>LR738712.1:96916002-96965952 GCA_902687465.1 Secale cereale
ATTCTCATAACACCCCTTAAGACCTTATTCTCCTAACAAAAGGCCTTATTCTCATAACACCACTCCCCCTCCACTCCCCGCCTCCTAGCGCCAGCGCCCCGATGCCGGCGTCCTCCCCCACCCCTCCCCGCCTCCTAGCGCGGGAGCGCCCCGGCGGCCGGTGCCCCGCGTCCTCCCCCTCCCCTCCCCGCCTTCTAGCGCGGGAGTGCACGGCGGCCGGCGGGCAGCGTCCTCCCCCACCCCTCCCCGCATCCTAGCGCGGGGGCGCACGGCGGACGGCGGCAGGCGTCCTCTCCCCACCCCTCCCCCGCCTCCTAGCGTCGGAGCGCACGGTGGCCGGCGGCCGGCGTCCTGCACCTCACCTCCACCACCTCCCCCCGCCTCGTAGCGGCAGCGGAGCGCCCGCCAAAACGGCCGGCGATGCAGTCCGTCGGGGACGAAATTTCCGCGGCGGCGTTTAGGAAGCGATGCCGCACCACACCTTCGACCCAACAACACCTGGAGGGTCCGCCCCTGAAGCATCCAGCCTCAGCCGTGCACGACAGGGCGAAGCGAACTGCAACGTCGACTACTACATCGCATTCGTCCTGGATGCGAACTGCAATGGTTCACGTCCAGCCTTCTCCCGCAACAATGGCCAAGGTGGAAAAAGCGCATGAGTTCCTGCAGCGGAGGTGGACTGCACGACAACAGCAGCAAGAGCTGCATCTGCAGAAGGAGGGAACTGCATATAAGGTAAGAAATCAACATACGAACCCCCCCATCCAGTTTGCAGTGACGTTTTTATACACATGCAGTCCCCCATCTTGCGTCGACTGCAGTAACATGTGTCTCCAAAAGTAGAAAATCAGAAAAGGATAGTTCGAAAAATAAAAGACGCTGTATGGATGAAAATTGCAGTCCACATTGACTAAAAAAGTAGAGCGCTGTTCCTAGAGCTGAAGTGAATTGTTTCTTCACGTTAACTAACAGTGCCCCTGCTGTAGAATGACACATTGAAAGTGCAAATTCTTACCGTTTGCAAAAATATAATGATATATATAACGAAAGATGCAGTTCATTTCATTGTTGACATGCATAAAAAAAGATTTGGCATAATAACCTGCAGGAATTCGCTATGCCTCAAAAACAGAAGATGCCTCGAATCATTTACGACCCTGAGCCCCTGAACTGCATTGGAAGAGAAGAGTGGGAGATGCCTCGATGGATAACACCTGAATTACCTAGGGGTTTCTTTAACACGACAAACAGAACTGCCTACTCCATGGAGGAAGATGAAGAGGATAAAGATGAAAACAGCGAACCAAACATCGTTCGTGATGGAGAAGGCAGTGAGACAAAAAAAACGCAGGATGACGAAGAGGACGACGACGATCTGGTCTTCATGGGTGAACACGCGCAGAAACATGATGAGGAAGAGGATGATGACGAGGAGCAAATCATAACAGTTATGCAGCCAAGGCACACGCGTGTCTTTGAAACATTTGGTCAGCAGATCAGAACGGATGATATAGCACCTCCAGAAGCCGATGTTGAAACCCAGCAAGTTCGACAGATCCATGTGCAAACGATTCGTCTACAAAGGGACGGTGGAATTCCACCAAGGCCGCCTACTGCCCAACAATAGAATCGGAAGCAGAATCAAGGAGGGCCGCAGGCAACCAAGAAACTAAAGTTCTCCACACTACTGCCTCCTCGCGATCTTCAATTACACAGGTCTGTTGTCACCCCTCCATGCCCAATAAACATCGGTGAGCTGCAAACACCGTTAGAAGAAAAACAGTACACGCACGTAAGCATCCTTGCCTGACTACTGCAGTTCAGTTATTACGCATAGTTTCAGCTTGTGCATTCTCATTAACAAAAAAAAGAAACATTCCGTGTTGTATGTGTGCAGGATGAGAACATGCTCCGAGAACTTGTGCCCGTGAAAGGTATGCAGTTCACATCAGAAGATGCGGCGCGAGAATTCTACAACGCTTATGCGAGGCATGCAGGCTTCAGCACACGCAAAAACGGCGGATACAGAACAAACAGATACATCGTGTGCTCAAAGCAAGGCAGAAGCAAACAAACTGTCACTGATTATGACAGAAAGCGGGAAAAAACATCAAAGAGGACTGGCTACAAGGCGGGGATGAGATTGAAAAAAATAAAGGATGTGTTTGTGATAGCAGAGATTGAGCTCAATCACAACCACATGATGATTGACAGCCCGGCTATGCTTCTGCACATGCACTCGCATAAGACGGATGACCCGTTGCTCGATAAACTAGTGAAGGACATGCAGAGCGACAACCTCATGCACACGCAGATGATGTTAACCCTGTCGAGGATGTCAGGAGGACTGCACTTTATGGGGCGCACCAGCCGTGACTGGGTGAACAGGTACGTTCACTAAAAACAAAAAACGATATCTCGTCTATTTCATGCAGTTCGCTTTGTGCATTTTCTGTATGTCCCTAATGCTGCAAAGTATATTATTATTTCAAACTGCAGGAAGCACCAATTCGCGAGGGAGGAAACAGAGGACGATGTGAAGAAACTCCTGGCTTTCTTTGAGAAGATGCAGCAAATAAACCCCGAGTTCTTCTATGATTACGACAAAGATGTCGATAACCGTGTGCGCAACATATTCTGGGCGAACGCCAGCTGTAGGGGATCGTACGAGGATTTTGGAGATTGTGTCACATTTGACACGACCTACAAGACCAACAAGTTCCACATGCCTCTGGGCGTCTTCGTTGGAGTCAACCACCACCTCCAAAGTACAATATTCGCTGTGGCTCTCATCAGAGACGAAACAATACCGACTTTCGAGTGGGTGTTCCGGACGTTCTTGCGTTGCATGAACAACAAGCGGCCAATCTGCATACTCACAGGTATGCTAAAAAAAAGAGTGAACTTAAATAACAATGCAGTTCACTGCCAAGTTTTGTAGTACATTTCTTACATCCAATGAAAAAAAAGAAAAAAAGCAGAAAAAGGATATGCAGTTCTCTCAATAACTCGATGCTTGTTTTTTTTTCAAAAACATGCAGATCAATGCCCCTCCATGGATGCCGCGATAAAAAGTACGCTCGTAGGCACGCTGCACAAGTTATGCCATTGGCATATACTGAAAAAAATACAAGGATCACCTGTCCTTGTTGTACAAAGCCTATGAGAAATTCAAGGATGAGCTGACCTCCATTCTCAACCACCCACTGATGCCATCAGAGTTTGAACGCGCTTGGCGTGAACTCATGGAAAAGTATAACCTGCAAAATGATGAGATTATGAAGGCGCTGTGGGCAGACAGAAAAGAATGGATATCGGCTTACTACAAGGAGGTGTTCTGTGCACGGATGACGTCGACACAGAGAAGTGAAAGCATGAACCGGATCTTGAAGAGGAACTTTGTCAAGGAAAGACACGACCTGCACATCTTTGCGTCCCAGGTGGACAGGTGCATCCAGACAAGGAAGGGCGTCGAGCACGCGGAGACCATAGCTAACGAGGTATATAAAACAGAACAAATTTTTCAGAGATGGATCAGCAATTAATAAAAACAAAATACTCGCTTTCTTGATTTTTCCTGGAAAAAAGACAACCACTTAACTGGTTTTCTTTGTTTCACAGACGGAGATAAAGACTACTACTCAGTTTGGATTCGAGGTTCAGCTCTCCAAGATTTACACCAGGGCGGTCTTTGCTGACTTCAAGCAAACGCACTACCGCAGCACAGCCTTCAGATCAGAGCAGTCCACTGACAACCCCACGAAATATTTGGTGCGCCACTACAACCGATCTGATGATTTTGATTGGGCAAGACACGAGTTCCAGGTGGTTGCTGATGTGACGAACGGTATCTACGAATGCGAATGCAAGCTGTGGACACACACAGGTAAAGTGATACAGGAAAACAAAAAAAAATAAGCACGCGTAAAACAAAATGAAGTTCACTTATTGCTCGTAGCAAAAAAAAGAGATTAAAAACAAAAAAATATATAGTGAGGTTCACTATAGCAGCAGACACAGGACCTATTTATAATGCAGTTCACAAAACCAAAAAAAAAATAAAAAATGTTGCCTATTTATGTGAAGTTTGCTGGCACGAGTAACCCAAAAAAATTTCTTTTGCTGCAGGCCTGTTCTGCGTGCACATCATTTGCATGTTGGATCAGCTTCGGGTGGACAAGATACCTGAACAATACATATTGAAGAGATACACACGGAACACACGCCAAAATCCAACTTTTGACCGCAGAGATTATGAGCAAACTGCTCCGGATGGGAGTTCGATGTTTTGCCGTAGGAGAATACTTGCAGAAACTGCAATGGACCTGGCGAATAGAGGTGTCAAGTCGGATAGAGGGTACAACAGATCTTTAGCTGGGATGAGAAAACTCATACAAGAAGTGAACGTAATAAATGAAGAAGAAGAAGAGGCAGAGAAGATAATGGATGCGCGGGGTGAAGTCCAAGGAAAGGAGCAGGGAAATGCTGCTGATGGTGCAGTTCATAATATGGATGACACAATTCTTCCCCCGCCTGTCTCAAACACAAAAGGGAGAAAGAAAGAGAGCAAGTCAGCCAATAAAAAAGCTACAGCAAATGAAAAAAGCCCTGGAAAAAATAGCAGGCCTGAGCCGGAACTGGACAGCGAAGGAAGACCACTGGGGGTAAGGATGTGTAAATCATGCAATAAGATTGCGGGACACAACTCAAGAACATGTGAGGAGAGGCTGAAACAAATCCAGGCTGAAAATGCCACCACAAATCACCAAGCTGACCAACAAGATGATACGCCAAAGAGAAGGCTATGTAGCGTCTGCAACAAGAGAGAGAAGCATAACGCGAGAACTTGTCCAAATAGAACAGAGGAAAAAGATGAAGAAGAGGACGAAGAAGCGATCGAAGCTGATGCTGACAGAGAAGAGAGTGAGGAAGCGATCGAAGCTGATGAAACCGAGGAGGAAGATGAGGAAGAAGAAGAAGAAGACGAGGAAGAAGAAGAAGCAGATGAAGAAATCGAAGAACCATCATAAAATACGAAGGGGAGAGACAGAACGCATAATCCAGCGCATAGGCAAGCGTCGCGGTCGCACGGTCCCGTTACGAGGGGTAACGCGAATAACAAGAGCAAGACAGAAGCAGCAACAACCGTTGAAACAAATGCAGTGCACAATCTGAGAAGAAGCACCGGGAAAAGGGCGTAGATCAAAACACATATGCAGTTTTGCATTTAAAAAAACATATTAACTTCATCATTTATATATATCGTTATCGTGTAATAATATGCAATTCTCTTCTATATGAAAAAAGAAAATAAGATGAGAATTCCACTCTCAGAATGCGGTTCTCTTCTGTATGAAAAACCCGACATCGGAATGTCATTTTTGAGAATGCAGTTCTCTTGCTCGTATAGAATCTGACCATGAACATGAATCAGTACAGAAACGCAGATAGAAAAGAAAAAAATATACAGTCAGGCTAGGATAAACAATACACTGCAGTCCGTGCGTGGTGCGTTTAAAAGCTTCAGTGCAGTAACCTTCGAGTACACAGTGCAGTGCGCTTAGTGCAAAAAAATGTAAACAAAAACGATTCCGCTTCTGAAGCGTTGCAGTTCGCTCACGGCGGACGATTACGCTTCTGAAGCGATGCAGTTCGCTTACGGCGGACGATTCGGTTCGCCTGCCCTAAAATAAATGCGCCCACTATCGGCCGAAGCGCCCCGCGCACCGCCCCTCCTCTATCCCGACGGTTGCACGCCGCACGAACTGCAACGATCATCACGAACCCACGATCGCCACCACGGTTGGGAGACGAGATCGTGGGCTCGGCAGAAGTTGCTGCCGCTCCCATTTAAATCTCGCGCTCCATCGAACAGACCGTCCGCACAAACACACGACGCTGCGCCTTCCTCCTCCTCTTCGTCCTCTTTGCAGCAATGGGGTTCAGCAGGACCTACGACGCCGTGCATGCGCACGGGAACACGAAGCTGAAGGTGATCTACACCACCGACGTCGCCGCCATGGCGACGTACGTCGAAGAATTCAAGACACTACTCCAGCGGCGCCGCCAGAAGATCGTCGGCATCGACGTGGAGTACACACCCGACCACCGCAGGGCGGCCGTGGTTCAACTATCCATCGGCAAGTACCAGCCAGTGCTTGTTTTCCAGGTATGTGGTACATTGGGCAAGAGATGCGTCAACTTCGACAGGTTCCTCGACGACCCAAGGTAAGCAATTCTCTCTGCCGAGTACGCGTTGCAGTTCTATATGCCCGTGTATGCAGTTCCGAAAGGTATAACTTGCGGTTCACTTTCCATAGGTTCGAGTTCGCTGGCTTCGCCATCGAGCAGGACAAGCAGAAGCTGGCAGCCAGCGACCTCCACGTCGCCAACTTCGTCGACATCCAGACGAACTGGAGGGTGCCTGATGGAACGAAGCCACTGGACTCGCTGGACGATGTAGCTGCTGCCATCATCGACGACGAGTACGCAGACATGAAGACGAAGATGACAGACCACGACCACAGCCTGTGGACTTCCATTCTCAGCACCAAGCACGTCGAGTATGCTGCCAAGGACGCCTACGCTGCGTTCGAGATATGGAACAGAATCAGCACCATGAAGAAAGGCCTCGTGTGCGCTGAAACAGAGAAGACAAGGAAGCGTCCGAGGTCCTCCAAGAGGGGGTGGGGCAAGGGGGCATCAACTTCCACCTCCAACTCCAACGGATGGAACTGGTGAAGCAGGACAGATGCTGAAACCCAACGATTCCTGTCGCAAGTGCTCGATTTAGTTTATGTAGATTAGTTTGCTTTCGTTCTAGTTTGCTTTGGGACAATGTTTGCTTGTGTTGCGTTAGTTTGCTTGATGATGTACTATGTTAATTATGACCCCTGAACCGTCGTTTCTATCTATCAAATATATGCACTTCTCAGTACTCTGTTTTCAGTATGTATATTGCTTCAAAACTGCTGCTGCATCTAGGATACACATAAAAAACAAAACTATCAGAGCAGTTCACATAGACGATTCTTTCACAAAACTGCTCCCTGTTAAGAAGGTTGATGCAGTGCTTTTTTATTAAAAAAACTCTAGTTCCGTATGTGGGTTAAGAAAAAAGGAAACTGCTGCTGCTCATAGGATGCACATGAAAGACTATATGTAAAAAGGCAGTTCACTTATACTCAGAATTCTCATAAGAAAAAACACTAGAAGCCACGCAAAAAAATGTCAGATTATTACAACAAAAATGTCTCATGCTGCTGCTGTTCAAGCGAGACTGATCTAAAGCAAATTTAACTTGATTTCCAAACACTTTGCATGCCTAAAAAACATAGCCATCACAACATCCCCTGCCTGAAGACTAGCTTCCTCCACAAATTCCTTCCAGCCGTCTTTGAGAACCAAACAATCATCAGAGCCAACAGAATACATAACATCAACATCATGATATCCATTCTTGCTGACCAACACCAAATTAACACAGCTTTCTGTTACCCTCACTAGACCAGAAGGGAATTTCTGCAAAGAAAAACAACAAGAACAGAAAAAAATATAAGAACAACTAAGAAAAATATTACAATCTTTCATAAAAAAATATTGATGTCAACACGAAATAATATTGACTAGACAAACATTGCTGCTGCTCCTACAATGTTCATAAAAAAACTACTACAGGAAAAGCAGTTCGCTTATACTTGGTAGCAAAAAAATTTCTTCAGAAAACTAATACTCCTACAAAAATTCAGGTAGCGTTAACTACAAACAACACATGAAAAAGAATATCCGAGAAATACATACCCATGAAACACTGACATCATCGTCAGTCAACTGATGGACGAATGGAGCCCGAAATCCAATACCTGAAGAATATAGAATAGAACAGAGAGCGCTGTGCCGCTGCTTCTGGTTCAGAACCAAACCTTCAGAAAAAAACGCATGTCTCCAGCATCGGCTCCACCCTTGCCAGGCAGCCGCACGCGCAATCCATTGCCAGGCGAAAAACAGATCTGGTTGGGAGAAAAAAAACAGATCGAGCTGGAGTGGCGCCGCCACGGATAAGATGAGATGGGAGCCGCCAGGGATAAGGTGGGAGGGGAGCCAATTGACCCACCAGTATATATATATGTAAAACAAAACAACACAAAAAAAACGACAAATAAAGCAGTGCGGTTACATAACAAAATGCATTCCGCATTGCATATTGCTGCAGTCCACCGCGCTTGACAAAAGCAAAAAAAACTAATCAAACTAGTACCCTGACACCCCGGTGGCTGTAATGCAGTTCACACAGCCTCGCATTGCATATTAATGCAGTTCGCCGCACTACAAAAAATACAAACGCACATTTGCATATTACTGCAGTCCACCACTCTTGACCGCGATTCACAGACGAAACACACAGCCTGCGATGCAATTCTAACAACTATATAATGCAAAAAAACTCAAAGAACATCTTTTAATAAACGACCAGAGCCAGTCGCGCCGCGAAAAAACGTGGACAGAAAACTTAAAATTCTTCCAAAATAAAAACTTAATCCGCTCCAATTTATACGGATAGATCAAAAAGCAGCCCGTAAATGCCGAAAACAACAGAACATTACAAACAAAACGCAGCAATTTCGATCCGCACTGGGGAGAACAGAGAAACAGAGAAAGGCAGACGAACGGACGCAGATCCGCCAAAATCCAAGGATTTCCGTTGTTTTCTCGCATAATTCAGTGCTTAACCGCAAATTAAATCAGCGCAAGCACGAATGAACCAGTACAAATCAGTCAAACTAGCCAGAAACGATGCTAGATGAATGTTTCCTGCTGCACCTCTATGTGGTGCACAGCAGAAGACGGAAGCAGTCCGCATAGTTCTCCAATGCACTTTTGCAATGCAGTTCGGAAGTGTTATGAGAATATTATTCTCATAATGTTATGAGAATAGACCGGCTGTATATATATATATATATATATATATATATATATATATATATATATAGTTTGAGTTTTTATGTCCTCTACAACATTCACTTATTGCTAATTCTTCAAGTTGATTTTTTCTCTAAGTGAATTTGATCAGACCATTCCCCCCTCTATGCTTAACTCAATCCAGTCTATCCACAATTTCTTCATATGCATTCTATTTGAAACTTGTTCAAAATTTTCACTATGTCCTTGATAGCTGAAGAATTTGTGAACGCAATGTTAAAATTTTCTTATCCAATTTTTTTGGCTTTTGCCGCTCAAACCGTTCCGCATCCCACGAAGGATTAAACAACTCACCCACGATCCCCACTATCTTTACTCCTCAGAACGTGGGTGACACATGTCGCCAGGATAGCATAAGGCACGGGCACGTTCGTCCAATTTCTTCCGACGAGCAGTTTTTCACCGTTGGCTATAAATACCCCCCCTTTCACTGTGCCGCCGCTACTTTAATTGACGCCGGTGAGGAAGAGCTTCGCTGCCTCGACCTCTTCGTCGTCATACTCGCGCCGGCTGCGGAAATCTTCACTCCGCCGCCGTCATAGTTGTCTCCTTCCGCCAAGGTAGGGCGTGGGAGATCTGGACCGATGAGCTACACCACAATTCATCTAGTTCATCGTGTTCTTCACCAAGGGTAATTAAAATCTAATTTTACTACCCTTCTTTGATTCTCATGTTTTCACAATTTCTTCAAAAGGTGTTTATTCTTCAACTCCCCACTATTTGAACACCTAAATATGTCTGCTCTTGATTTGTTTCTCTAAGATGAGTTTTTCTTCATGATTCCTCAATTGTGCAGATTTTCTGATCTATACAAATCTGTAACCTAAAGCAAGATCACTTAGTGAAAGTCTTCAAGACTCCCATGGTCAAATTCCTCAAACTTGATACTTTCGAAAAATTTCTAAGAACGCATATGACCTCTCCAAATTATTCGTACCTATACTCTGTTCACAGGTACAAATGTCTGCTGCGGAATCTCTAGGTTCTCATCAACTTAACTCATTTGCAGCATTCCTCGAAGAAAAGTTACATACTCTCTCAGAAACCTCAACTGTTCAAAATCCTCAAGTGGGGAAAATGGCTGAAGGCAAGAGGCCACAGAAGGGAGGAAAGAGACCTGAGACACACACTGCATTTGAAATCACTGAAGACATCTATGGTGAATATTGCACACCAGATGAGGAAACTCATGGCGAAGAAAATAAAAATCCGTGCAAAGTGGGCATTCAGAGGATTGAGAGAAGATGGGCCAAGGAATGGAGGGAGTACCGATATGTGACTCCAAAGTACATGAAGAAATTCGCAGTAAACCCTCCATGCACAAGACCTCCTCTGGCACCAGGCCAAGTTGCAGATCCCTCAAGCATCAGGCATGGTGAGGAATTTCCAAAGGAATGGGACAAGCGTCAAGCAAAGCTTCAATGTGCAGCTAGAGATGCAGTGAGAAATTCAATGAAGACTCTGCTGCTGCTGCCTGTGTTGTTGAGGCCTCTGCTAGTAAGCCCAAGAAGGCCATGCCGAAGAAATCAGCCGTCAAGCCACATTCCTCAACAGCAATGCCCTCAAGGCCAAGTTCCTCAAAGCCTTCCGGACATATTCCTCAGGCAACTTCCTCAAGGGCCGCCTCAGTTCCCTTTGTTGCTGCCCAATCTTCAACTGCTACTGCAAAATTCTCAACTCATGTGCACCTTGCAACATGTCAACAAACTGTAGGGTTCTCTATTGCTTCAGGAGCCTCTGCATGTACATTAGCTCCACCAAAATATTCACCTGGTCCGGCTATGCTGAAAGTGAAGACCGCTGCTGGCCGTGGAAAGATGCCAAGTTCTCAAAAGAAGGTGGCCTTTCAAGTTCCGTCGGATGATGATGAAGCTGGTGATGAAGAACTTGTTGCTATCATCAGGGAAAGGTAGATGAACGCCGCTAGAGCCAAGGTCAGTTCTGTGCCTCACATGTTGGATCCGAAGAAGATCCTAGACTACATTGATCTTTGGCACCAGAATCCCGACACTCCTCTCCCTGACATGAATCTCACACCTGGTCAAAGTCACTTGTTGGATGCTTTCATTGGTGAAGAGAAATGGAAGTTTGAACAAGCCAGAAGGGCAAAAAAAGATCAGTACAGAAAGCAGTGTGTTCTTAAGAAAAACATTGTGAACATGTCTCCTGAGGATGTTGTGAAACTGTAATCAGAGATCAAAGACCTCGGTGATGAATTTGCCAGATATCGTGCTGATTGGATAGGAGCCAAAGTCGGATTCGTAAAGCTCTCCAAGTCACTCAAACTTGGTGGTGAAATTTCCTCACGAGAAGCAATTCATCTTGATGAGGAAACTAAAAGTGCAGCTGACAATGTCACTGCTGAAGAAACTGAATGTGCCAGGACTAATGAAGAAATTACAGTCACTGAAGAATCTGCCATGACAACTTCCAATGTTGCGCCTGAAGAACAACCTAGGGCTGCTGAAGAAGCTCAGGCAGCACCTAAAGAAACTGAGAATGCCAGGGCGACTGCAACAGCCGTGCCTGAAGAAACTGAACAAATGTCCTTGGCACCTTCTACAAAGTCTTCACCTGTGAGGACTATCAAACTTCCTTCTGCATCGGAAGTGAAGAAGACAAAAGCTGCAGAGAAGGAAGGTGTAAAGAAAAGGAAAGCATCATCAACTGCAGAATCCTTAGCTCCCAAGAAAGTGAGCACTTTGTCAAGCTTCGTCATGGATCCCATTGACGTTGTTCCAATCTCCATTGTGCCATAAAAGAAGACAATGCTGAAGAAAATCCTTCTGCTGCTTCTTCGGAGCAGTTGGATGAAGAAATTGCAGCGGATGCTATCCCTTCAACACCTCTGGTATCATCACCCGAGCCTTAGTTCACTGCAGAAGAGGCCGACGTT
Source organism: Secale cereale (assembly GCA_902687465.1). Taxonomy (NCBI): domain Eukaryota; kingdom Viridiplantae; phylum Streptophyta; class Magnoliopsida; order Poales; family Poaceae; genus Secale; species Secale cereale. The sequence goes on from LR738712.1 coordinate 96,927,878, forward strand.
GAAGAAATGGAAGAAGATGAGGATGTGGACATTGGGTCTACAACACCAGTGCTCAGTGATGACAATTGAGAAATGACTCATCCAAATTCCCCACTGACCACACCACTACAGCAAGTTCCTCGGTCCCCTGCTCAAACTGAAGAAATTCAAATGGGCTCTGAACAACTTCACATCCCACTTCTGTCCTTCCCCGAACAAGCTCCAGCTGCCTCAGCTGAAGAACAAGAACATCCCAAAGCTGCTGAAGAACCTGAAGCTCAAATTCATCAGGTAGCAGCTCCAGAAGTCATAACTCAAAAGGCTGCAAAATCTTCATTATCAAATCTTCAGCCCAAGCAGAAGAACACCCACACTACAAAGCAGGAAGGCTGATAATTTCTTTGTTGAACACATATTCTACACAGAATTCAATCCCTATGACTCAGCAATACTTCGCCACAAGCAGTTTTGGACTGCCACTCAGATGAACTTCTATTCTTCACTGCTTTTCAACAAGGATAAAGTATTTGAGCATCGTCAAATTCCTCATGTTGACATGGAGTCCATACCTTGCTTTGAGCCTGTGCTGAATTTGCTTCATGAGTCTGGGCTTCTGAGCTTCTGCTCTGATATATGTGATTGGAATGAAGAGCTAATTCTTCAATTCTATGCGACCTGGCACCTGACTGGAAATGCTGCCGACATCAACTCATGGGTGCTGGACTGGATGACTGACAACACTCACTATAAAGCTCCAGCTTCTGAATTGCTTCATGCCGTCCCAGTTCACCCTCCAGCTGAAGGCGCAAGATTGATTTACGAGGAACCTGAACTTCCAAATCATCTGATGCAAGTGCTGATGAAGCCTTTGAAGGCTGGCAACACTCCTAGAACAACCTTCCTAGCGAAGGGTTTGCAATATGTGCCAAGGTGTCGGGGGAAACTGTCCGCCACGAACACCTATGGGACCGGAGCCCCTTGTCTGTGCGGTACGAGGGCGGAGGGAGCACAAAGAGCAGATCGTAGCGAGCACGCGGGCAGTTTTACCCAGGTTCGGGCCGCGGTAGACGCGTAAAACCCTACTCCTGCTTGGTTGTGTATTGAGTTTTAGCGCTCGGGAGCTTGAAGAAGCAGCTACACCAAGCGCGAGAGTGATCTCGGTTCCGAACCCCCTCCACGTTGTGCATGGGCCTCCTTTTATAGTGTAAGGGGTCACCGACAGGTGTCAACGTAGGAGAAAGGGGTAAAAAAGTAAAAGAGGTGGTAGTTGTAACAGTGCAGGAACAGTGGAGCTACAGTACAGAACAGTGGTCTATACCTACTTTAACAGTGGGGGACAAGGGCATTTAATGCCCGTCGCCGTCGACCCCAAAAGCTCCCGCCTTAGCGTCTCCGTCCGCCACGGCGATGAATCCACCACCGTGGAGTGCCACCGTGTACCCCAGGCTGCACAGCCATCCGCCACGCGTCCCTGGATAGGCCCCAGGGCGACGCGTGGGTCGATGAGCTGGAGCGCGGGCACACAGCGCAGCCTTCCCGGCAAGCACCTTGCCGGGGCCTTGATCTTGCCGGGCCCGGGAGCTTGCCGCTCCCCGGGCCCTTGCCGGGGCGCATAAAGCGCCGAAGCGTTGTCTTCTAGTCTTCCTGGCAAGCTCCTCTTGCCAGGGCCTTGTGCTAGCGGGACAGTCTTGAGCCTGGTACTGCCTTCCCGGCAAGCTCCTCTTGCCGGGGTCTCGATCTTCTGTCTTGTATGCTTTGTTTTTGAATGGTTAAATAAGGAGCAGGAAGGTCTCCGGCGAGCACGTGGTAAACCTTGCCGCGGGAAGCTGCAACTGCCCGTGCACAAGTTGGGGTACTGAGGTACCCCTACCTTAGTACACCGACAGGAGCCCCCGGGCCTGGGCCACACACGGTGCCGAGCGCTGTTGGGCCAGGCCCAAAACAGTGCACGGGCACCTGCGGCCCGCGGCGCGCCGAATCCACTTCCGTATCCGCCGCACCCCACCGTAACGGCACGCGTCGATCGCGGCGTCGTGGGATGGGACGTGCCCACGATCTCTTAATGGAAAGGGCGAAACGCCCCCCACTCCCCCATAAAAGCAGAGGGAGCGGGCGCGGTTCCCCTCCTTGCGCTTTCATTGCATCGTCTTCCTCCTCCAAAGATTCTTCTTGCGCTCCGCCTCCACACCTCCGCCGCCGCCGTCTGCATCTCCGGCGTCGTCGGACCTTTCGCCCCTCCTTCCTTCCGCCGCGTCCGCCATGGCCCCGAAGACCGACAAGGTGAAGGCGGAGAAGGCCAAGAGGGAGAAGTCGGAGCAAGCGGCGAAGCTCGCCGCGTACCGGAAGAAGCACCTCGTCTTCCCGCCGAAGCTTGGCGTGCGGGAGCTCTGGAACAAGTATTACTTGTTCTGGGCCAAGGACACCAAGGCGCACCCCCGCACACGAGCCTATCCGGCCGCCGCCAAGGACGAATATCCCGGCGGGTACTACTTCTTCGCAGCTTTCTTTCATTGTGGTCTCTGTCCTCCTTTCTCAAACTTCTTCTGCGACATTATGAACACATACGGCCTCCATCTGCTTGACTTCACCCCCAACGCCATCCTCACCATGGCGGTTTTCGCACACATGTGCGAAAACTTCATAGGAGTACACCCAAACGTAGCGCTTTTTAGGCACTTCTTCACTCCTAGAGCAGAGGCCGACGCCCCCCTCTCCGGAGGAATTTCTTGGGTTTTCCGTCTGAATAAGAAGGGATCCTACTTGCCGGGGGAGCTCCGCGGCAAGTGGGAGGAGTGGCGCGTGGAGTGGTGCTGGATCGTTGAAGATGCGCCGCAGTCCTTCACCGCGCCGCGCACAACACCCATCGTGAGCGGCAGGGATTGGAGCGAGCTGGAATCGGACGACATCAAACTCGACATCGCCCTCGTCCGGATTCTTCGTCTTCGGATGGCCAAGCTGTCAGTTGCAGAGGTGGGCGCAGATTTCCTCCGCCGGCGCATCGCCCCTCTCCAAGACCGGAAGAGGCCGGCCTGGGAGTACGGCGGCCCGGCAGACATAATGAGGCTGCGCCCCGGGCTCAACTTCAACTTCACCACGCTAGAGCTGAAGGGGATGGTCCGGGAACTCTTCAAGTACGACCCGGCACACCCTGAGTGGTTCAGACCTCCCCGGGAAGTGGTGCCGCTCTGCAACAACATCGTCCGGGATCGCATCCTCGCCATGATGCCCATGTGTGACTCGCACGGCGTGGACCGCACGTGGATCGCTCCCAAGCCCATCGACGTCCTCAACTTCTACGACAACCTCGCAGAGGTGGCGAAGAACAAGAACGACCTCAAGGAGCACACGCGGGACACCACCGACCAGGAGATCGCCTACATAGCTTCTCGGGCTGAAGAGGCCGCCGCAACCGCGGCGGCAGGAATTTTTGGATACACGCCTAAAGAGGCGGAAGTTGCGGACGCGTCCACCCAGGCGGAGGAGGCGGAGATCCGCAGGTTGCTGTAGCTCCCTCCCGACGCGCTCGCCGGGGTCCCCTCGCTGAGGCACTCCGGGATCTACGGGATCGTGGCCGAGGCCGCGGCAATGGAGGGTACCGCCGGAGGGAGCAGAGGCGCCGCGAGGAGCGGAGGCGCCGGAGGAAGCGGAGGCGGCAAGGGAAAAGAGGCCGCAGCGCAGGGCGCTGGGCCCAGCGAGCCGGCCGGGGAAGAGGAGGAGGAGGAGGCCGAGGACTCCGGCGGATCCACGGAGCTCTACGCCGACGACCTCTCCTCGTCGGAGAGCTCTCCGCCCCCGGCAAGCCCAAGGCAGTCTCCGCTGAAGCGTCTCCGCAAGACGGCGACGGGAGAGAGGGCGCAGGCGCCCCGGCAACAACCAGCTCGCCGGGCAGCTCCCCGGGGGAGCCAAGCCGCGCCAAGGCCGACCGGCGCACCAGCCACAGCAGAGGCGGCCCGCGCGCGGACCACGACGGAGGCGCCTCGCAGGCCGGCGCCGAGCCGGCAGGGGTCTTCTCGGAGCGGAGCAGCGGCTCCGCCCGCTCCTCGGGCGCCGGCTACCACAGGGGCTGGGTCTTCGCAGCCCCCAGCCCCGGTGAGCACCAAGCGCGCGAGGGAGTCTTCGTCTTCCGCTCCTCGCGCCGACGCGCCCACGGTGGAGTACGATTTCTCCGCCCTGAGCGAGGACGACGAGGAGGACCAGGAGTAAGGATCTAGGACCTTACATCTTCTCGATTTCTGTCTTGGTTTTTTGTTGATGCTGACTCTGTCTGTTGCTTTGATTTCAGGACCTTGACTCAGCGCGCGGCGAAGAAGGCCAAGGCGCCTGTGGTCGAGGCCGCGGAAGACTCAGCCGCCGCGGCAACAGGAGGTGTGTCGGAGCCGAGCCTGCCGGACCCGATCGTTGCTCCGAGGAGCAGCCCCCAGCGCAGCCCGCAGCGCAGCCCCCAGCGTAAGTCTGGGGTTTACTCTTTCGCTTATCGGGGTACGCCTGAGGATTGGTCTTGTCTTCATATCTTGATGTTTTCTTATCTTGACTTGTGCAGAGGTGGAGCCACAGCGGGAAGAGCGCCCGGAGACCGTCGTCGAGGAGCCGCAGGCCCCGCCGTCCCCGCCAAGGCAGAACTCTCCGGCGAGGGAGAGTGCTCCGCCAAGGGCGGGTACTCCGCCAAGGCAGAGTACCCCGCCAAGGGCGAGCAGCCCGGCGAGGGTGGCTACTCCGACAAGGCCGAGCTCCCCGGCGAGGGAGCCCGCCGCTGAGGACGTCCGCCAAGGTATGTTCTGTAGCTTGTCTTCTTGGCTTTGTCTCTTTTTGGATATTTGCTTAAATCTTGAACTTCTTTTTCTTCTTCTTTTTTAGATCTTCCTCCTCCTGAGCCCATGGAGACGGAGGTTATCAACCTCGAGGAGGAGGGCGCGCAGGGCGGCGGCGGCGACGTCCCTGCCACCGAGGAGATGGCTGAGGCCGCCGAGCCGGCCGCGCAGGAGACTGCTCCGGCTGCGGACGCAGCGGCCGGGGAGGGGGACGGCGATCGCACCGCCGACCCGGAGGTGGCGGGAGCATCAGATGCTGCACCGGCCGCCGACCCCTCCGCCAGCAAGGAGCAGGGGTACTACCTTGAGGCCCCCAACGGCGTCTTCATCCAGATGCCTTGGGGGTCTTCATCGCGAGCTCCCGTGGAGGGCGAGGCGTTTGACGGAGAAGTCCTCGCCTTCGCGGGCCTGAAGATCGTCGAGGCGCCCGGCGGGAGTGAGGGGCCCGAGGAGGAGAAGCTGCTCCACCAGCTCCTGGCCCTTTACCGGGCCAGGCAGGCGAAGCTCGCCTCCCGGGAGGCCCTTGCCGCTAAGGCCGCCGCGGAAATGGAGAAGCGTGCGGCGGAGCTCAGCGCCGCCAACCAGGCGGCCCTCCGCGAGGTGGCGGAGGAGCGCGAGCGTCTTGCCGGCGAGTACCAGGAGTGGGTGCTCGAGAAGGCTGAAGCTGAAGAACAGCAGCGGCTCGCCGGGGTGGAGATGTCCCGGCGAGAGGGAGAGCTCGCGCAGCGGAAGGTCGAGCTCGACTCCCATGAGGAGGACCTTGCCGCTCGCGAGGCAGCCCTTGGCGGAGAATTGAAGGAGGCGAAAGCCGCCGCGGTTGCCGCGGAAGACGCCAAGAAGGAGCTTGCCGCCAAGGTTATTCAGCTGGAGAAGGCGCTGAAGGTGAGCGCGGAGAAGGTTGCCGCGCTCATCACGGAGCGCGAGAAGGACGCTCACACAAATTCAGAGCTCCAGGTGAGCCTCTCCAAGAGGGGCGACGAGTTGAAGGCCGCCAAGGACTCTATCGAGGACTTGGAGCTGAAGGTCACCACTCTGAAGGATTCACTCGACGCTGCCCGGGCTCAGGAGAACAAGCTGAAGGAGGAACTCCGCAAGGAGCGGACCTTGGTGGACAGTGTCAACAAAGCATCCGAGCTCTTCCGCCAGACCATTGAGGTATGGACCGAAGACTTGGTTTCTTCTGCGTCCAACATTGACCAGGAGCTGCTGGCGCTGAAGGTTGAACATCTCATCTACTCGCCGGATCCGGACCTCCCGCACAGCGCCAAGCTCAGCCTCTTCTTCAGAGGGATCGCGCCGGCCCTGGCAGGTCTTCGGAACCAAATCCCCGCGCAGCTGGCCGAGGAGTCGCGCCTGCTCTGCGCGGGAACTCTGGAGCGGGTGCTGACGAAGATCGTGTACCGCAACCCGGGGATCAATCTCACCAACGTTCTTCGCAGCTTGCCGGCTGATGCGGACACGGAGGCCTTGAAGGAGCAGGTCGCCCATATCATCGCCAAGGTGGCTAAGCTCGGCAGGAAGGAGGGCGACCGCGTAGATTAGGGCTCCGTTATCTTTATCTTTTCTTTTTGCTGCTGCACATTATGTCATGAACTTATTAGTCCATTGCGACAAGTTATGCCTTGTAAGATATTTATCTTATTTCGATCAATCAGTGCAATGTTATCTTCCTTGTCTTAATCCTTGACTTTGTATGTTTTTCACCCTACGCTCCCGGGGAGCTTGCCGGCAAGGGGCCTTTGCCGCGAGCGCTGAGTGCTGGACTCTGAGCAGCCTGCTGGCCAAGGTCCTCGCCGGCAAGCAACCTTGCCGCAGCTAGTCGCAACGCACTTAGCTTGCTGAGCGTACTCGGAAACGAAGCAAGGGCGCGACACTTGTCGCAGCTCACTTAAATCGTTGAGCGAACTCGAAAACAAGATAAGGGTGCGGCAAACTACGGGTAGGTTCCCTCCGCGCACAGGTTTTCCATACAAAGTGTGATTGTTCAAGGAAGACAACTAAAATTTAAAATTTGAACTGGTCAAATTCTAAAACTTATCTTTCATATGTTGCTAGCTTATATTGCTTGCTCTCCGGTAAGGCTTCTCTTTCTTGAACAGCACTTGGTTCCTCTTCCACCTCCTTCCCCCCCGGCAAACTTGTGCGCGAGGAACGTTCCTTCTGCTTAAGAGGAAAGAAAAGGGAGTGGGAAACAAGCATATGGCATTTCGGCGTGCTAATGCTTACCGTATACTTGAGTGTTGCACCAAATGCCAAACAAGACATGCAAATAGCAAAGAAAAGCATGCAAAAGGCGATCGGTGCGAAAAACACGAAAAACTTTACTGATGCACGGGGTCTGCGCCCGGCTTTGTACAAAGGGTTACATGCAACAGCGGCAAAGCTTGTACAAAAGGTGGTTGCCGGAGCGGATCACGGCAACCGCGCCTTATGGGTGAAACTTGCGAAGATGCTCTATGTTCCAGGAGTTGCTCACCGGTAAGCCTTCTTCGGTCTCGAGGCGGACAGCGCCGGGCCTCGTGACTTGCCTCACCCGATAAGGGCCTTCCCACTTCGGCGTCAACTTGTTGGAATTCTTGGCGGACTGAACACGCCGAAGAACAAGGTCGCCTTCCTCGAGACTCCTGGCCTTGACCTTGCGGCTATGGTAGCGACGCAAGGCTTGCTGATATCGAGCAGCTCGTACAGCAGCCTGGAGACGTCCCTCCTCAAGGAGCAGCGCATCATCTTGTCGCAGCTGCTCTTGCTCGAGCTCATCGTAAGCGAGCACTCGAGGAGATCCGTATACGAGTTCCGTGGGGAGAACTGCCTCTGCTCCATAGACTAGAGCAAAGGGTGTCTGGCCGGTGGCTCGACTTGGTGTCGTCCTGATTGACCAAAGAGCCGCCGGTAGCTCCTCTATCCAATTTCTTCCGCACTTGCGCAGCCTGTCAAAGGTCCTCGTCTTGAGTCCGCGCAGCACTTCAGCATTTGCCCTCTCCGCTTGACCGTTGCTTCTCGGGTGAGCAACAGAAGCGAAACAGACCTTGGCGCCAAGGTCTTGGACGTACTGCATGAAGGTGCGACTAGTGAATTGCGTACCGTTGTCGGTGATGATCCTGTTAGGGATCCCGAAACGGCAAACAATCGACCTGAAGAACCTGACTGCTGACTGTGCTGTCACCTTTCTCACCGGCTCCACTTCCGGCCACTTTGTGAACTTGTCGATTGCAACTTACAAGTACTCAAAGCCCCCGACAGCACGGGGGAAAGGGCCGAGGATATCGAGCCCCCAGACCGAGAAGGGCCAGGATAAAGGGATTGTTTGGAGAGCTTGAGCTGGCTGATGAATTTGCTTTGCATGGAACTGGCACGCTTCACACTTGGTTACTAGCGCAGTTGCATCTTGGAGGGCTTCTTGCCAAAAGAACCCTTGCCGGAAAGCTTTCCCGGCAAGCGCCCTAGCGCCAATGTGGTGGCCGCATATGCCTCCGTGTATTTCCGCCAACAGCTTCTGTCCATCTTCCCTGGAGATGCACTTCAACCTGACACCATTGAGTCTTCTTCTGTACAGCTCGTTATCCACGAACTGGTACATACTTGACTGCCTGGTTATCTTCTCTATCTCTTGAGGGTCGTCGGGAAGTTCTCCAGTTTGCAGAAAACGGACGATCTGATGTGCCCATGCCGGAGCCCGAGGCTCGACGGCAAGGACTAAAGGCTCGAGGGCCGCTGCGGGGACCTCAGCTTCTACGGCGAGAACCTCTGGTCCTGCCGGAGCTGAAGGCCCCCCGGCAAGCTCGCCGGGGCGAGGCTTGTCAGGAACATTTGCTTCAACTGTACAAGCCCGAGGGCTTGCAGGAGCAAACTGTTCCTCAGCGTTGTTGTTGTTGATCTTGGGGACCTTGGCGGCGGTTTCAGGGAGATCCGCCGACAAGTAATCGCCGGAGACCAACTTTCTCTTCTTAGACTGTCCAATTGATGGTGTAACGGATGGTTGAGTCAGCTTGAGCAAGAAGGTCCCTGGTTCCACAGGTAACTTCATCGCAGCACACTTTGAAAGGCCATCTGCAATTTCATTCTGAGCTCTCGGGACGTGCTCCATCTGCAGACCTTCAAAGTGTTCTTCAAGCTTCCTCACTTCATCTACATAGGCTTCCATCAAAGGGCTCTGGTAGCTCTTGTTGACTTGTCGGACCACCAACTGAGAGTCTCCCCGCACAATCAGCTTCCTGATCCCAAGTTCGGCCGCAATCCTGAGGCCGGCGAGCAAGCCTTCATATTCTGCGGTGTTGTTTGTCGCTTGCTCCCTGGGAAAGTGCATCTGGATAACATATTTGAGGTGCTCTCCGGTGGGCGCGATGAGTACCACGCCAGCACCGGCGCCTTGCAGCGAGAAGGCACCGTCAAAATACATTACCCATTCACTTACCGCTTCTTGCATGGGTGCACTTGTTTCTTGGACTTCTTCTTCTGGCGTTGGGGTCCACTCAGCTATGAATTCTGCCAAAGCTCGGGTCTGTATAGTTGAAGTACTTTCGAACTTGAGTCCAAAGCTCGACAGCTCCAGTGCCCACTCAACGATCCTGCCTGTTGCTTCTGGGTTGTGCAATATCCTCTTCAGCGGAAAGCGAGTGACCACCGTTATCTCATGGGCTTGGAAGTAATGGCGCAGCTTTCTTGAGGCCATGAGGAGGCCGAAAAGCAATTTTTGCACACCAGAGTACCTTGATCTAGCCCCCTGGAGAAGGGAACTTACAAAATACACTGGGCGCTGCACCATCTTCTTCCGCACCTCATCGTGTTCCTGCGCAGAGTCTTCCTTGCCGGGGTCAGAGCTTGTCGGACCAGCCCCCTGCTTGTCGCTGGATTCGCTTGCCGGTGGTGCTGACTCCTCGTCGGATTCCCTCTCCGCTACTAACGCAGCACTAACCACCTGGTTGGTTGCCGCTAGGTATAGCAACAACTTTTCCTGTGGCCTAGGTGCGACAAGTATTGGAGTGGAAGACAGGTACCGTTTCAAATCCTGCAGCGCCGCCTTCGCTTCCGGAGTCCACTTCATGGGACCTGCCTTCTTCAAGATTTTGAAGAAAGGTAGGGCGTGTTCTGCAGACTTTGAAATGAACCTACTGAGGGCAGCCACACAACCTGCAAGCCTCCTGACATCCTTGACGCGCTTTGGGGCCTCTATCTGCTCAATGGCTTTAATCTTGTCGGGGTTGGCTTCAATCCCCCTCTGTGATACAAAGAACCCGAGAAGCTTGCCGGAGGGGACTCCAAAGACGCACTTCTCGAGGTTCAACTTGAGCTGTATCCTGCGCAGGTTCTGAAACGTTTCTTCCAAATCTTGGATCAGGGTTTCCTTGCTCTTGCTCTTCACCACGATGTCATCCATGTAAGCCTCCACATTTCTGTGGATCTGTGGCTCAAAAGCGGTGTATACTACCCTTGCAAAGGTGGAGCCTGCATTCTTCAATCCAAATGGCATGCGAATAAAGCAATAAGTGCCACATGGAGTGATAAATGCAGTCTTCTCTTCATCTTCCTTGGCCATGAAAATCTGATGATAGCCTGAGTATGCATCAAGAAAGCAGAGTAGCTCACATCCGGCAGTGGAGTCAACGATCTGGTCAATGCGCGGCAAAGGGAATGGATCCTTGGGACATGCTTTATTCACATCGGTGAAGTCTATACACAGTCTCCATTTCCCATTGGCCTTGCGCACGACGACTGGATTTGCCAACCACGTCGGATGGATCACACCTCTAACTAGGCCTGCTGCTTCTAGCTTCTTGATTTCTTCGTTGATGAATTCTTGGCGCTCCACGGCTTGCTTCCTCACTTTCTGCTTGATGGGCCGCGCATGAGGACAGACAGCAAGCTTGTGCTCAATCACCTTCCTGGGAACACCGGGGATGTCAGATGGTTGCCAGGCAAACACATCGACATTCGCCCGCAGGAAGGCAACGAGCGCGCTTTCCTATTTGCTGTCAAGGGTGGCGCTGATGGTGAAGGTACCACCAGTGCCGTCCTCCTTTGCGGACACTTTCTTGGTTGCCGGAGGAGCAGCCATTCCTTTCTTACTCTTGCCGGTGGAGCTCGATGGAACGTCCTCGACGGCAGCGCAGCACTCCGAAGAGGTGCGGTTGCCGGAGTGGGTCCCAGAGCACTTGCCGGACTTGGTCTTCGTCTTCTTCCCCCCGGGAGCTTCAGCGGCAAGAGTATCCTTCTCGGCCGCAGCTGCCGCATCCCGGTAAATCTTGTCGGCGCAGACAAGCGCATCCTTCTTGTCGCCGTGGACAGTGATGACGCTTATCGGCCCCGGCATCTTCAGTACGTTGTAGGCATAATGGGAAGCTGCCATGAACTTGGCGAGGGCAGGACGGCCGAGTATTCCATTGTAGGGCAATGGAATATCGGCGACGTCGAAAGTGATGCGCTCAGTCCTGAAGTTGAGCTCCCCGCCAAAGGTCACCGGCAGAGTGATCTTTCCCTTGGGCTTGCTCCTCCCCGGGTTGATTCCTTGGAATGAACCGGTTTCTTCGAGCTCGCCATCTGGAATCTGGAGTTTCTTGATCACAGCAGAGGAGATCAAGTTCAGCCCGGCCCCGCCGTCAACCAACATTTTGGTGACCTTGAGGTTGCGGATGGTGGGGGAAACCAGCATCGGCAAGCACCCGACCGCAGTGGTGCGGTCAGGGTGATCCTCAAGATCAAAAACGATGGGCGTGCTGGACCATTTGAGGAGCCTGCGCGACTCCACGGGCGGCTCCGCTGCGTTTACCTCACGCACCCACTGCTTTAGTTGGCGGTGGGAGGTGTGCAGGGAGGCGCCCCCGTCGACGCACAGGACCTCCGTGGCCTTCTGGAACTCCTGCTCGCTGTTCTCCTCGTCCTCCATGTCTTCATCGTCGTCTTCTTCGTCCTTATCGCGGCCCCAGGGAGGTCGATCTCCTTGCCGCTGCTTAGCCTTGCCGCGGCGTCCTCCCCGGCCATTGAACGGCCGCTTCTTGCTGGGCTCTTCCCCGCCACCTTGGGCCTTCTCCTTGTCGCGCCTCTCGTACTCAGCTTTCTGCTGCTCGACGAGATATTCGACGCGCTTGCAGTTGGAGAGATCGTGACCCTTGGTGCGGTGGATCTTACAGTATTGCTTGTCGGAGCTGCCCGGCTTGTCGGCCGCCGCTGCAGGGGCAGGCTCCTTGCCGGAGCCGCCAGCCTGCGCTTGCTTGGCGGGGGCCTCCTTGCCGGACTTCTCGACGGCAAGCACCTCTTTCTTGCCCTTCCTTCTGTTATTCCGCCGCCGGCTCTTCTTTGCCGGGGCGGTGTCGTCGCTGTCGCTCCCTCCTGCGCCAGTATCCTCCCCGGGGAGTCTCCTTCCCTCTTCCGCGCGTGCGCACTTGTCAGCAAGAGCATAGAGCTCGCTGACGTCCCGAATCTTGGTCATCGCCATCTCTTCACGCATGCGGCGGTTACGCACGTTCTGATGAAACACGCTGATAACCGCGGCAGGGTGGACATCAGGGATGTTGTGCTGCACGCGGCTGAAGCGTTGGATGTACTTGCGCAGGGTCTCGCCTTCCTTCTGGGCCAAGATGTGGAGATCGCTCTCCTGGCCGTGGGGTTTGTGGCCGCCGGTGAAGGCGCCGACAAACTGGTGGCAAAGGTCGGCCCAAGAAGATATAGAACCTTCCGGCAAGTGCATAAGCCACGAACGGACGTTCGGCTTTAGCACGAGCGGGAAGTAATTCGCCAAGATCTTCTCGTCGCGCCCCCCGGCAGCTTGCACTGCGATGGTATAGACGCTGAGGAATTCCGAGGGGTGCGTCTTGCCGTCGTACTTCTCCGGTACGTCGGGCTTAAAATTCTTCATGCTGGGCCACTGGACGCGCCGCAGCTCGCGGGTGAACGCAGGGCAGCCTGCCGCGTACGGCAAATCGCCTGGCTCACCGGGCGCGTGCGCGTCGACAGTGTTCCCAGCTCTCTTGTCTGATTGTCGCCGAGCTTCTCGGCGGCGCTCGATTGTGGTCCGAGCGTCTTCTTCTCGCCGGTCGTCGAGGACCTGGCGCTGGTCCCGACGAGCCCGCGGGTCCGACGAGGCTGTGGAGCCGTCGTCGGCGTTGTTCCGGCGGGGCGGCGTCTTCTGCTTCTGCGGCGGGGAATGCACGCTAGTCGCACCCCCGGCAGTCTTGTCGCCGTCAGCCTTCGTCTTCTCAGCTTGCCGCGGCCGTGAGGTCGACGGCTGCTGTGGAGAATCGTTGTTGGCGAAGTCTATCAGGCTCCGGATGGTGGCCCTCCATTCTTCGGCCTTGTCGGCCGCTGGAGGAAAGTCGAGGAGCAGTTGCGCTCTTGCGAGCGCTTCTGCTGGAGTTGAGGGGAACGCGGGCGAGCGGTGCGAGGAGCGGGATACGCTCGGACTCCTAACAGCGTTAGAAGGAGCGGGGTCCCGCGCCGGCGCCTTCGCTTTACTTGTGCCCGGACGGGGGTCCGGGGCGTCCCGCGAGCCTCCGGTTTGGCCTTGCCCCAGCAAGCGGATACCACCCCCCGTGGTATGGCGCTGCTGGGTCGTCGTGTGCTGAGAGGGACGCGGCGCGTCCACGGAGACCGAGGTTCGGTCGTCCGTCCTGTTCTTGGATCTGGTGGCGCCGTGAGTGTCCTCGCCGGCAACCACCCTTCCGACGGCGTCTCCCCCGCCCACCGTTGGCTCTGGTGGCGGCGGGTGAGACGCAGACGGGCCTCCAACCTCCGAAGCCTTCTTCTTCGGGGCCATCGAGTTGTCGCTGGTGAAGTTGCTGATGAAGCTGGACAGGTTGATGAAGAATGCGCCCGCGCGAACGCCGGATCAGGTTCGCACAACCTCGACGCCCCCTACCTGGCGCGCCAAAGATGTCGGGGGAAACTGTCCGCCACGAACACCTATGGGACCGGAGCCCCTTGTCTGTGCGGTACGAGGGCGGAGGGAGCACAAAGAGCAGATCGTAGCGAGCACGCGGGCAGTTTTACCCAGGTTCGGGCCGCGGTAGACGCGTAAAACCCTACTTCTGCTTGGTTGTGTATTGAGTTTTAGCGCTCGGGAGCTTGAAGAAGCAGCTACACCAAGCGCGAGAGTGATCTCGGTTCCGAACCCCCTCCACGTTGTGCATGGGCCTCCTTTTATAGTGTAAGGGGTCACCGACAGGTGTCAACGTAGGAGAAAGGGGTAAAAAAGTAAAAGAGGTGGTAGTTGTAATAGTGCGGGAACAGTGGAGCTACAGTACAGAACAGTGGTCTATACCTACTTTAACAGTGGGGGACAAGGGCATTTAATGCCCGTCGCCGTCGACCCCAAAAGCTCCCGCCTTAGCATCTCCGTCCGCCACGGCGATGAATCCACCACCGTGGAGTGCCACCGTGTACCCCAGGCTGCACAGCCATCCGCCACGCGTCCCTGGATAGGCCCCAGGGCGACGCGTGGGTCGATGAGCTGGAGCGCGGGCACACAGCGCAGCCTTCCCGGCAAGCACCTTGCCGGGGCCTTGATCTTGCCGGGCCCGGGAGCTTGCCGCTCCCCGGGCCCTTGCCGGGGCGCATAAAGCACCGAAGCGTTGTCTTCTAGTCTTCCTGGCAAGCTCCTCTTGCCAGGGCCTTGTGCTAGCGGGACAGTCTTGAGCCTGGTACTGCCTTCCCGGCAAGCTCCTCTTGCCGGGGTCTCGATCTTCTGTCTTGTATGCTTTGTTTTTGAATGGTTAAATAAGGAGCAGGAAGGTCTCCGGCGAGCACGCGGTAAACCTTGCCGCGGGAAGCTGCAAATGCCCGTGCACAAGTTGGGGTACTGAGGTACCCCTACCTTAGTACACCGACACAAGGACAACTTACCGCATTCTCACCGAAACCCTCAGTCCAATCAAAGGCCACAACTCTGAAGAAGAAAATGTTGTTGCCATCATGAAGAATGTGATGTTCAATATCATGCATGGCATCCCCATCAACTATCATGATTTCTTCATGCGGACTTTGGCAAATGTTGCACTGTCACCTTTTGAATTGAAGCCTTATGCTCTCTGGATTATGAGATTAATCAGAACAAGGTCTTCAATCGCATACAAGGCTGACTTTCAGAATCACCTCAGCTATCTGCCACCACTTGAAGTCCTCAAACGGACAATTTCCTCAGTTGACGAAAAAGGCAAAGCTGCAATCATTGATGAAGGAACTCGTCCCTTGGATGGGCAGATTCGCAAAGCTGTGTCCTATTCCACCAATGATGACTCTGCAACCCAAGACACTGCCGCAAATGCTTGAAAGCACATTCCTCAAGCTAATGTTCCTTGTGTGATGACTGATCGTGAGCTTCTCCTCAACCTTCATCAGAAAGTTGATCGAAATGACAAGTGGGTCAAGCGTTAATTTGCTGCAATTCTTCAAACCATGACTGTCACTCCGAACACTTTGAAAGAAGAATCACTACTATGCGCATGAGATCTTCGACCGCACTTGGGCTATTCTTTCACATCACTTCAATGCTGAAGAACTCAAGGAGATGGAATTCCAATAGGACTTTGACTGGTCTCACCCACCTTCGAAAGAAATTCAAGAAGGTCAAAGTTCCTCAGCTGGTCACTAGCTCTTTTTCTTCATCGCACGCGACAGATGAAGTTGAAGACTTGGACAACACTGCGGCAGGCCCTACATCAACGGACGACCCCAACAATGCTGGCGCTCCTCCATCAACATCATGATGATATTCTTCACGGGCGTTAGTCCTCATTTTCGCCCCTTTTGGTCATTTGATGGCAAAGGGGAAGAAATTTGAGTTAGTCTTCAAGCGGGTCTCTATCATGGGCTATTTTTTGGTTAAGTTACAACTCTCGTTTTTCTGAGGTGTTTGCTCTGATGAGTTCTAAACTTAAGTCCTATGGTGGTCTGACACTTTTTGAACTGCCTTCTGCATGCTTATTTCCTCAATACCTTAATGCACGCATGCTGGGTTTTGCCAGACACCATATTTCATCATGCATTTCAAATTCTTCATATCATATGTTAAATGCGTGTATGAATTACAAGATATAGTGGGAGATCTCCATGATATTACTCTATAATGTGCATTTGCTAACTCAAGCAAATTCCTCAAAAGTGCACATCTTCGGGGGGAGTTCTTCTATATCTTGTAATCAAATTCCTCAATATCAGTTGTTACCGCTGTTCAAGATATCTTCCGATATGCCGATAAATCGGCTGATTTATCACTTACCGTTGTCTGACCGATAAGATAAATCGGCCGATAAATCAGCCGATATGGCAATAAATCGGCCGATATGCCGATAAACTGGCCGATTTACCCCTTATCATCGGTCGACCGATAAGTTCCCGATAAGAGATATCCCCAACATTGGTTGTTACACTTCATATGTTTATCCCCGTTGAAAACATAAACTATTTGTCATCAATCACCAAAAAGGGGGAGATTGTAAGTGCATCTAGTGCCCCTTAGTGATTTTGGTGTATTGAAGACTTACATGTTAAGGGACTAATGTGTTTTTGAGTGTACACAGGTCTTATAAGTCTATGAGGAGTTTGATATTTACGATGAAAGTCGGCCCCTAACAATGTATGTCTTCAGTTGATCTGTTATGTTTGAATACTTTAACTGAAGACTTTCTCAATTTCCTCAACCTAATTTCTCCAGTCTTTAGTCCTCGGCCTACTTATCCTGTTTACACGCTACTTGTACTCTATGCTTGTTTTCATTTCATCATGATGACCATGCTACTGTCCTGTTATGCCTGCACCTGAGTATCTATTCCACTGCTAAGTAGTTCTTTGCTTAGGAAATTCCTCAACTAGAATTTCCTCAGTGACGAATTTGTAAAAATCGCCTATTCACTCCCCTCTAGTCGATATAACACACTTTCATCTATCGGTCGAACCGGTCTCATGAACGCGGTCATGTAAGGTTGGTCCGGGCCGCTTCATCCCACAGTACCGCCGAATCAAAATAAGGCGTTGGTGGTAAGAAGTATGACTATCACCGCCCACAACTCTTTGTGTTCTACTCGTGCATATCATCTACGCATAGACCTGGCTCATGATGCCACTGTTGAGAAACGTAGCATGCAATTTCAAAAAAAAATCCTATGCCCACGCAAGATCTATCTAGGAGATGCATAGCAACGAGAGGAGAGGTTAATCCATATACCATTGTATCTCACAAAGCGGAAGCGTTAAAGAATGTGGTTGATGTAGTGGTACGTCTTCGCGAACCAATCACGATCCGTCCCGCGAACTCTAATCTAGTGCCGAGCGAACGGTACCTCCGCGTTCAGCACACGTGCGGCTCGATGGCGTCTCCTCTTTCTTGATCCAGCAAGAAAGAGAGGATAAGTAGATGGGATCTTAACCAGCACGACGACATGGTGGAGATGGTGGCGGTGCAATCCTAGTAGGGCTTCGCCAAGCACTACCGTAGATGCGATCTGAGGAGAAAACGGGGTTTCGGGAGAGGTAGGGCTACCGCCGGAGCGTGAGATTTGTTGAGTCCAGCCTCTACCTCTCCATCACTATTTAATGAGGCAAGGAGGAGGGTTGGGGCACAGCATTGACCCCTCCTCGAAGGGAGGTGGTGCAGCCAATCCTAGGGAGGAGTCCTCTCCTCCCAAGGCACCTCGGGGGTGTTGGAAATATGCCCTAGAGGCAATAATAAATTGGTTATTATTATATTTCCTTGTTCATGATAATTGTTTATTATCCATGCTAGAATTGTATTGATAGGAAACTCAGATGCATGTGTGGATACATAGACAAACACCATGTCCCTAGTAAGCCTCTAGTTGACTAGCTCGTTGATCAACAGATGGTCATGGTTTCCTGACCATGGACATTGGATGTCATTGATAACGGGATCACATCATTAGGAGAATGATGTGATGGACAAGAACCAATCCTAAGCCTAGCACAAGATCGTGTAGTTCGTATGCTAAAGCTTTTCTAAATGTCAAGTATCTTTTCCTTAGACCATGAGATTGTGCAACTCCCGGATACCGTAGGAATGCTTTGGGTGTACCAAACGTCACAACGTAACTGGGTGGCTATAAAGGTGTACTACAGGTATCTCCGAAAGTGTCTGTTGGGTTGGCACGAATCAAGACTGGGATTTGTCACTCCGTGTGACGGAGAGGTATCTCTGGGCCCACTCGATAGGACATCATCATAATGTGCACAGTGTGATCAAGGAAGTTGATCACGGGATGATGTGTTACGGAACGAGTAAAGAGACTTGCTGGTAACGAGATTGAGCAAGGTATCGGTATACCGACGATCGAATCTCGGGCAAGTGCTATACCGACAGACAAAGGGAATCGTATACGGGATTGATTGAATCCTTGACATCGTGGTTCATCCGATGAGATCATCGTGGAACATGTGGGAGCCAACATGGGTATCCAGATCCCGCTGTTGGTTGTTGGCCGGAGAGTTGTCTCGGTCATGTCTGCATGGTTCCCGAGCCCGTAGGGTCTACACACTTAAGGTTCGATGACGCTAGGTTATAGGGAAAGTATGTACGCGGTTACCGAATGTTGTTCGGAGTCCCGGATGAGATCCCGGACGTCACGAGGAGTTCCGGAATGGTCCGTAGGTAAAGATTCATATATGGGAAGTCCCGTTTTGGTCACCGGAAAAGTTTCGGGCGCTATCGGTAGCGTACCGGGACCACCGGGAGGGTCTCGGGGGTCCACCGGGTGGGGCCACCGGCCCCAGAGGGCTGCGTGGGCCAAGTGTGGGAGGGGACCAGCCCCAGGTGGGCTGGTGCGCTTCCCCACCAGGGCCCAAGTCACATCATAGAGGGGAAGGGGGCAAACCCTAGGGCAGTGGGCCCTAGGGCCTAATCTGGTTCGCCCCCCTCTACCTCTCCCTCTCTGGCCGCCAACCTTAGATGGGATCTGGGGTGGCCGCACCCCTAGGGGTGGGAAACCCAAAAGGGGGCGCAGCCCCTCCCTTCCCTCTATATATATGTGAGGTTTGGGGCTGCCCATAACACGGTTTGACCTCTCTCGCTTGGCGCAGCCCTACGTCTCTCCCTCCTCGTCTCTCGCAGTGCTTGCCGAAGCCCTGCTGGAGTCCCGCGCTCCTCCACCACCACCATGCCGTCGTGCTGCTTCTAGATGGAGTCTTCCGCAACCTCTCCCTCTCTCCTTGCTGGATCAAGGCATGGGAGACGTCATCGGGCTGCACGTGTGTTGAAAGCGGAGGAGCCGTTGTTCGGTGCTTAGATCGGAATCAACCGCGATCTGAATCGCTACGAGTACGACTCCTTCATCCGCGTTCTTGTAACGCTTCCGCATCGCAATCTACAAGGGTATGTAGATGCACTCCCCTCTCGCTCGTTGCTAGATTACTCCATAGATTGATCTTGGCGATGCGTAGAATTTTTTTGATTTCTGCTACGATCCCCAACAGTGGCATCATGAGCTAGGTCTATGCGTAGTTTCTTGCACGAGTAGAACACAAAGTAGTTGTGGGCGTGGATTTGTCAATTTACTTGCCGTTACTAGTCTTATCTTGATTCGGCGGCATCGTGGGATGAAGCGGCCCGGACCGACCTTACACGTACTCTTACGTGAGACAGGTTCCACCGACTGACATGCACTAGTTGCATAAGGTGGCTAGTGGGTGTCTGTCTCTCCCACTTTAGTCGGATCGGATTCGATGAAAAGGGTCCTTACAATGGGTAAATAGAAATTGGCATATCACGTTGTGGTTTTGGCGTAGGTAAGAAACGTTCTTGCTAGAAACCTATAGCACCCACGTAAAAACTTGCAACAACAATTAGAGGGCTACTAACTTGTTCTTGCAGCATGTGCCGTGTCGATGAGAATGATATATATGTGATGTATGAGATTGATCATGTTCTTGTAATAGGAATCACGACTTGCATGTCGATGAGAATGACAACCGGCAGGAGCCATAGGAGTTGTCTTATTTGTTGTATGACCTGTGTGTCACTTAATAACGCCATGTAATTACTTTACTTTATTGCTAAACGTTAGCCATAGTAGTAGAAGTAATGTTTGGCGAGACGACTTCATGAAGACACGATGATGGAGATCATGATGATGGAGATCATGGTGTCATGCCGGTGACGATGATGATCATGGAGCCCCGAAGATGAAGATCAAAGGAGCAAGATGATATTGGCCATATCATGTCACTATTTGATTGCATGTGATGTTTATCATGTTTTACATCTTATTTGCTTAGAACGACGGTAGTGAATAAGATGATCTCTCACTAAAATTTCAAGAATTGTGTTCCCCCTAACTATGCACCGTTGCTATGGTTCGTTGTTCCGAAGCACCACGTGATGATCGGGTGTGATAGGTTCTAACGTTCGCATACAACGGGTGTAAGCCAGATATACACACGCCGTACACTTAGGGTTGAGTTGACGAGCCTAGCATGTACAGACATGGCCTCGGAACACGGAAGACCGAAAGGTCGAACATGAGTTGTATAGAAGATACGATCAACATGAAGATGTTCACCGTTGATGACTAGTCTGTCTCACGTGATGATCGAACACGGCCTAGTCGATTCGGATCATGTATCACTTAGATGACTAGAGAGATGTCTATCTGAGTGGGAGTTCATTAGATGAACTTCATTGTCATGAACAATAGTCTAAGTTGTCTTCGCAAATCATGTTGTAGATCAATAACTGCATTGTAGCTCCCTGTTTAATACGATCCTAGAGAAAGACTAAGTTGAAAGATATTGTAAGCAATGATGCGGACTGGGTCCGTATTCCGAGGAGTGTCCTCACTGCTGCACAGAAAGCTTACGTCTTTGATGCACCGCTCGATGTGCAAACCCCTACAACGTTGTCTGTGGATGTTGTGAACACCTGACAGACACGTCCTGATGACTACTTGATAGTTTAGTACACCATACTTTACGGCTTAGAATCGGGATTCCAATGACGTTTTGAACGTCATAGAACATATGAGATGTTCTAAGAGCTGAAATTGGGATTTTAGGCTCATGCCCGTGTTGAGAGGTATGAGACCTCTGACAAGTTCTCTTGGCAAAAAGATGGAGGAGAATAGCTCAACTAGTGAGCATGTGCTCAGAATGTCTGGGGTGCTAAAATCACTTGAACCAAGTGGGAGTTAATCTTCCAGATGAGATAGTGGTTGACGGAATTCTCTAGACACTATCACCAAGCTACTAGAACTTCGTGATGAACTATGACATGAAAAGGATGGAGATGATCTCGGAGCTATTAGCGGTTCTTAAGACCGCAAAAGTAGAAATCAAGAAGGAGCATCAAGTGTTGATCGTTTAACAAGATCACTGGTTTCAAAAAAGGGCAAGGGCAAGAAGGGAAACTTCATGAATGGCAAACCACTTGTCGCACTAATGAAGGAACCCAAGGTTGAACCCAAACCTTGAGACTAAGTGCTTCTATTGTAAGGGGAACATCACATGGTAGCGAAACTACCCCAAATACATGGTAGATAAGAAAGCTGGCAACTTCAACAAAGTATGTTTGATATACGATGTGTACCTTACTAGTACTCCTTGTAGCACCTGGGTATTTGATACCGGTTCAGTTGCTATTATTAGTGACTTGAAGCAAAAGCTACGGACTAAACGGATACTAGCTAAGGGCAAGGTGACGATGTGTGTTGGAAGTGTTTCCAAGGTTGATAAGATCACCATCGCATGCTCCCTCTACCTTCGGGATTAGTGTTGAACCTAGATAAATGTTATCAGGTGTCTACGTTGAGCATGAATATGATTAGATCATGTTCATTGCAATACGGTTATTCATTTAAGTTAGAGAATAATGGTTATTCTGTTTACATGAATAATACCTTTATGGTCATGCACCCAATGGTTTATTGAATATCGATCATAGTAATACACATGATAATAATATTAACGCCAAAAGATGTAGAGTTAATAATGATAGTACCACTTTCTTGTGGCACTGCCGCTTAGGTCATTTTGGCATAAAATGCATGAAGAAACTCCATGCTGATGGATGTTTGGAGTCACTTGATTTTGAATCGCTTGACATATGCGAGCCATGCCTCATTGGCAGGATGACTAAGATCCCGTGTTCAGGTACAATGAAACGGGAAAGTGACTTGTTGGAAATCATACATGCTGATGTGTGTGATCCAATGAGAATTAAGGCGTGTGGTGGATATCGTTATTTTGTCATCTTCACTGACGATTTGAGTAGATATGGGTATATTCACTTAATGAAGGAAAAGTCTGAAACATTTGAAAAGTTCAAGCAATTTCAGAGTGAACTTAAGAATCATCATAACAAGAAGATCATGTTCCTACGATCTGATCAAGGGGAGATTTTCTGAATTATGAGTTTGGCAATCACTTAAGACATTGTGGAAATGTTTCACAGTTGAAGCCACCTGGAACACCACAGCGTAATGGTGTGTCCGGACGTCGTAATCGAACCTTATGAGATATGGTGCGATCTATTATTTTGAGGTTGTGCATTAGAGACAGCTGCATTCACTTTAGATAGGGCACCATCTAAGTCCGTTGAGATGACGCAGTATGAACTATGGTTTGGCAAGAAACCAAAGTTGTCGCTTCTTAATGTTTAGGGCTGCGATGCTTATGGCTTCAGCCGGAAAAAGCTCGGACCTAAAGCGGACAAATACATCTTAATAGAATACCCAAAGGTAATAGTTGGGTATACCCTCTATCTCAGATCGAAGGGCAAGAATGTTTGTCGCTAAGAATGAGTCCTTTCTCGAGAAGGAGTTTCTCTCAAAAGATTTGAGTGGGAGGAAGATAGAACTTGATGAGGTTGTTGAACCCTCACTTCAACCACAGAGTAGTGCAACACAGAAAGATGTTTCTGTGGAACCTACGACTGTTGAAGAAGAAACTAATGATAGTGATCATGAAGATTCGGATCAAGTTGCTGTTGAACCTCGTAGGTCGACAAGGATATGTACTACTCCTGAGTGGTATGGTGATCCTGTCTTAGAGGTCATGTTGTTGGACAACAATGAACCTACAAACTATGGAGAAGCGATGGTGGGCCCGTATTCCGACAAATGGTCAGAAGCCGAGAAATCCGAGATAGGATCCATGTATTAAAACGAAGTATGGACTTTGGTGGACTTGCCCGATGATTGGCAAGCCATTGAGATAAATGGATCTTTAAGAAGAAGACGGACATGGACGGTAATGTCACCGTCTATGAAGCTCGACTTGTGGCAAAGAGTTTTTCACAAGTTCAAGGAGTTGACTACGATGAGATTTTCTCAACCGTAGCGATGCTTAAGTCCATCGGAATCATGTTATAATTAGCTGCATTTATGAAATCTGGCAGATGGATGTCAAAACAAGTTTCCTTACCAGTTTTCGTGAGGAAAGGTTGTATGTGATACAATCAGAAAGGTTTTGTCGATCATAAGGATGCTAAAAGGTATGCTAGCTCCAGCGATCCTTCCATGGACTAGAGCAAGCATCTCGGAGTCGGAATATACGCTTTGATGGAGTGATCAAAGTTTTTGGGTTTATACAAAGTTTGTTAGAAACTTATATTTACAATAAAGTGAGTGGGAGCACTACAACATTTCTGATAAGTATATGTGAATGACATATTGTTGATCCGAAATGATGTAGAATTTCTGGAAAGCATAAATGGTTGTTTGAAAGGATTTTTTTCAAAGGAAGACCTGGATTAAGCTGCTTACATATCGGGCATCAAGATCTGTAAAGATAGATCAAGACGCCTGATGATACTTTCAAAAGAACACACACCATTGACATGATTTTGAAGGAGTTCAAAATAGATCAGTCAAAGATGGAGTTCTTGCCTGAGTTGGAAGGTGTGAAGTTGAGTAAGACTCAAAGCTTGACTGCGGCAGAAGGAAGAGGAAGGACGAAGGTCGTCCCCAGTGCTTTTGTCATAGGCTCTATATGGTATGCCATGCTGAGTACCGCACCTGATGTGTGCCTTGCCACATGTCTGGCAAGAGGGTACAAAGGTGATCCAGGAGTGGATCGCTAGATAGCGTTCAAAATTATCCTTAGAGGAATAAGGAAATGTTTCTCGGTTATGGAGGTGACAAAGAGTTCGACGTAAAAGGTTACGTCAATGCAAGCTTAACACCTATCCGGATAGCTCAAAGTAGAGATACCGGATACGTATAATGGATCAACAGTTTGGAATAGCTCCAAGTGGAACGTGGTAGTAGCATCTACGA
Organism: Secale cereale; assembly: GCA_902687465.1. NCBI lineage: Eukaryota > Viridiplantae > Streptophyta > Magnoliopsida > Poales > Poaceae > Secale > Secale cereale. The sequence continues at coordinate 96,951,870 of LR738712.1, forward strand.
TATGACATAAAGTTTTGTGAAGTACATAGGGATCTGAATGTTGCAGACCCGTTGACTACAACCTCTCTCACAAGCATAACATGATCAAACCCAGAACTCACTGAGTGTTAATCACATATTGATGTGAACTAGATTACTGACTCTAGTAAACTCTTTTGATGTTGGTCACATGGCGATGTGACCTGTGAGTGTTAATCACATGGCGATGTGAACTAGATTATTGACTCTAGTGCAAGCGGGAGACTGTTGGAAATATGCCCTAGAGGCAATAATAAATTGGTTATTATTATATTTCGTTGTTCATGATAATTGTTTATTATCCATGCTAGAATTGTATTGATAGGAAACTCAGATACATGTGTGGATACATAGACAAACACCATGTCCCTAGTAAGCCTCTAGTTGACTAGCTCGTTGATCAACAGATAGTCACGGTTTCCTGACCATGGACATTGGATGTCAATGATAACAGGATCACATCATTAGGAGAATGATGTGATGGACAATACCCAATCCTAAGCCTAGCACAAGATCGTGTAGTTCGTATGCTAAAGCTTTTCTAAATGTCAAGTATCTTTTCCTTAGACCATGAGATTGTGCAACTCCCGGATACCGTAGGAATGCTTTGGGTGTACCAAACGTCACAACGTAAATAGGTGGCTATAAAGGTGCACTACAGGTATCTCCGAAAGTGTCTGTTGAGTTGGCACGAATCAAGACTGGGATTTGTCACTCCGTGTGACAGAGAGGTATCTCTGGGCACACTCGATAGGACATCATCATAATGTGCACAGTGTGATCAAGGAGTTGATCACGGGATGATGTGTTACGGAACGAGTAAAGAGACTTGCCGGTAACGAGATTGAGCAAGGTATCGGTATACCGACGATCGAATCTCGGGCAAGTGCTATACCGACAGACAAAGGGAATCGTATACGGGATTGATTGAATCCTTGACATTGTGGTTCATCCGATGAGATCATCGTGGAACATGTGGGAGCCAACATGGGTATCCAGATCCCGCTGTTGGTTATTGGCCGGAGAGTTGTCTCGGTCATGTCTGCATGGTTCCCGAGCCCGTAGGGTCTACACACTTAAGGTTCGATGACGCTAGGGTTATAGGGAAAGTATGTACACGGTTACCGAATGTTTTTCGGAGTCCCGGATGAGATCCCGGATGTCACGAGGAGTTCCGGAATGGTCTGAAGGTAAAGATTCATATATGGGAAGTCCCGTTTTGGTCACCGGAAAAGTTTCGGGCGCTATCGGTAGCGTATCAGGACCACCGGGAGAGTCTCGGGGGTCCACCGGGTGGGGCCACCGGCCCCAGAGGGCTGCGTGGGCCAAGTGTGGGAGGGGACCAGCCCCAGGTGGGCTGGTGCGCCCCCCCACCAGGGCCCTAGACGCATCATAGAGGGGAAGGGGGCAAACCCTAGGGCAGATGGGCCCTAGGGCCCAATCTTGTGCGCCCCCCTCTCCCTCTCCCCCTCTAGCCGCCACCCTTAGATGGGATCTGGGCTGGCCGCACCCCTAGGGGTGGGAAACTCTAAAGGGGGCGCAGCCCCTCCCTCCCCCCTATATATATATGTGAGGTTTGGGGCTGCCCATAACACGGTTTGAGCTCTCTCGCTTGGCGCAGCCCTACCTCTCTCCCTCCTCATCTCTCGCAGTGCTTGGTGAAGCCCTGCTGGAGTCCCGCGCTCCTCCACCACCACCATGCCGTCGTGCTGCTGCTGGATGGAGTCTTCCCCAACCTCTCCCTCTCTCCTTGCTGGATCAAGGCGTGGGAGACGTCATCGGGCTGCACGTGTGTTGAACGCGGAGGCGCCGTTGTTCGGCGCTTAGATCGGAATCAACCGCGATCTGAATCGCTACGAGTACGACTCCTTCATCTGTGTTCTTGTAATGCTTCCGCATCGCGATCTACAAGGGTATGTAGATGCACTCCCCTCTCGCTCGTTGCTAGATTACTCCATAGATTGATCTTGGTGATGCGTAGAAATTTTTTGATTTCTGCTACGATCCCCAACAGGGGGTGCCTTCCACCCTTAGGACTCTTCCTATTTTCCTCTATCTTGGCGCATGGGCCTCTTAGGGATGGTGCCCTTGGGCCATACATGCCAAGGCGCACCCCCTACAGCTCATGTGGCCCCACGGGGCAGGTGGACCCTCGGTCCCCTTTCGGCACTCTCGGTAAAATACCGATAATACCCGAAACTTTTCCGGTAGCCAAAATATGACTTCCCATATATAAATCTTTACCTCCAGACCATTCTAGAGCTCCTCGTGATGTCTACGATCTCAGCTGGGACTTCGAACAACATTCGGTCACCAACATGAATATCCCAATACTACTTTAACGTCACCGGACGTTACGCGTGCGGACCCATGAGTTCGAGAATAATGTAGACATGACCGAGACACCTCTACGGTCAATAACCAGTAGCGGGACCTGGATGCCCATATTGGCTCCTACATATTCTATGAAGATCTTTATCGGGAAAACCTCGATGTCAAGGATTCAGCTAATCCCGTATGTAGTTCCCTTTGTCTATCGGTATGTTACTTGCCCGAGATTCGATCATCGGTATCTCCATACCTAGTTCAATATCATTACCGACAAGTATCTTTACTCGTTCCATAATACAAGATCCCGTGGCTAACTCATTAGTCATAGTGCTTGCAAGCTTCTTGTGATGTTGTATTACCGAGTCGGCCCTGAGATACCTCTCCGTCACACGGAGTGACAAATCCCAGCTTGATCCATGTCAACTCAACAAACACCCTCGGAGATACCTATAGATCACCTTTATAGTCACCCGGTTACGTTGCGATGTTTGGTACACACAAGATATTCCTCCGGTGTCTGTGAGTTGCATGATCTCATGGTCATAGGAACATATACTTGACATGCAGAAAACGATAGCAATAAACTTGACATGATCATATGCTACGTTTATAGTTTGGTTCTTGTCCATCACATCATTCTCCTAATGATGTGACCTCATTATCAAATGACAACTCATGTCTATGGCTAGGAAACCGTAGCCATCTTTGATCAACAAGCTAGTCCTGTAGAGGTTGATTAGGGACATCTTGGTGTCTATGTATCCACACATGTATTTGAGTATCCGATCAATACAATTCTAGCATGGATAGTAAACCATTATCATGAACAAGGAAATATGATAATAACAAATTTATTATTGCCTCTAGCGCATATTTCCAATAGTCTCCCACTTGCACAAGAGTCAATAATCTAGATTACATTGCAATGATTCTAACACCCATGGAGTCTTGGTACTAATCTTGTTCTGCTCATGGAAGAGGCTTTTTCAACGGGTCTGCCACATTCAGATCTGTATATATCTTGCAAATTCCTATGCCTCCCTCCTTGAATTGATCGCGGGATGGAGTTGAAGCGTCTCTTGATGTGTTTGGTTCTTTTGTGAAATACGGATTCCTTCGCTAAGGCAATTGCTCCAGTATTGTCACAAAAGATTTTCATAGGACCCGATGCACTAGGTATTACACCTAGATCGGATATGAACCCCTTCATCTAGACTCCTACATTTGCTGCTTCTGAAGCAGCTATGTACTCATCTTCACACGTAGATCCCGCCACGACGCTCTGCTTGGAACTGCACCAACTGACAACTCCACCATTCAATAAAAATATGTATCTGGTTTGTGACATAGAGTCATCCGGATCAGTGTCAAAGATAGCATCGATGTAACCATTTATGACGATCTCTTTGTCACCTCCATACACGAGAAACATGTCCTTGGTCCTTTTCAGGTACTTTAGGATGTTCTTGACCACTGTCTAGTGATCCACTCCTGGATTACTTTGGTACCTCCCTACCAGACTTACGGCAAGGCACACATCAGGTATGGTGCGCAACATAGCATACATGATAGATCCTATGGCTGAGACATAGGGAATGTCTTTCAGTTTCTCTCTGTCTTCTGCAGTGGTCGGGCATTGAGCCTGACTCAACTTCACACCTTGTAACACAGGCAATAACCCTTTCTTTCACTGATCCATTTTGAACTTCTTCAAAACTTTATCAAGGTATGTGCTTTGTGGAAGACAGATACGTCTCTGGCGTATCTATAATTTTTGATTGTTTCGTGCCAATATTATACAACTTTCACATATTTTTGGCTCACACCAGGGTAGTACATGATTTATACATTGAGCGGGGAAGACAGAGCATGACAAGATTATATGATTTTGTAGGGATAACATTCTTTAGCGTTTGATATTCTGAAAGACATGATTGTTTGTTGGGATGCCCGAGTATTGATGTATTTATGTCAAATTATAGACTATTACTTTGAATCACTATTGTCCTAATATTCATGCCATGACTAGATATATGATCAAGTTTATGCTAGGTAGCATTCCATATCAAAAATTATCTTTTTATCATTTACCTACTCGAGGACGAGCAGGAATTAAGCTTGGGGATGCTGATACGTCTCCGTTGTATTTATATTTTTTGATTGTTTCATGACAATATTATACAACTTTCACATATTTTTGGCAACTATTTATATGATTTATTGGACTAACCTATTAATCCAGTGCCCAATGCCAGTTCCTATTTTTCGCATGTTTTTTGTATCACAGAAAATCCATATCAAACGAAGTCCAAATGCAATAAAATTTCACGGAGAATTATTTTGGAATATATGTTATTTTTGGGAGTTGGCATCACCACAAATGGAGGCCCACATAGCCCACAAGAGATCAGGGCGCGCCAGGGGAGCCTGGCTGGTGGTGATAGGTTGTGCTCACCTCGTATGTCGGTTGGAGCTCTACTTCGGGCGCAAGGAAGCTTATATCCGAAAAAAATCGTATTAAAATCTCAGCGCAATCGGAGTGACGGATCTTCGGGAATATAAGAAACGGTTTTCGGCCAGATCTAGGGAACACGAAACACAGAGAGATAGAGAGACATATACAATCTCAGAGGGGCTCTCGCCCCTCCCATGCCATGGAAGCCAAGGACCAGAGGGGAAACTCTTCTCCCAACTAGGGAGGAGGCCAAGGAAGAAGAAGAAGGAGGGGGGCTCTCCCCCTCGTTTTCAGTAGCGCCGGAGTGCCACCGGGACAACAATCGTGTGACGGCGATCTACTCCAGCAACTCTGTCATCTTCACCAACAACTCCACCACCTTCCCCCATCTATATTCAGCGGTCCACTCTCCTGCAACCTGCTGTAACCCCTAGTTGAACATGGTGCTTTATGCTTCATATTATTATCCAATACTATATTGCCATCCTATGGTGTTTGAATAGATCAATTTTGTCCTATGGGTTAATCGTGATCTTGGTGGTATGGTTGTACATTTTATTTTGGTGTTGTCCTACGGTGCCCTCTATTCTCGTGCAAACGTGAGGGGCCCCCACTATAGGGTGCTGCAATATGTTCGTGGTTCACTTATGGTGGGTTGCGAGAGTGACAGAAACTTAAACCCGAGTAAGTGGGGTATGACGTATGGGAGTAAAGAGGACTTGATACTTAATGCTATGGTTGGGTTTCATGGCCTTAATGATCTTTAGTAGTTGCAGATGCTTGCTAGAGTTCCAATCATAAGTGCATATGATCCAAGTAGAGAAAGTATGTTAGCTCATGCCTCTCCCTCATATAAAATTGCAAGAATGATTACCGGTACTTGTTATCGATTGCCTAGGGACAATTCCGCAAATCCTACCACACTAAATCCACACTCGCGATAATAATTTATTTGTACTTTTAGTTACGTGCTCTTTATTATCTTGCAAAACTATCCTACTACACCTACAGAGAACTTCTAGTTTTATACTTTTTCTAGATAAACCAAACGTTAAGTGTGTGTAGAGTTGTATCGGTGGTCGATAGAACTTGAGGGAATATTTGTTCTACCTTTAGCTCCTCGTTGGGTTCGACACTCTTACTTATCGAAAAAGGATACAAATGACCCCCTACACTTGTGGGTTATCAAGACCTATTTTTGGCGCTGTTGCCGGGGAGCAATAGCGTGGGGTGAATATTCTTGTGTGTGCTTGTTTGTTTATCACTAAGTAGTTTTTATTTTGTGCTCTAGTTTTCTATCTTTAGTTATGGGTAGGAAACGCAAAATACAAAAAAAGAAAATAGTTCTACCTACTAAACCAGTGGTTGAAGAACCACCAAAAATCTATCATACTACTGAAGCTTTTTACTTGGATCATCTTCGATCCACTTGTGCTCGTGCTGAAAACCCAACTAGCTTAGTTGAGGGAAAATCATTAGAAGAGCATGCTAGTTTTGTGCGACACCGTTTATCTAAAAAAGGGAAACTTTTACAAAATCAAATTAATACTATGCAATGCTATGCTTGGAATTTATGTGAAATATATGATGTTACTTGTTGTTCTGAAGACCCTAAGAAACACCTTCCTTACCAATGTGAGTTTATTGATAATGGAATCGTATCTTCGTATGCCAAAGGTGTTTATAATTAGTTTGATATTGAACAAATTAAAGAATTTGTTGCTTTTAAGGGTGCTTATGAAATTGCTTCTTTTACTAGTACGCATCGGTGCTATACAAACGTTTTTTAACCCCTTTCCGCGACGGCATTTGGAACCATCGCCTAATGAGTGACGGTGATAGGGGGTCCTTCCCACATGACCCAGAAGCCGTCGGGGATAGGGACCCTATAGTACTCCTACTCGTTTATGCTTGCATTGCCATCGCAGTCGGTATTCTATGGTGCTACGTTTACGATGCGCGGCCCATCACAAACGGTTCACTATTATAGAACGTGTATGATAAGCAAAAAAATCACGCACATTCGCTTTTCCCAAACCGTATGCGATAACTAACTAAGAAGATTAGCTAATCATCGTACGAGTGTCGGGCAGGATTACGAAATGTCGGACCGTCGTAACATCGTGGTACACGACAACTATCGCACACACTATTCTGTGGTGCAACATTTATGATGCATACTTCATCAGAAACAGTTAATGATTGCGAATCGTGTACGATAAGGCAACTAACACAAATGTTTAGTTTGCCCACACTGTTTGTGATATTGTCTGACGCCGCACACGCTTTGCAAACGGCAACTGTGTGCTTGCTTGCACACATTTCTTCTCTATGAACCGTCTCGGATTATGGTGTATATCGCAAGCATTTGTGTTTTACCAATCGTGTGTGTCGTAACAACTTGGAGAGCGTAATTTCATCATAATTTAATTGCTAGTATTTCAAATTGTATCGGATTTGAATTTGAATTTGAATGTATGCTACAGCTTTATTCATATCCATCAGGTTCAAACAACAAATGCATTATTCGATTCATAGGTACATATGTTCAAGAATTGCATAAGAACCAAATAATGAATGATGAACCACATTTGTATACTTGTACTATTAAAGACGGTAAAGAAAGAGGCGAAATACATTCTGGTTGCTGAACAACGTGAAGCGGAATGCCCATATTGTGCCCTCCTCCATGCAGAAGGCATGCACGACTCTAGTCCAACCCCTTGTGATGGCCGACCGCCCATCTTTCCTGGTGTTCATGGAAACATCTAGATAATCATCGTGCTCTGGTAGAAATACTTTAACCTTTGCATGCCCACCAATCATGTAGTTTGAGAGGTAATCTTGAGTAAACTGCTTTGGCAACCACTTCAAAGGAAAAAGATTCAGACATTGTCATCTAATACAACTCATTATGCGCAGTAAAAAGAAGGCTGCAGAGTTCTTACTAACATCATGCAGTTCGTTGTTGTGTTGGATAAAGTGTAAACAAATAGTTTAATTGCCATCTTTGGACCCATTTTCTTAACAATCTTTATCAGCTTCCTCACTTGATGCTTGTTCATCGATATCTCATTGCCCCATACGCAGAAAAAGGGTCGAAGCGCGGATCTTTACCAATGCAATATACCTAAAAGCACCAAGTTAATATCAGAAGTTAAACAACAATTGCACAATGATGTAGTACAACACTCTTTTATAATACTCCCTCCATTCCTAAATATTTGTCTTTGTAGCGATTTCAGCAAGTGACTACATACGGAGCAAAATGAGTGAATCTACACTCTAAAATATGTCTATATACATCCGTATGTGGTAGTCCATTTGAAATCTCTAAAAAGAAAAATATTTAGGAACATCCGTATGTGGGAGTATCTTATAACATACAATATACTCACATATTAGATGAATTAACATCTTATATTATGGGCCGGAAGGAGTTTAGTGCATTCTTACAAATTATCGGTTGATTAACTACTGCTGTATCCATGGGTTACAGTTAGTTTGAGCTAGTTCGGGCTCAAATAGCCCTAAATTATATCTAAACATGGGGGCTAGTTTGAGCTAGTTGCATCTATAACCCACCCAAAAAAAACTATCCAACCCAAGAGGTGCTAATTGGAGCTAGTTCTCCTAGTGCATTTATTGTCAATCTAAACCTGCCATCCATACAACTCTTTGGATGGAGTTAGTTCAGGGTTAGTCGTGAGCTAGAAACTAGCTCTAACCTCTAGCTAAGTTGAGTATCCAAACAAGACTGTGTTGTTGTTGTTGTTGTTGTTGCTACTACTCTTCTACGTATATCTAGACATCATTAGAATATTAAGGTAACACTCTTCCTTGTTGCTATGTAGCCTAGGATTGCATATTTAGACATTAAGTATAGTGCATGTTACTATGTAGCCTCAAATATATTACATATCGCCCTAGTTAACCTAACAATAAATGGGTTGCAGATATATTCAGTTAAAAGTCTGATTCACCAATTAGTCCCTTATCAGCCCAGACCTATATGGTACCAGCTACCGATATCCTGAATAGTGAGCAGTTATAAGCCATGGGATGAACCTAACCTCGATGGAAAACAGCAGTCGTTCCCAAAATTGTCCTGTGTAGGTACATCAAGAAGCATGTTAAGCACAATAAGGTAAACATCAACCAAAATTATCCATGGCACAAAAAATAATCTCCAAAAGATAGCTTCAGTGTGCAGGTTTAAGCATGCTGGCAAAGCAAAACAAGTGGAAAGGTGTGTTAACAGCAACAGGCCTAACATTTAACTACAAGCAAACATAGTCATTAAAATTGGTATTGTGCCGGTCTAAGTACACTGGTTATTGTTAAATAAAAATGGAAAGGCGTGTTAACTACAAGATGCAACAACCAAATGTAGTCATTCATAGTTCTACTGATGAAATTGAATTGTACAGTTCATACTTGCACATATAGAACATCACATTGTGAATAACTAGAATAAACCAGGCATACTACGAACAACCAAAGATAGCATGTGAAACTGGACATATGCTAACTAGAAACCACCGAACAATCAAAAAACTTTAAAAGAGGAATATGCTAGCTATAACAGGCTTAACAGCAAGCAAATATATGCATTCCTATCGGTATGTTTAAAACTAGATTGATGAAATGTATTGCACGGTAAATAAATGCACATATAGAGCATCACATTGTGAACAACCGAAATAAACAAGGCATACTGCAAACAACCAGATATAGCAATTAAAATTGGACATATTCTCACTACGCTACAAAAGGGAATCGACAAAACAAATCATGGGTTTCCCCCTGTGAAGAGGCACGGCAAAACAAATCATGGGTTTCCTCACTTGTCACAGATGGGCTTGTTCCCATGGGAAGAGCACGGACCCTGGATGCTCTCCATGTTGTCGCAGATGGGCTCCTTCCCCTTGGAAGAGCACGACTGTAGGGTGCCCTCCCTGATGTCGCAAACGGGCGCTTTCCCCTTGGAAGAGCAGATGGGCTCTTTCCACTTGGACGAGCGAGAGAGGGTGCCCTCCTCGTGGTCACCGTCCATGAGGTCTCACTTGGAAGCTGTGGATCCCAAGCCAGGGTCGCAGAACGTGTCCTTTAGAATTGACAAAAGGGGCTCGATGGCGATTTAGGATGGAAAATTGTTGACAGCGAGAAGATCAGCGGCGGGGACATGGATGAGATCGATGGCGGTTGAACCTGAGAGGTTGGGGGTGGGCCACTTAACCTATGACATAGCCTGCCTCAGGTCGTCGCTGTCGATGAGCTCAATGTCGTAGCCGACGGCCGAGACATGCACGCATAATCTAGCCCGCTGCTTGAGTGCCCGCCGTCAGTAATGGTCGTCAGCTTCCTCGGCGACGTCGGGCGAAGAGACCGCGATGCACCTCTTTTGGGCCAGTCGCTCCTAGAGCTCCACGGGAAGTGTAGCCGGGCTTAGGCTGCGACGCTCTGGAGTGGAAGATGGGGATGGGGATGGGGATCTGTGTGAAAGGGGGTGTCTGGCAGGCGTCATCTAAGAAACTTAGGTCCTGCATTAGATAACTTTGCAAGCCGGAGTAATTGCTCTTTTTAAAGAAAGCAATATATATAATAAAAAAATATTGTATGGATTTCACCTGATATGTTAGCCCAGAAATTATCCGCCGCGGAGTCGATGATCAGTACGGTGAAGCTGAAAACCATCACGGGCAAGTTAGCCGCGGGTACAGACAGATGAATCAGCTGCGGCGGTTTAAACCGGAGCGGACGGGCGAGTTAATTGCAGGCGCGGTCAGCCGCGCGTACGGGCGAGTCAGTCGCGTCATGTTGATGTAGCGGGGCGGCGATTTGCACATGTACCCATCGATCAGCAGGGCATATATGAGCGCTAGTGCAAAAATAATGCTGGCGCCTGCCCCTTTGCCACACCTTTGTAATGAATAATGGTCCTGCGAAAAAATACCACATACCGAAGTAATTGTTCTTTGACAAAAACAATATATGCTAAAATAGACTTAGATAGACATCACCTGACTTGTCTGGACGTCGGATGATTCGTACACATAGCGTCCACGAATAATCCATGATGAATCCAGTAGCGCTTTAATCACTCTCTCGAGGAAACCTTAAATCGGGGCGGCTCTTGTTTTTGACTCTCACGTAGACGTTGGTGCTTGGCCCTTCACGTGGGGGGCAGGCTTGTAGCTTCAAAGATGTGACAGCGCTACTGTTGCTAGATCAGCTGGATGGACTTGAATGCGTGTGTGCGGAGATGGCCTATGATTTGACAGCGGTGGCGCAGCGGAAGCTGGTGTCCACCTCGACAGACCGCCCGCCCAAGAATCCATCTCCATCTCTGCTTACGATTTGAATCAGTAGCAAAGAACTTATCTGTCTCGGCGACTTGCGGTGGCACATCTTCTGACTCGCCGGGGATAAACTTCTATGGTTCTGTTGGGCTAACTCCTCTTCTTCTGAAACAAGCAAGGATGATATTCCACTCATGCCGCAAACTACTCCTACACCAACATTGAGAGCAGCATTCCAGAATCCAAAAGACACGATGGCGCGAAAATCAAACACTACACTTCTTTGTATGATGAAAACTTCATCCAATTTTGTGACACCAATGAAAACCGAGCCATCAAGGGTGTTGGTATTCACTTAAATCTTGGCAGTGAGACTCCCACACCAACATCTGTCATCCGACCAAAATCATATGCAACTGAAGCATCCCAGATGTCTGTATATCTAGCCAAGTTCTTTCCACTTAACATCCCCTTCCAAGCTTGCAGGCAACCGTGGTAGTGGCAGGTCAACGACAGCGACTTGACGCAGTCCCCTGATTCGGAGGCGGGCGTAACAAAGGCACTGGCGACTTGGCGAGTCGGGTCGCAGAGTGACACCTGAATTTTGCGGTGGCTCGCTGGCGGCTTTTGCGTCCGGGTCGCACGGACAGAGGTGACCGGCGGAATCAAGTCCGGAGGAGGGCGGTTTGACAGCTGTGACAGCTGAGACCGAGGGCGGGTGTAACAGCTACGAGGCCGGCTCGCTGCAGGGGTGAGGCCGTGGCCACCGCAGCGGTGGTTTGACAGTGAGGTGAGGCAGGTACAACTCGCCGGCGGATTATGGCAGAAGCAGGGGGCCCAAAGGCTCACAAGAAAGGCAAGGCCGGCTCAAGGTTGCTTGAAGTAGAAGGGCGCCGGGAAGAATGGCACGCGGCCATGGCCGGTTCAATGCAGGAGGCGGCTTGTGACTCGGAACGGTGCGCGGCCATGGCGACTTGGAGGTGGCAGCTCGGGAGCGCCAGTTTAAAGCAGCGAGGCCGGCTCAAGGTTGCGGGATGGTGGTCCATGGCGATTTTGACAAGGCCGTGATGGCTAGGCGGGTTGCGGAGACGGTAGCTTGTCGCCGGCCGCAGAAGAGGCGCCCAATGACCTTGCCGCGGTGACTCGGCGGAGATAACTTGCCAGTAGTGGTGACTCGCAGCAGACTTTGAGATTGCAGCCGGCTTGGAGCGGGTAGAACACTTGCACGGCTCAACGCAGGGCTATTCTCCGATGGCGGGGCGACGACTCAAGACGGGGCGGCCCACCAGTGGAGGCTCGGGACAGAGGGGCACCTGGCAGCTCCGACAACGCAGGGCGCCTCGCCCCTACTGCGGTTGAAGATGGTGCCTTGAAGCTCTGATGCGAGATGGTGTCAACTTGATATGATTTTGACAACGATTCAGACTGATGGTAGGCCGGCTCGCAGCTGTGGAGGCGACGACTGTTTGAGGAGGCCGAGGCCGAGGAAGCCGATCCGGCTGAGGCAGCTTGTAGAAGAGGTAAGGTCAGGCCAGGTTGTGGTGGAGTCGACTTGGCGGCTTTCAATAACGGCGTAAAGCAGAGGTGGTCGGCGGTTTGAGCACGGCAGGCCGGCTTGACCACAACAACAGCGATGGGGGCCGCCCCGAGGTGGTTTGGCGCAGCTACGTGAGCGGAGTCAAACTGGCCGTGGCTCGGAGGCGGTCGATGCAAGGACCCACCCTCGACTCAATCCTCCTCTGGGTCGTGGTTGGCATGCTCCCTTTTTTCATGTCAATCGAGGGATCTCTGCCTGCACGTACAACCGGTAGCATGCACGCTTCGTCCTCCGACAATGCTTCATCGTTTGTCTCCTTGTGTGATGACGTGGAGTAGCACCCACCGCGTCTCTGTTCGGCGACTTGCGGCGGTCCTTCAAAATGATCCGGCTGGCGGATCACCCTGGCGCCTGCAGCAGCCTACGCAACCTTAGGTTTCCTCGATCCCAAATCCAACTGCTCATCGCTCATGTAGATCTGTTCGCGCCTGCTCTTCTTCATCCGGTTAATCGGAAGTTTCTAGATCCCTGAAGGAATCCCTCCAAGAACTCAACACAATCGTGCGCAAGCCCCACGGTGGGCGCCAACTGTAATGGATTTGTCACGGCAGATGTCCTAGTGTGAGGACTTAATCGTGATGCCAACACATCTATGTGGTAGCTTGAGAAGGGTTGAGCGGAATCGAGAAACGCAACACAAGACAAGGATTTAGACAGCTTCGAGCCCCGGGAAACATCATCCGGTAACAACCCTACATGATATTTGAGGCTAGGTCTCATTATCATCACCAGGGAGTCGCCATAAACTGGCTCTCCCAGTTATGTCTAGCCCTAAGATTATTTTTCTCCCCCCTCTTGGGGTGCCATGCCCCTCCTTATATATGTTGAAGGGGCGGGTTACATGTAGAGTCCAACTCGGATTAAGACTTAAACTATTTTGACTTCTCTTCATGGGCTTCTTAACGTCTTGGGCTTCATAACGTCTCGGGCTTCATAACCCCAGGCGACTCTATCTGCCGGGTTATGACTGTCAACCCAGTTATCATTGTCTGTCGGGTTATGACTGTCAACCCACTTATCACTGTCAATCCAGTTATCATTGTCTGCCAGTTTATGATGGTCTGCCGGTTTATGATTGTCTACCAGGTTATGATTGTCTGCCAGGTTATGACTTAACACCTGTCGGGTTATCATCTGACTTAACACCCGCCGGGTTATCATCTAGCTTAACACCTGCCGGGTTATACCGCGGGGTATTTCCCCGACAGCCTGGGTATAGAGATTGGTGGGTAAGCTGCACGGGCAAACCGGCAGATGTTAATAATGGAGGCCCTGCGGCGGTGGCGGGGACCTTGCTAGGGTTTCGAACGAGGGAGGGGGTGTGTGTGCGCGTGCACGCCCGAGGAGGTGTGTGTGTGTGTGTGTGTGTGTGTGTGTGTG
>LR738712.1:96966736-97039410 GCA_902687465.1 Secale cereale
CCCCCCCCGCCCCCCCACACACACACTTTCAGCCGGCGGGCCAAAGAGGCATATCTCACCAAGATGGATCATAAAACGGACCAAGAATAATGCACCTTGGTCGTACAACCTCTCTCTTGTTGTTGGTCAAAGTGATGGACGTCCATGCGACCCCGGAGATGGGCTAGCTCGCCAATAATCACGCAAATAGCTAGTCCTCGAATACAACCACTGCATGCGTCTGGCCCAAACATATCTATGAAGAGGTGTGTTTTGAGTAACAATGGAACAACTTTGATGTGGCACCGTGATTTCGAACTAGAAATCCCCACACTGAGTGAGGGTTAGGTTGATGATGCATATGTATGCTACAGCACACTTCAAGCCAATGACAGGGATTCATGCATGCGTGCGTGCATAGTATATGCGCTCAAACTTAAGGTCTGAATCTCACCATGACCTATACTATGATAACACGAACCAAATGAAGAATCCGCCATGGTAACCTATCTTGTTGTTGGTCAAGGTGATAATGGATGTTCACACGGGCCCATGAATATATAGGCTTGTCGCCAGTAACCACGCGAGGGAGTGTACCGTTCAAAGGCAACCACTACATGCATATGTATGGAGGTGATAAGTGTGCATGTTTGAATACCATTTCACAACATTGATGTGGCGCGTGCGTCAAAAATCGTACACTAGCTCCCCACATAGAGCGATATCGGTTCATGATGTGTCGTTGTACTAGCCACTCCGACTCGATGGGAGGGATTCATGCGTACACATGCATGTATGTGTGCTCAAACTATATCATGCATGCATGTCATCCCAGAGCATGACCTATATATATATATATATATATATATATATATATATATACCGTATTACAAGCAAAAATAATAATCCCCTCCTAAGTCAAATTAACCTCTCTTGTTGTCAGGTAATAAGTAGTGATGGACCAAGCGGGCCCACAGATGGAAAGCATCGATATCGCAGATAACCGCTTAAGTGGGTGCGAGAGGACAACCATCACCGCTTGGCATATGGGCCAAACATATATATGTTGAATACCCAAAATGCAAAACTTTGATGCACCACGTGCCTCAAAAACCATAAACCATGCACCCACACAGAGCGAGGTTCATGAAGCGTACTACATATGATGGTCCCCTTCCCCCCTCTTCACCGCATACTATATGCTCCTGTCCTAATATGTACAACCCAAAAGAATCCTCGTCGATGGTGAAATTAATTAACCTCTCCCAATGTAGGTCAAAGTGATGCATGCATGCATCGACGATGGCCTCGTGGGTCCACAGATGGAAGCGTCACACGTGAGTGTCCTAGCTAGCTAGGATAACCACCGTGTGCATGCATGTGGCCCAAAGAGGTGTTGTTTGATGTTTGAATAGCCATTTTCAAAATTTTGATGTGGCACGTGCCTCGGAAACCAAAAAGTCCCGACACTGAGTGAGGTTTACTTGTTCACTGATGCGTACGTATAGTATATATGCTAGTCCCCTCCCACCTCTTCAACGCCTACTATATCCCACCATAACACAAACAAAAAAATATTCTACCTTGCTGGTCAAATTAACCTCACCGTCGGCTGTTCGTCAAAGTGATGGACGATGACCTCGCGGGCCCACAGAAAGCGTCACACGCGAGTATCGAGTGTCCTGTAGGACAACCATCGACTGCATGTGGCCAAAACATGTATGTATGAAAGGTTTGTGTAATGTTTCAAATAACAATTTCATGACTCTGATGTGGCGCCGGCCTGCCTAACAAAACGGCCATCCCACACGGTGGCTCACAATCGTAGTGTACTGCGAGCCAGCTGCCACCCCCAGCCGCACACACCCACACACACACACACGCACACACACCGAGTATCCACCGCAACTACGATGCATGTTAAATTAATTATCGCACAGTGAACATATGTTACCAAAGGAGAGACGTTTTAATTTCAAAAAATCACAGAGGTCATTAAGACATTTTAGTACATTAATCGATTGATTTTCTACGGGTACAATGTGCAAAAATCAAATTTGAGCTACATGCACACGTGACAGTGCACCTAAATGGATTGCAAAAACACATGTGTCTCACTGGGTGCATGTTTACTCCCCGTGCAACAAATTTCAAACATTGAGAATCTTGATTTTTAAATTCTAGTACATCCAAAACTTATTTGAAATTCATGAAACTTAGCATGTTGTCATATGGACACCAATACAAAGTGGCATTGTACCTTTTGTCAAATTTGAGACCAGTTTTGATACAATCTTTATCTAATTACAAACGAGAGATTATTAATAATTGGGAACCAATATCCCAAAAGGATTATTTATTCGAACTGTGAGCGTTAGACCAACAATGGATACGTGCCATGCTTCGGTTAAGCAATAAAGCAACAACATTAATTATCCAAATAGAAAAACAATATACATGCCGCCGCGCGACCCGTGTGTCGTGCGAGTAGGCGTGAGTTGACGGGATGCATGCGAGCAGTCCGTCGCGCAGGCAAACGAGGAGGCGTGCGTGCAGGTGTGTGAATTGACAGAGGCGTGCTCGTTGCGTAGTGTCATCGGAAGGTGCGAGTAGCTGTGTGAAACTTTGGTAGGCATGCCAGCAGTGCGGTGCGCAGGCTCACCGAGAGGTGAGCCATCGGTTTGTCCATTGCCCTCCTCTCTCCCACAACTCCCACTACTCCATATTAATGGTGTGCCCGAGCGGACGCACCCCCATCCTTGACACACACACAATCCTCTGTCTCCGCTTGCATGCTGGACACTGTTCTCAGTCCTCAAAGCCGTCAGTGTATGAGGATGTCGCGGAAGCGCCCCATCAGAGGGAGTGGCCACATCGGGGCTGCTAAAGCACCGGAGCACGGCATGGAGATGGATACAGAGGTTGCCGTCACCGCCGGTGAGTCATCGCTGCACCCTGACGTCTTGGACGGCGTCGAGCTTCCATTGCCTAAGGAAGAGTTCCACACCGATTCTGGTGACGACCCCGAAAATGACTCCGACGACAACCACTCCGGCGACGACTCCGATGATGACTCCGACGACGACGGACAGCTGGTTAGTCATCTAGACCGATTTATGTGTCAAATAGATCATAGGGTTTCTCTAGTTCTTCCTGCCTCCCCCTTTTTGGAATAGAAATCCTATGGTTATGTTCTCCCAATCCATGAAATCTGAGTACGTTTCGTTAGATCTGTGTAGTGTATTGATTGTTTTAATGGTACAAATGATAAGTGATTAGTTGTTTCATCTGTGCAAATGATTTCTGCTAGTAATCTGACTAGGGTTAGTGTTCGTGATACTAATTCCTAGCCAGGACTTGAAAATTGATTTTGTATGACCTACATATGTTTGTACCATTATTTTCTTCAAGATTGGTCTATATACATAGACAAATGTGCTTAAAAATCCAACCATAATCTCTGGATATGTATAAATAAATATGCATAAATTCCTAATCCTACTTCAGGGCATGTAATCATTGATTTGATGCCAATTTTTGGCAACTTCCAAAAGTTCACTAGAGATTAGTTCATTGCCATTATTTTGACGCCACATTTTTTTTACTATTTACACAAGTGATGTCTGACGATGTGGACAGCGAGGATGAAGATGTCCATAGGAGGTACAAGCGGTAAATCTTAAGGGAGTTTTATGCGGGAATGCATAACAGGCGTATTAGGACCTGGAACGGCGGCTATCGATGCCCATTTTGCTATTACAAGCTTCATGACGCATATCAAAGTGTTCTGGCGCATGCAAGAGGACGGGCCATTGGCTCCTTCAAGCAGAAGAATTCTCGCAGGGTGGAGCACGGCGCGTACGCCGAGTACGTGGAGAAGCTTCAGGATCGTGCCGACATGTGAGATGAAATGTGGGATTGAAGTATGTACACTTGAGCAATGTTTAATGACGGTTGGACTATGTACTTATGGTTGAACTATGCTTGTGTACGTGTATGCTTATTATGTATGTCTGAGTATGTTTAATCTATGTTTATTTATGTCGAACCATGGGATATGGATGGAACCAGTTCGGTTGAAGGAATATACCTCCGTCTTGGTTTATTGGTCTCCTTTATAATTTGTGTTAAATTTTGACCAAAGGTTTAACTAACGAAATGTTAGCGCAGGTTAGCAAAAATTATATTGTCGGATGAGTATTTGAGCATAGTGTTTAATGATATAATTATTGGTGACATGCATAAACATTTCTTAGTTAAATATTTGGTCAAAATTTGGTAAAAATTACAAAGGGGGACCAATAAACGAGGACGGAGGTAGTACGTCAATCACACACGGTTTCCAAAATTGGAACCATGTGCAATGACTTTCATTTTGCCTCTTGCGTCAATCACACACGATTCCTAAAACTGGAACCATGTGCAATGACTTTCATTTTTCCTGTTGCGACAATCACACACGATTCGCTCTAGCGAACCGTCGCCTCCAGAATTCTTTGTGGGACGGAAAACCCTCAACACCCAATTCAAAAAAGAAAAAGAAAACCCTCACCATCCCCACGTCACAAAAACCCTCACCCCGCCCGCCACCCCATCCGGTCCCCATTCACACCTGCACAAGCTCCTTCGCGTCTATGGCATGGCACCGCCTATCGCGGCGGTAAACACTTAGCTCGACGCCTACCTGCCGCCGCCAAGCTACCGGCAAAGCCCACCGCATTTTGCCACTTCCGCTTGCCGCCGCCTATCGCCATCAACTTTGTCGACGTTGTTCGCGGTCGACCCAGCTTAGCTCGGTTCGGGAATCTGCTGTACTGAGGGTTCTTTCTCATGGACGACAAGGTAAGTATTTTAATGAGATATTATCTCATCTCTTATCCCAGTTCATCTGCCTCCTTTAATCACCCGGCGGAAATTGCCGTGAATTCATTTTTATTCGAGCTGATTTGAGGGTTTTCTTTCATTCATAGAATGTACAGTGCGCCGACACATCAAGACTTTGCGACCTCCGCCAGAGATTCCATCTCACCGTAACAGATCGCTTGATGACGCACGTCATATGTTCATTCTCACCCTAAATCGGTTGGCATGGCCTACTTTCCTAAACATATTCTAAATATTGCTACATTTGGATAAAAGGTGACACATGCACCATATACGTCAAAGGGGACTTCCCCCCTGTTCTTTCTATCTTAGGCGAATTAATGATGTATTGTTCTTTCGATTACTCTCATATTTCCATGACATCATGCTATCTGTTTAATTATAGATTTTTGTCCTTCTATTTCAACTGATGTATAGTTCTTTCAATTTGGGCCCATATTTGCATGTTACCATATTTTCTTTAACAATCCTACTATTTTCTGCAGCGCATCCCTTGCTATGCAACAGATTATGTAGTGCACAGTATTTCCCTTTAAATAGATCAAGGCTGCACTGATGTCATACTGCACCCAAACCGTGGATTTACAACCTATTTTGGCACTGCCACTTGGAAAGAAATTTCTAAGTTATATATTCTGAAAGTTGTCACTAAAATTGCACTGCATATAAAAGGGCCTGGTCATGAGATATATGCTAACTTCCCCTACAAAATCATCTGTCCAGATTTTGTTTGAAGTAAGTTTTCTTTTCAACTATCTGCATGTTGACTTATCCAACAATGTCAAATGAATTGTATAGTATCTAAGAAACCAATTATTATTCCCTTTTCTTACTATATTCTTACCTAATAACTTCTAGTTACCAATACACTTTTCAATTGCCCTATTTTAACTAAATATTCCCTGTACTTCCATTTCTATCAGAAAGCACCGCTGACAAGGAGACTCCGGAGGTGGAGAACGGGGCTGCCAACAAGCGGAGGCGGGGCGAGCTAGAACCTCAATTAACTCCAGCAGGCCTATGCTTCATCAGCAGCCTCCCCGATGATATGTTGACAGTCATCATCTCCCTCCTCCTAATCAAATATGGGGCGCGGACAACCATCCTTTCCTGGCGGTAGCGCCCCTATGGAACTCCAGCCCTCTCGACCTCATCAACAACCACGAGCTCTGCCATGGCTATCGCTAAAGCTTGGATGCATTCTCCATGATCCTCGGCAGTCACCTAGGCCCAACCAGAGGCCTTAGAATGGGCAAGTTCCGTTCCAATGGGAAAGACCGAGCCAAGCTTGACGACTGGTTCCAATCCTCCGCCTTAGATTAGCTCGAGGAGCTCACTTTTGATGATGGTCATATGCGGTCGCTGCCAACGCCCGCACTCCCCATCGTGCCCACGCTGCGCGTCACCAAGTTCAGGAACTGCCATCCCCCCTTAATGACGCGCCTGCTCTTATTCTACCACGACTGAAGCACCTCGAGCTCTCACGTCCTGCCTCTCAAACGGTGACATGGACGCCTGCTCCGTGGCTCTACTGCACTCGAGTACCTTCGTCCTCACGCGATCAATGGGTTGAGTACCTTCCACATCACCTCCATGACTCTCCGGACTATTTATGTGTGTTGTTGGTGTGGCAGGAGGACATCACAAAATGTGTACCACAGTATGGTCATTGAGGGCACATCTGCACTTGAGAGATTACTTGTAGTTGATCGAGAAGGTCCACCAAGAATCAATGCCATTTATGCGCCGAAATTGACAGTGGTAGGCTACTCGTTCGACAAATACTCCGAATTTGTTATTGGATCCACACTCGTTTAGGTACAACAGCCGCCTTCTACCTCTCCTTCTACAAATTAACATTATTCATAATTGTGAAGATGTTAGTTCGACTTTCATTCAGAAAACGATTCTGACAAGCTTGACCCCGAAACTGTGCACGGTGAAGGTCTTGGAACTAGAATATATCAGCCCCAACCTGGAGCAAGTTGTCAGTTTCCTGAGATGCTTTCCATGCTTGGAGAAGCTATATATCGAGGTAATGTTCCTTTACTGTTAAATGTTATTCATAATGGAGTTCAATTTGTGACACCTTTTTCCAAGTTTACAACGACAATGTACTACAATTTCTGAAGGATTCTTTTGGAGGATTTTAGTACATACATGTTTCACCCCCCCCATATTTGTTGCTTGATCCATATGGTTACAATCAATAAGCATTTCTCCTTTGGATTCATCTGTACTAGTTTTCTTAGGGAACTTTTCATCCACTCCAACCTCTTGTGAAGAAGGCTACATTTTTCTAGAATGTAATCAAATGCCCATGTTAATCATGTCAGATCAAAGATGGCATGTTAGTGCATTTTACAAATCCTGCAAACCAAATATGCATGTAGTAATGTTCAAAACTGCATGTAGGCACTAACATGTTTTCTTATTTTGCAGATAAGATTAGGCCTAGTGGTGGATAATGTGATAGAATATAACAATCACGTCGAATGCCTAGATCTGCATCTCTCATAAATTGCTTTGAACTCCTACCGAGGGACCTTACCGGAGATTATATTCGCCAGGTTCTTTGTTCTCAGAGCAAGGGTGCTGAAAGAAGTGAGGTTTACCCTACATTTATTTCGCGAAAATAATGGTTTGTTGATCAGCGCAGGCGCCTGCGGCAGAATGGAATAGGCTCCAAAAATGCTGAATTTCATTTGGGAACTTCAAATGACATAGTAATCGGAAGTCATCATGTCAACCCCATACATGACTTCTTAGTGGCTTACCCCTTTGGAAAAATTGTGAGGTTTCGAAACCAGACTAAGAAGTGGTAATATTAGTTTGAACCTCTCTGATATCCATGTTTAGCGGATTAGCTCGAGCGTTTGCAGCTGATGAGCTGAATTTCATTTCTAATATCAGTTTGAATCTTGTAATCTTCGAATTTGATCCATATAACTCTGGAATTTGAACCTTGTAATATTTCGAGCATTTGTGGTACAATCGTTGAAATAGCATCGTATGAGACTCTTATATTGGTAGCACTATTTTGACCTTAATATGCAATTGTCTTAGATTTTATTAACAATTCTCGAATCTCTTTACCTTGTCGATCTCACAACACACGATCTGTATAGCTAAGTCGACTGCGATCTTTGACATTATTGCACACTGTTGGTTTCTTCCATCGTGTGCCCTGTAGAGCGCCGGATTAATTTTTGCACTCGAGTGTCCATCATCACCCTTCTGTGTAACTTTGACCTTATCACCCATGGGTAAAATTATGACTGAAGTCATTCCACACACTTCAATTGTACAAAGCTTTTTGCCAATAAACGTCCACGATTTTTCCCTCTTCTAGCCGGCGCGTGGCCAAACTAGCCGGGCGAGAACCTTGCGTGGTAAACTGCGCGGTAGCGAGGGAACAGGCTCACTGATGGGCCTCTAACCCCTCGTTGGTTACCCCAAGTGGAAGGTGAAAGATGCAGTGTTGTGGAAGTGTTTTCCCTTAGCAAAGATGCCAAGGATCGAATCCCCAGAGACTCCTAGGTTCAACAAGTAGGTGTCAACTGCTAACGGCGCGGATTAGCAATCAACGTGGACCTGCACACAGATACGAATAACTTTGCTCCCAACGAGTACAGAGAGGTTGTCAATCCCTCCGGCCTTGTAGTTCACAAAGGATTAAACGCAAATGATAGTAGTGATAGATAATGTTTGCAATAGTAAATAAAAGCGAAAAGTAAATAGCGGATGTGATCAATGATGGTAATATGGACCGGAGTCTCATGATGTTCACTAGTGATGTCTCTCTCCCAAAAGACGATAAAATAGCTATGTGAGGTAAACGAATTACAGCTGGGCAAGTGACAGGACCACGAACGCAAACCAATGCTGATTACATTGCAAGAAAGGTTGAGGTTCAAAGCATGGGCGGTACGCCAAATTAAGTAGACCGAAATCCATCAATATCTACTACTAATCATCCACCTTGAGATATCTATCCAGAACATCTCGCTGGTATTAAGTTGCGAGTCCCACCCATAGTGTAAACTCAAAGCAACAGACAACTGCATTAAAAGAACTTTGCGTAAAGTAAACAATCCTTGCACCCGCGGGCACAAGCACCGTTGTTTTCCCCCTTGTGGCAACAAAACATCCCCTAGACTCATGTTTCTGTCACTCAAGCTAGTCATCGAGGGGCATGAACCCACAATCGAGCATAACGTTCCCTCTTGGAATCACTACGTATTACTTGGCCAAAGCAATAAATAAAAACAGAGAACATGCAAGAATTACTTATGAACATAAATATAAAAGAGGTAGATCAAATATATTACTCAAGATCAATCTGAACATAATCTCATAATCCATCGGATCCCAGCAAACTCAACATAGCAACAGCATAAGGATTACATATGTGCCTCGATCATGTAGGGCAGCTCACGAGGACTAATTAGTGAAGCACAAGAACGGGAGGAGAACATCACATAGCTACTGGGCATGGACTCATGGTCCAAGGGAGACTACTCACAACTCATCCGGGAGGCGTCCATGGTGGTGGAGAAGTACCCGATGGTGATCCTCCCCTCCGGCAGGGTGCCGGGAAGAGTTCTCCTGGTGCTCCCGATCTTGGAAGCGGCGGCAGCGGCGGAACAGAGATGAGATCGCGAAAAAGAGTTCCCGTCCCGAGGGTTTCGAAGGACGCTCTAAATATATGCCGAATGGGGGCACCAGACGGGGCTCGGGGGGCCCAGGCGCCCCCCGGCGCGGCCCAGGGGGGGGGGCGCCGCCAGGGCGCCTGGAGCCCTGGTGGCCCCCCGGCTGTCCTTCGGACGCAAGGTAGGTTCTGGAACACTGATTTTTTATATAATTTTTCTGGATTTTTCCTGGCAGTTCTCGTAACGTGAAAACCTGAAATACAAAAACAGCCGAAAACAGAAACTGGCACCGGGGTGCACTGGATTAGTAGGTTAGTCCAAATATGATCAAAAGTGTATGGAAGTGTATGAATATCATAGCAATATCACCCAAAAGTGGCATGGAGCAAGCAGAAATTATAGATACGTTTTGGACGTATCACTCACCGACGATACATTTGGTGCCTCTTCAAGCCCACGCGTGTGGTGTGGTGTTGTCAAGCGTGCATTGGAATCCTCCGCTATGAACGTCGTGATAAGACGTGACGATTACAGGCTGGCCAGCCCCCATTTATTACAGCGTCCAACCTTTCAATCGCACCCCACCATTGCAAGAAGCACACCCACCACGAGAAAATCTTAGTGGGTATCCTGCGCGGCTCCAATGGTGCTCCGAGCGGCTGCCGACGACGAGCAGCAGTTCACCATGCGTACCATGGTGGACACCCACAGAAGGTTCATGGACCTCTCGGTGGTGTACATCAACGACTCGGAATGGGTGGAACACTCCATCCACATCATGGAGTTGTTGCTTGCCGAGGATAAGTACAAGGTGGTCGGGTTCGACCTCGAATACACCTGCGCTCGTTCCGGGTCTCGTCCCAAGGTCGCCGTCACCCAGATGTGCATGCGCCACCATGTCCTCGTCTACCACTACTGCCTGGCCACAAGGCCTTGCGAGCGTTTCGCTAGATTTGCCAACAGCCCCCACTACATGTTCTCTACGGTGAACATCACCTATGATGTAAAGGCACTCAAGAATTCGGGCATCGCCTGCCAGAATCTTGTCGACATCCAGGGCCAATACAAGATCTGGGGCAGCAAGGAGCATGAGAAGGACTCACTAGTTCACCTCGCTGAGGCCATCATTGACCCCTACTACAGAGACATGAAGGATTCGTGCAACAAGGACAAGCGTGCGTGGCACTCGGCCTGGATGGAGAAACTTGATGAAACTCATGTCGTGTACGCAGCCGAGGAGGCGTACACGAGCTACAACATGTACACGCGGATCGTTGACATGAGGAAGTGCCTCCTTCCCCAAAGCGGCCAGGGATCCAGCCGGAAGCAGAGCAATGGAAAGCGTCATCGCAACAATAAGTAGATGATTAGATCCTTGTTTCTCCTACTTTAGTATGCATGTAATTGCTTACTTTGGTGTGTGGAAATGTTATGTGGTTATGTTTGTAGTCACTTGTGTAATTGTATGCTTAATTTGGTTATGCAATGCTGTCTTTTTAAGTATGTATGTTGATGCTCTATAGACAGAGCGTAGATGTTGTGCGGACAAAGAAAATCACATCAAACACGGACTAAACAATGGAACCCGTCGGTGATGTTTTCATCAATCACTCATAATTGTATGCCAGCAATCGTTTTCTTGCAACACATAGGGCTTGTTAGCAGTGATCATCTATTTTGTTATAGGTCTTCGCACACGTTTCTGATTTCAGACTTGTTTGTCGCGTATCACACACATCTTGTTAGGTTGAACCATTTCTGTTCTCATCTCGCAACGCAAACAGTTCATCCGAGTGAACTGCATGCCGTACATCGCACACACCTTGGTCTGGCTGACCGTTTCTTTTGTGTTGCCTAACCACAAATAGTTCATCCGAGTGAATCGTATGATGTATATTGCACACACCTTCATCTGGCTGCCCGTTTCTTTTGTTCCTCCTCACCGCAAACAGTTAATTGAACTAAACAGTATGCCCTGCATCGCACACGCAACTAAAATCTGAACCATGTTTGATGCATCCTCCATCGCAAACATTTTGCACCTTTTTGACGGGTTTTTTACACCCCCATTTGCGATTATGGCATAGCACACAGTTTCGTCGAAGGGTCTCTGATTGTGGTGTCATGTTAGCAGCATCCTACAGTAGTGTTTGATAGAAAAGTATGATGCTACTCTTTACAAATCTGAAAAATTTGCCACACTTAAATATTGTTATGATAATTATGCTTCTAGCATCTATGTTAAACCATATATTGAGGAATCCTCCGATGTCCAAGAAGAGACTAACATTTTGGAGGAGTCTATGGAAGAAGAAATTTATGAAATTGTGAGCTCATTGGATGAAAAAGATGAGGAAGAGAGCGAAGAACAAAAGGAGGAAGAGCGGATTGATCACCCATTCCCACCTTCTAATGAGAGTAACTCTTTATCCCATACATTGTTTAATTTCCCTTCAAATTTACCGAAGGATGAATGCTATGATTATTGCTATGAACCCGTTGATTCTTTTGAAATATCCCTTTTTGATGAACTTGATGCTTGCTATGCTTGTGGCCATGATGCCTATATGAATTATGCTTATGGAGATGAACTTGCTATTGTTCCTTATGTTAAGAATGAAATTGTTGCTATTGCACCCACGCATGATAGTCCTATTATCATTTTGAATTCTCCAAACTACACTATATCGGAGAAGTTTGCGCTTATTAAGGATTATATGGATGGGCTGCCTTTTACAGTTGCACATGATATTTTGGATGAATGTAATATGCATGTGCATGCTGCTCCTACTTGCAATTATTATGAGAGAGGAACTACATCTCCGCCTTTCTATGTTTCCAACATGATAGAATTGCATGAAACTATTTATACTATGCATTGGCCTTTACTTGATGTGCATGAATTGTTCTTGTGTGACATGCCTATGCATAGGAAGAGAGTTAGGCTTTGTTGTTACATGGCACATATCAATTTTTGCTCACTACTAAATGTCAAATCATTGCTAATTAAAATTGGCTTTGACGTACCTTGGGATCCGGGTGCATTCATTACTTAAGCACTGTATGCCTAGCTTAATGGCTTTAAAGAAAGCGTTGCCAGGGAGACAACCCGGAAGTTTTATAAAAGTGTCATTTATTTAGGTTGAGTGCTTTTATAAAGTTTAAAAACAAAAAAATTTAGTGGGGAACTTAAAACTTCACAAAAAGAAAAGTGAAAGTGAGAGGGACAAGCATTGTAAAAGTGGGAGTTGGCCTTGAACTCTGTTCATGCACATGGCAACTTTGTGAATCTTAATTACAGAAACTTTTCAACAAAAATAATTATCCCCTTGTACAATTCCATTGTATTATAACATTAATGTGCCAAGAGTTTCCTTTAGGATGATTAAATTGCTTGTTGGTTTGTGCGGTCCAAAAACAGAAACTTTGGATGTAGTGCGCGATTTTACATTTTTTTACTTGAACATCAAACGGTTCTGAAAACTTTTTGCACAGTATTTCTATACAATTTTTTTTCCTAATTTTGCAGAATTTTTAGAGTTACAGAAGTATGGTGAATGTTCAAATCTTTACAGACTATCCTATTTTCATAGATTGCTGTTATGGCTTCATTATTTGCGTATGTTTGAATTCTTGTTGAAGCCTCCTTGACTTGGGGCCATAGAATTGTGATAGCATACAATGTGTAATGTTTGTTTATAATTATACAATGATGTTAGAGCAGTACATGATGATATTTCGTTGATGATATGCACTAACCCCGCCACTAAAAGTTCGGTTAAGTTTTGTGTGGTTGAATTGTTCGAAGATCGAGGAGGTCTTGATGTGAGGAGAAGGAGGACATGTAAGAGTTCAATCTTGGGGATTCCCAAGGCACCCCAATTTAATATTCAAGGAGACTCAAGCATCTAAGCTTGGGGATTCCCTGGAAGGCATCTCATCTTTCTTCAACAAGTATCGGTATGTTTTCGGATTCGTTTTGTTCACATGATATGCGTAAATTCTTGGAGCGTCGTCTGCTTTTTATTTTTATTTTAATAATGCACCATGCTGGTATGCGATAGTCCTTGGCCAATTTGAAGAATGATCTTTACACTTCACTTATATCTTTTGAGTATGGCTTTATAGAATGCTTCATGTGCTTCACTTATATCATTTGAAGTTTGGATTGCCTGTTTCTCTTCACATAGAAAACCGATGTTCGTAGAATGCTCTCGTGCTTCACTTATATTTGTTAGAGCAAGATCTTTTGTAGAAAAAATTAAACTCTCTTTCTTCACTTATACCTATTTAGAGATTCAAACGGAATTGGTCAATTGCATGGTTACTCATTAAATCCTACATAAAATTTATGGATCACTCAATATGATATGTTTGATTCATTGCAATAGTTTTGCGATATGGAGATGATAATATGTGGGAGGTACTAGTGGATGATCATTTTTAGTAAGATATTGGTGTTATGGTTTGTGATTCCCGAAGCATGCACGTATAGTCTCTCGTTATGCTGGGAAGTTGGAGCACAATTTATCCTTGATTGTCTATCTTTGTGTGAAGGTCGGTGGCGCGCGATGGTTAACTCCTACCAACCTCCCCCCTAGTAGCATGTGTAGTATTACTTTGCTTCGAGGGATAATAAAAATTTTCAATAAGTATATGAGTTCTTTATGACTAATGTGAGTTCATGGATTATACACACTCTCACCCTTTCATAATTGCCAGCCTCTCTCGTACTGTGCAATTTTCGCTGGTGCATAAACTTTATTATACCTTCCTCAAAACAGCCACCATACCTACCTATTATGACATTTCCATAGCCATTTCGAGATATATTGCCATGCACTTCCATCATATAGTTGACTTGAGCATTCATTTTCATATTGCTTTGCATGATCGTAAGACAACTAGCACGATATTTTCATGGTTTGTCCGTTTTTTGGTATATTTGCTATGCTAGATCATTGCACATCCCGGTACACTGGCAGAGGCATTCATGTAGAGTCATACTAAGTCATAGGTACCGAGTTGTAATTCTTATTTCATTTGAGTTATAAGTAAAATAAGTGTGATGATCATCATTATCCATTATTAGAGCATGTCCAAGTGAGGAAAGGATGATGGAGACTATGATTCCCCCACAAGTCGGGATGAGACTCTGAGAATGAGAGAGAATATATATATATATATATATATATATAAAGAAAAGAAAAAAAGAAAGAAAAAAAGGAAGCAAAAAAGGAAATAAAGAGAGAAGGGGCATGCTAGTTCCACACTTGTGCTTCAAAGTAGCACCATGTTTTTCATATAGAGAGGCTCCTATGTTGTCACTTTCATATACTAGTGGGAATTTTCCATAGTAGAGTATGATGCATACCCACTTAGTTTTCATGTTGAGCTCTCATACACTTATAGCCCTTAGTGCATCTGTTGCATGGCAATCCCTACTCCTCACATTGATATCGATTGATGGACATCTCCATAGTCCATTAGTTTGCCTATTTAATGTGAGACTTTCTTCCCTTCTTTTGTCTACTACCACCGCATTCTATTCCACCTATATTTCTATATCCATGGCTTGCGCTCATGTATTGCGTGAGAGTTGAAAATGCTGAAGCGCGTTAAAAAGTATGAACCAATTGCTTGGCTGACACCGGGGTAGTACATGACAAGACTATATGATTTTGTAGGGATAATGTTCTTTTGCATTTGCTATTCTGAAAGACATGATTGTTTGTTGGGATACCCAAGTATTGACGCCTTTATGTCAAATTATAAACTATTGCTTTGAATCACTCATGTCCTAATATTCATGCCATGACTAGATATATGATCAAGTTTATGCTAGGTAGCATTCCACATAAAAAAATATCTTTTATCATTTACCTACTCGAGGATGAGCAGGAATTAAGCTTGGGGATGCTGATACATCTCCGTTGTA
Source organism: Secale cereale (assembly GCA_902687465.1). NCBI lineage: Eukaryota > Viridiplantae > Streptophyta > Magnoliopsida > Poales > Poaceae > Secale > Secale cereale. The sequence continues at coordinate 96,982,190 of LR738712.1, forward strand.
TTTATAATTTTTGATTGCTTCATGCCAATATTATACAACTTTCACATATTTTTGGCAACTATTTATATGATTTATTTGACTAACCTATTGATCCAGTGCCAGTTAATGATCTCCGAGAATATAAGAAACTGTTTTAGGCCAGATATGGGGAACGCGAAATAGAGAGAGACAGCGAGACAGTTCCAATCTCGGAGGGGCTCTCGCCCCTTCCATGCCACGAAAGCCAAGGATGAGAGGGGAAACCCTTCTCCCACCTAGGGAGGAGGCCAAGAAATAAGAAGAAGGAGGGGGCTCTCTCCCCCTTGCTTTCAGTGGCGCCGGAATGCCGCCGGAGCAACGATCGTGTGATGGCGTGATACGTCTCCAACGTATCTATAATTTTTTATTGTTCCATGCTATTATATACTCTGTTTTGGATGTTTAATGGGCTTTATTATACACTTTTATATGATTTTTGGGACTAACCTAATAACCCAAGGCCCAGTGCAAATTGCTGTTTTTTTTGCCTATTTCAGGGTTTTGCAGAAAAGGAATATCAAACGGAGTCCGAACGGAATGAAACCTTCGGGAGAGTGATTTTTGGAACCGTATCTACCCAGAAGACTTGGAGTACACGCGAGGGAATGAAGGAAGTGGCCACGAGGGTCCAGGGCGCGCCCCCCATGTGACACCCCGAGACCAGTGCGCCAGGTGTCAGCCAGTTATTCGTCCTCGTTGCCATGTCATCTGCTTGCGTGTTGCATCTTTCCATGTCATCGTGTGTGTTGCATCATCATGTTTTCAAAACTTGCATCCGTCCGAGTCCCCCTCGTCCTCTCCGTTGTCCGTTCTGAACCCTTACACACTTGCACGCGCCCGCGGCGCCTCCGAATATTTATTTTATGAGTGGCCGGAAAATGTTCTCGGAAAGGGTTGAAACTTGGCGTGTGGTCTTATTATAGCATAGGTAGACCGCCTGTCTAGTTTCCTCGCGTTCGGAATTCGTTTGATAGCCCAACGGTTAACCATGTTAACCGCCGGAAGCCTTTTCTCTTTTGGCCCAGCACCCCTTTCTCACAGCCCACCTAGCCCATTCTAACCCCTCCATGCTCTTGGCCGTTCGATCACAATCGCGTGGCCGTGAACGGCTCCTCATTTCGACCTTCCTAGCTCCCTATGCCTATATATTAGTCTCCCCTGTCCAAAATCGCACGCAAAACCCTAAAAATCCTCCTCCCCGCGCAGCCGGACAGGTCCACTCCGCCTGGACATGTCCATCCCCGCAGCCACGTCGCCCGGGCCAATCCCAGGCTGCCACGTCAACTGCGCCACCGCCCTCCTCCAATCAGCAGCCGCCACGTGTCCAGCGCCACCTCCCACCACGCCGGCCCGGCTGGCCCGCGCGCCACCCGTGCGAGCCCGCATCGCTAGCCGCCGCGCAGATCAGCTGCGTCGGCCCCGACCTCGCCTCCGTCGCCGCCCCGCCGCCCGGTTGTGCCTCGCCTCCGTCCCAGTTCGCCACTAGCGAACCCTGCGCTCGCCGCCGACGAGCAGCTCCCCGCCGCCTTCTAGCTTCCTGAGCGCCGCAGGCCGCCCCGTCGCCGGATCCGGGGTCCCCATCCCCGGATCTACCCGTTCCCGGCATCCCCATCCTCCGTCCCCGCTCTCTGCTGCTTCGCCGGTGAACCGCCACCGTCCGCCGCCATGGACGCCTGGACCTCCCTCTGCTTCGGGCAGAGGAGGCGGACGGCCTCCAGCGTCCCGCTCGGCCTCCAGCCACGCATGGGCCGGCACCTCCCAAGGCCCAGCGACTGGCCTCGTCGCTCCCAGCCGGGCCGCGTGCCTCGCAAGCCTCCCAGTCACCCGAGGCCCATCACCCCTCGGCCCAGCCTCCACCTCTTCCGTACTGGGCCAGGCCCATGGTGAGCCGCCCCTCTAAGCCTCGCCCTGAGCACCTTTTAGTTATATCGCGCCCGTCGTTTTTTTTCTTTCAAGAAACTGCTAAGTCCTAAAAATCATTAATAATGTTGCATGTTCATGTGCGTGTAACTTTTTGTGTGGTGATCCAAATTGAGTGAATGAGATGTCAAAATGATCGTGGTGATATGCTCTACACTTTGTTCCATTGTGCCATGCTTGTTTGACTTCATTTAGATGCTCTAATCTCTGTTGCAAGAGTGCTACTTGTTATGAACTGCTGTTACTTGTTATTTTCTTGCCATGTTTGCGATATGATAACTTGGTGCATGTTTATCCAAATGATGCAAATGATATGTCAAAATGTTCATTGTGAAATGTACTACATGATGGTTGATGTAGCATGCTTGTTTGAGTCCATATTGCCATGTTTATCTCTGTTGCAAAAGTGCATTTGGCTGTTAAGAGCTGAAACTTGTTATGAGATGCTGATTTCACTTGATCATTGCTATTGATGTGTTTGTCTTCATGCCACATGTCTAGATGTTTTAGAAGCACAATCTTAGCTGTGGTGCAAACCTCTTTCCATGATATGCTTTGAGGTGACTTAAACATGATTGTAAACATGCCATGTTGTTATTATTGTTTTATACTTAGTGAAATTTCTGCTAAGTCTGGAATCTGTTATAGCCTGATGATATGTTTGCTTGATGCCCTAGTCTAATCCATGCTAGTTTTGGAGTGGCCAATGATCATGTCTTGTTGTCCATGTTATTGTATATCCATTCATGCTCTTACTTGCTCATATGACCTGATGTAGCTTATTTATTTATTGCTCTCAAGTTGCTATAAAATATAACTGTCAGGTTTTTAACAGCATGTTCAATTTGGTGAAGCTTTTTGCTATTGATCCATGCCTCCTATGGAGTTGCTCCAATGGAGTTGTTTGCTGTAGGATATGTCTACTACATGTCCATGCTCTTTATGTTCTTATTAGAGTTGATATGCTTGTTGTTTTGTGCCTCCGAAGACAGCATCGTGATGATGTTTTTGCCTTCCCACATTTTGGCTAAGTCCGGATAATTTTATTGAAACTTGCCATGCTTGTTTAATTGTGTTCCAGCAAGCTTTTGGGTGTGTTCTAAGTTCCTACTTGTTAAGTATCATGTCTACTTCACATCCATGCTTCTTGTTAACATGTTTGGGTGCTGTAGCATATATATATATATATATATATATATATATATATATATATATATATATATATATATATATATATATCTTGCTCGAAAGTTGCTATGTGGCTGTTAACTTCAACTTGTTGTTATATCTTGTTTCATGTGTATCTTTTAGCCCGTTGCTCCGTTTTGAGTGTGTCCTATATGAAACTTGTGTAATTTTGCATGTAGAATCATAATATCATGTTGTTTTCATGTTTATAGTGAGTTTACTTGATGTTTGGGTGCATCTTGCACCGTTGACTTGTTTGACTTGTTCTGCTCATATCTTCTAGACCGTAGCTCCGAATTAAACAAACTTTATATGAAACTTGACTAGAATTTCATGTAGATCATCATGGTGCATATTAATCTGCTGTTTAACCACTTAACTTAAGGTTTGTTCAGATCTGGACTAATTTCAAACTATGCATATGAGAACTTACCGGATTTGTTATATGTAGTTTCCGGCCTCATTTAAACTTGTTGACTTGTGTTGTTTTTGAGTGCTTCCTGCCTTGCCATGGTTTGCATCATATATAGACTTGTCTTGCATCATACTTGGTTGAGCATATTGTCATGTTCTTGTGTTGTTTTTCTGTGCTTCCTACCTTGCCATGTATTGCTTCCTATATAGACTTGTCTTGCATCATACTTGGTTGAGCATATTGTCATGTTCTTATGTTGGGTGTTTACCGTATTGCTTGCTTCTTCTCGTTAGTGCTTGTCCACTGCGATCGTGAGAATTCGTTCGACTTCACGTGGTTCTTCTTCTTCTTCTTCACGAATCTGTTCTTCTTCCTTGCGGGATCTCAGGCAAGATGACCGTCACCTTGGATACCTTTACTATCATTGACATGCTTAGTGTCTCGATGCTATCGTTATATGTTGCGTTACCCATCTTTATTGTCATCCCCTCTCCTTGTTGCCATCAAACCTCTAACCTTTGACACCTTCCTAGCAAACCATTGTTTGGCTATGTTACCCGCTTGCTCAGCCCCTCTTATAGCGTTGCTAGTTGCAGGTGAAGATGAAGTTTGTTCCATGTCAGAACTTGATTCTTTGGGAATATCACAATATCTATTATTATTATTAAAACACATATATACTGGGCATGGGTGGAAGGCTTGGCCTTTTGCTCAGTGTTTTGTTCCACTCATGCCACCTTAGGCGCCGATAAACCGGCATTATGTTCCTTGATTTTGCGTTCCTTCCGCGGTTGGGTATATGGGGACCCCTTGACACTTCGTCTTTGAATAAAACTCCTCTAGCAAGGCCCAACATTGGTTTTAATTTGCCTCATAATAACAATGTAATGCCCAAGATGGGACTATACCTCCTATGTGTCGAGGCATGACTTAAAGGTATAAGCCCATTCTTGAATGATCTCAAGTTCGGTATCTTTGCACGACTCATGTAAAAATAGGGATGAAATTGCAAAAGGATAGTTCGCTTACACTCGCCACGTCACACAATACATTACATAAGCAAATCATCATCCAAATAACATCACAACCCGATAAAGGGTGAAGATCCAAATGAAAGATACCAAATACATAAAGCCACGGGTCCGAATCGCCCTAGTAGAAACCACTACTGATCATCGGGATAGTGCACATAGTATCGACTTCGTTCTTCATCGTACTCCCAGTACAGCTCGGTGCCGTCACCTGAGTAGTTCACCATGGTACCTGCATCTGGTGTGGTTTAGAATTTGTGAGCCACGGAGGACTCAGCAATCCCGTTTCCGGGTAGCAAAACTATCTAAGCCTTGGGTGTGGAACAAGGCTGAAGAAAAATAAAAGGTTGCAGCTGCACTAGCACTAGCTTACGTGTTAAGAGCGAGAAGAGAAGTGCCACGAGCGACAAAGTGATCACTAAGTGATCCTATCTAAGCTCGTCAAACATAACCCCACCGTGTTCACTTCTCAAACCCCTTTCGGAAAATGACCGTCACGGTTACTCACGCTGGTAGTGTGTTCTGAACATGGTGTCAAGTTTTCTACAACCGGATATTAAAAAATTCCCATCTGCCACATAACCACGGGCACGGCTTTCGAAAGTTGAAAACCCTGCAGGGGTGTCCCAACTTAGCCCATTACAAGCTCACGATCCGCGGAGTCGCAACTCCAAGGGGGGAAGGCCCGAGTATTCTCGGAATCCCGTGCTCCAGATATTCCGACATAGGTAAAACTAATCCAGTAAGACCTCCCGGCGTGCCGACACCCTGACAGTAGCCGCGCGTATCTAGTCTCAGGCCACGACCGGATGAGCACAGCGTACAATGACCAAACCCAAGTTGCCAAGGGGGGTACCGCACACGACTCTAGTTTGGACCAACACTCAAATCGAGCACTGGCCCAGGGGGGTTGATTAATCAATCATCGGTTTAATTACTCCCTCGGCAAGTTTTTAGTTGTTAGGCGAATGGAGTACCAATGTCGGGCCTCGCTGGAAGAGTTTTAGCGCTAAGCGGGTTATCGAGGGGGTCCCATAACCCCAACCGTGTTAGGAATGCATAATCAAGGAACATAACACCAGTTTATACGGTTCCTAGGGCGACATGAGTGGAACAAATCACCAAGCAAGAGGCTTAGCCTTCCACCCATTGCCAATATATAGATGATTTAGTTTAAGAGTTTATATAGTGTGATATCCCAACAATATCTTCAATATGAAGCAAGAATCATCAAATCTTCTCCTGCAACTAGCAATGCTATAAGAGGGGCTGAGCGAAGCTTACTTAGCCAAACAAAGGTTTGCTAGGTTGGGTGGTTAGACAAAATTCATGGTTACAATAGGAGGCTGACAAACAAACATGGGCATCGAGGCAATAAGCTAAAGAGCGAGACTTCTAGCAATAGGCAAAGATAGTAATGATATCCGGGCCAGGTCATCTTGCCTGTCGAGTCGTCGATGGGTTCGTAAGACGGATCCTCGTACTCAACCTCGGTAGTAACCTTGTTCTCGTTCTCGGCCTCGGCTTCCGGCTCTACTCAACACAAGAACACACGAGGCACGGAATCAAACAAGGTGCAATGCACAATCTATAGGATGCATGTATGATGCACTTAGGATGCACAGAAGATGCACTTATGATGCATTACACGTCAAGGTAGCAAGCACACCAGAACAACACAAGAACATGACAATAAGCTCAATCAAGTAGGATGCAAGACAGATCTATATATGATGCAAAACATGACAAGGTAGGAAGCACAGAGAAACAACACAAGACAACAAGTTTAAATGAGGCCGGAAACTACATAAGCAATCCGGGAGGTCCTCATATGCCTATGTTGAAAAATGGTCCAGATCTGAGCAAACCTTAAGTTAAAGTTGTTAAACAGCAAGCTAACATGCACCATGATGATCTACATGAAATTCTAGTCAAGTTTCATATAAAGTTTGTTCGGAGCTACGGTCTAGAAGATATGAGCACAACAAGTTAAACATGACAATGGTGCAAGATGCACCCAAACATCAAGCAAACATACTCCAAACATGTTAACAAGATGATATTATGATTCTACATGCAAAATCACACAAGTTTCATGTAGGGCACGCTCAAAACGGAGCAACGGTTCAGCACATACACTCAAAACAAGAAATAATGCAAAGCTGCAATTAACAGCCACATAGCAACTTTGGAGCTAGAAATATATACTCTACATCACTCAAACATGGTGACAAGAAGCATGGACATGAAGTAGACATATCCTACAGCAAACAACTCCATTGGAGCAACTTCATAGGAGGCATGGGTCAATAGCAACAAGCTACAACATTTTGATCCTGACATTAAAAACCTGACAGCAATATTTTATAGCAACTTGGGAGCAAGAATTAAATAAGCTACAGCAACCCAATGAGCAAGTGAGGGCATGGATGGATAGACAACAACATATACAACAAGGAATGATCAATGTCCACCCCAAAACTAACATGGATTTTCCTAGGGCATCAAGCAAACATAGCATCAGGATATGACAGATTCCAGACTTAGTGAAATTCCATTAAGTGTTGAAACAGTAGCATGGGCATGCATGTTTGCGAGCATGTTTAAGTCACCTCAAGGCATATCATGGCAAATGGTTTGCACCACAGCAAAGACCACATTATGGAGATTCTAAAACATATGGGCATGTGACATGGGGACAAACACATCAATAGCAAAGAGCTCCTCAACTAGGCATCTCGTAACAAGTTACAAAACCTAACAGCCACATGCAGTTTTGCAACAGAGATAAACATGGCAATATATACTCTAAAATGCATGCTACATCAACCAACATGTAGAGCATCTCATGATCAACATTTAGACATATCATGTGCTTCATTTGGATAAACATGCACCAAGTTATCACATCTCAAACATGGCATGAAAATAACAAGAAGCAGCAGTTTATAACAAGTAGCACTCTTGTCACGAAGATTAAGACATCTAGATGAAGTCAAACAAGCATGGCACAATGGAATAAAACGTAGGGCACATCACCACGATCATTTTGACATATCATATGCACAAAACGGACTAGCACACTAAAAGTTATAGCCATGCAAAGATGCCATCAGACAACAAAATCAACAAAAGACTTAGAGGGAAAAGGTCAACCTCAGATCTGGATCGGGTCAACGGACGAAGCGGGCTGGGTCAACGCGGGTTGCGGGCCCGGATCGGGCGCGGACCCGCTCGGGTTCGGGCCGATCTGGATCGGGCGACGGGATCCCGGCTGCGGCTCCGGCCGGCCGGCGGGGCGAGGAAGGCGGCGGGTGGAGGCGGCGGCGACGCCCTCGGGCGGCGAGGCGGCGATCTCTGGCGGCGGGGCGCGCCCGGCGTCGGGGTTCCTTGCACCGGCGGCGGACGGCGGCGCTCTGGCCGTCGCGGAGGAGGACGGCGGCGGGGTACCGCCGCGGAGGCGGAGGGCAGAGGAGCGCACGGCCCGGAACGGCGGCGCGGAGGGCCTGCGTCGGGCCTCGCTGGCCGGCGCAGTGGGAACGGCGACAGGGCGACGTGGCGCGTCACGATTGGCTGAGGGGCTCGGATCGGACGTGTCCAGCCGGAACGGATGTGTCTGGCGGCGCGGGGAGGGAGGAGACTAGGGTTTCGCCCGAAAATGGAGGGGTGTGGACGTTTTTATAGGCACATGGAGCTAGGAGACTCCAAATGGGGAGCGGTTTTCGGCCACGCGATCACAATTCGACGACCGAGATGATGGGAAGGGTTGTGCTGGGTTGGTGGGCTTTTGTGGAGGAGGTCTTGGGCCTCAAAAAAGAGGTTCTTTTAGCCCACTAGGTTAACCGTTGGAGTACCAAACGAACTCCAAACACGACAAAACTTGACAGGCAGCCTACACGTACCAAAACAACATCGCACGACAAGTCTCACGTCATTCCGGAAAGTTACATGGCCACACACGAAAGAAGGACTCGGGGACGCCATGGGCACGTGTGAGAGCGTCGGAACTCGAAACGGACAACGGGAAGAGACGAGTGGTACCGGATGCAAGTGACAACGCAAATGCAATGCAATGCACATGACAACATGACATGGATGAAATGCACACACGCACATGACAAAACAAAGAACCCGAAAAGACAGAAGATCCCGGAAGGAATTGATGAAGCCAAAGTTTGTATATTGCCATATTGGGAAAGTGTTACATCTAGGGCATTACAAACTCTCCTCTACTACGAAAAGATCTCATCCCGAGATCTAGGACTGGAAGAAGGAAGGGTACTCGGAACGAGGGTGATCTTCTCGTTCCCACGTAGCTTCTCGGTCGGTATGGTGTGACCACTTTACTTTGAAGAACTTGATTGACTTGTTGCGGGTCTTGTGCTCGGTTTCTTCAAGAATAGCAACGGGGTGCTCACGGTAAGACAAGTCTTGTTGAAGATCAATCTCCTCAAACGGAATAGTGCGTTCAGGTGCCTTGAAGCACTTGCGGAGTTGAGACACGTGAAACACATCATGAACATTTGCAAAGTTGGAAGGGAGCTCAAGTTGATAGGCTAGATCGCCTCTTTTGCCAAGGATCTTGAAAGGGCCCACGTTTCTAGGAGCAAGCTTTCCTTTGATACCGAATCTTTGGGTTCCTTTCATAGGAGAGACACGGAGATAGACATGATCCCCAATGTCGAAGGCCAAATCACGATGCTTGCCATCATAGTAGCTCTTCTGACGCGACTGAGCGGCCTTGAGATTCTCACGTATGAATTTGCACATTTCTTCAGCATCTGAGATCAACTCATTGCCAAGAAGTTGACGTTCACCAGTCTCGGACCAGTTGAGAGGAGTACGGCACTTTCTGCCATAGAGGATTTCAAATGGAGCTTTTCCGGCACTTGCTTGGAAGCTGTTGTTGTAAGAGAACTCGGCAAAAGGAAGGCAATCTTCCCACTTCATGCCAAAAGAGATGACACAAGATCTGAGCATGTCTTCTAGGATCTGGTTCACTCTTTCAACTTGACCACTAGTCTGAGGGTGAAACGCAATGCTGAAACGGATCTTAGTGCCCATGGCAGACTGGAAGGAGTCCCAGAACTTGGATGTGAACAAACTTCCATGGTCTGAGGAGATAACTTGAGGAATGCCATGTAGGGACACAATTCTGGAAGTGTACAACTCTGCCAGCTGAGCTGCATTGATGGATTCTTTGACTGGAAGGAAATGAGCTACTTTGGTTAGCTTGTCAATCACCACAAAGATAGAATCATTCCCCTTCTTGGACTTGGGAAAGCCCGTGATGAAATCCATTTCAATGTGATCGAATTTCCACTCGGAAATAGGAAGAGGTTGGAGGAGACCGGCTGGACATTGATGCTCTGCCTTCACTCTTCTGCAGACATCACATTCATTCACGAATTGGGAAATCTCCCTTTTCATGCGAGTCCACCAGTAAGATTGCTTGAGGTCTTTCTTACATCTTGGAACTTCCAGGATGAATAGAGAGGAGGGAGTCATGTGCTTCATTCATTATGAGCTTCTTGAGATCACCCTTGGGAACCACAAGTCTGTCCACAAAGAACAAGGTATCTCTCTCATCAATGCGATAGCACTTGTATTTGGGAGTACCCTTTGCAATACCATGTTCCACTTTCTGCACCATAGCATCACTGAGTTGGGCCTCACGGATTTGATCTTCCAAGGTAGGAGCAACTTGAAGATTTGCAAGAAAGCCTTGCGGAACAACTTGGAGGTTGAGCTTCCTGAATGATTCACAAAGCTCAGGCTAAAACGGCTTGATAAGGAGACTGTTGCAATATGCCTTTCTGCTCAAGGCATCTGCAATGACATTGGCCTTGCCAGGTGTGTATTCGATGCTTGGATCATACTCTTGGATCATCTCAACCCAACGAGTCTGGCGAAGGTTCAGGTTCGGCTGTGTGAAGATGTACTTCAAGCTCTTGTGATCAGTGAAGATGTCCACTTTTCTGCCCAACAGAAGGTGTCTCCACGTGATCAAAGCGTGTACCACAGCTGCTAGCTCGAGATCATGTGTGGGGTAGTTCTTCTCACTTGGCTTCAATTGACGAGAAGTGTATGCCACAATTTTCTTGTCTTGCATTAGAACACCACCAAGTCCTTGAAGAGAAGCATCACAGAATACTTCGTATGGCTTGGACTCATCTGGAGGGGTAAGAACCATAGCAGAGATGAGCTTTTCTTTGAGAGTTTTGAATGCCACATCACAATCCGGAGACCAGTTGTACTTGACATTCTTCTGCAGCAAGTTGGAGAGAGGCTTGGCAATCTTGGAGAAGTTCTCAACAAACCTTCTGCAATAGCTAGCGAGACCAAGGAAGCTTCGGAGTTGCTTGACGTTCTGAGGAGGTTCCCAGTTGACAATCGCTTCAACTTTCTCGGGGTTGACAGCAATACCGTCAGCAGAGATGATATGGCCCAGATACAAGACCTTATCGAGCCAGAATTCGGACTTGGAGAACTTGGCATAGAACTTATGTTCACGGAGTCTGTCGAGAACCAGACGAAGGTGCTTTTCATGATCCTCTACATTCTTGGAGAATACCAAGATGTCATCCAGATAAACAAGCACAAATTCGTTGGTGTATGGGTTGAATATGTAGTGCATCATTCTCGAGAAGGTGGGTGGAGCATTAGCGAGGCCAAAAGACATGACTGTGTATTCATAGGAGACGTAGCTTGTTCTTTATGCAGTCTTGTGAATATCTTCTTCACGTATACGGATCTGGTGATAACCCATCCCGAGATCGAGCTTTGAGAACACTTTTTCTCCTTTGAGTTGCTCGAACAATTCGTTGATGTTGGGGAGTGGATACTTGTTCTTTATTGTCTTCTTATTCAATGGCCGGTAATCAACGCAAAGGCGCTCCGTGCCATCCTTGTTCATGACAAATAAGACACCACAGCCCCAAGGAGAAGTGCTAGGCCTGATTAGACCCATACGCTCTTGCTCATCGAGTTGTTTCTTCAACTCCTTCGACTCTTCAGGGGAAAGCTTGTACGGACGCCGGCATGCTGGCTCAGTACCGGGCTCGAGTTCAATGATGAATTCAACTTGACGATGTGGAGGCATGCCTGGAAGCACTTAAGGGAAAACATCTTCATATTCATTGACCACTGGAATTTGAGAGATGGCATTAATCTCGTGTAATGCCCAGGATGGGACTATATCTCCTACGTGTCGAGGCACGACTTAAAGATATAAGCCCATCCTAGAATGATCTCAAGTTTGGTATCTTTGCACGGCTCATGTAAAAGAGGGATTAAATTGCAAAAGGAGATAGTTGGCTTACACTCGCCACTTCACACAATACATTACATAAGCAAACATCATTCAAAACATCACAACCCGACTATGGGTGAACATCCAAAAGAAAGATACCAAAACAACATAAAGCCACAGGTCAGGATCGAATCCTAGTAGAAACCACTACTGATCGTCGAAACGACACAAGCATACAGCCAAACTCTTCATCGAGCTCCCGGTGAAGAACTGATCCAACTCCTGCATCAAACTCGGCTGAACCTGCATCTGGTGTGGTGAAGTAAATGTGAGCCACAGAGGACTCAGCAATCCCGTTCCCGGGTAACACGACTATTTAAGCCTTGGGTGAGGACAAGGCTGAAGAAAGAACGAGAGGTGAAGGAACAACAAGAGTCTGCAGCAGCAACTAGCACTATCTTACGCAATAGAGAGAGAGAAGAGAAGTGCCTCGGTCGAAAGATGATCACGAAGTGATCCTAGCTAAAGCCAGTCAAACATAACCCCACCGTGTTCAACTCCCGAATCCCTATTCGGAAATTGACAGTCACGGTACACACGCTGGTAGTGTATTAGAACATTGTGTCAAGTTATCTACAACCGGATATTAACAAGCTCCCATCTGCCACATAACCGCGGGCACGGCTTTCGAAAGTTCAAACCCTGCAGGGGTGTTCCAACTTGACCCATTACAAGCCCACGATCCGCGGAGTCGCAACTCCATAGGTGGGAAGACCCGAGTATTCTCGGAATCCCGTTCTCAAGTTAAACCGAACTAAGGTAAGGCTAATCCAGCAAATCCTCCCAGCGTGTCGACACCCTGATAGTAGCCGCGCGTATCTAAGTCTCAGGACACGACCGGATGGGCGATTCTACAGGACCCAATCCTCGAGTTTCCTCGTGGTGGTTCCCGCAGAACCCCCGTTTGGGACCAACACCATCAGCACTGGCCCCCCTGCTATGTAGAATTAAGAATCCTCGGGTAGCGCTAACTCCCTATGCAATTTAATTAATTAATTAAGTTGTTATTATGAGGCAAATAGTACCAAATGTTGGGACTTGCTGGAAAAGACTTAGCACTTAGTGTTTTATCAAGGGGGTCCCATACACCCCAACCGTGTTAGGAACGCATAATCAAGGAACATAACACCGGTTTATACGGTTCCTAACGGCATGAGTGGAACAAAACACCAAGCAAAAGGCTTAGCCTTCCACCCTGCCAGTATATAGATGATTTCATTTTAAGCATTTATATAGTGTGATATAACCCAACCAAACTTCAACATGAAGCAAGCATCTTCGGTCTTCACCTGCAACTAGCAATGCTATAAGAGGGGCTGAGCGCAGCGTACTTAGCCAAGCAACGGTTTGCATAGGTAGGGTGGTTAAACAGGTTCATTGTTACAAGTAGGAGGCTGACAAGAAAGACATGGGCATCGAGGCAAAACTATAGAGCGGAACTACTAGCAATAGGCAAAGATAGTAATGGTATCCGGGTTCGGTCATCTTGCCTGGGATTCCACAAGGGAGAAGAACGGATCCACGAAGTAGACGGAGCAACAGTCGAGCGAATCCTCACAACTCCGGAATGAAACCGAAGCTAACAAGAGAAGCAACCGGAAAGAAGGAAACAACACGGTAAACACACAATCATTAACATGACATACGATGCACAAACAAGTATGATGCATGTCCGGTTTAATTATGCATGGCATGGCAAGTGCACAAACAAATACTACAAGTTAAGTGGAGCTCAATATGCAACGAGTTGCATATTGACGAAACACCACATTATAATTATTTAGTTGACTCTCGTTTATTAACAAGACAAGATTAAATGTTTTTAGCATGGCAAGAGGTGTAGCATAAGTAAACTAACTATTTAGACATTTTAAATGAGGCCGGAAAAATAACAACAACATATCCGGAAAATCCCCATGAGCATGTTTAATAATTTAAAGCAACAACAATTCACACATTTAGGTTGTTAACATGATGCGGATGACATGATCAAGTTTATGCAAGTTTTTTATTAGAAGGTTGACATGAAAAGATATGAAGTGTTGTTCCCGTGGTGGAAAGAAAAAGGGTACCACGGCAACGATTCCGAAGATGATGCCACGGCAACATATCGGTGCCGGAAACTCGTTGAGAGTCCGGTGCAAAAGGAAAGATGGCGAGCGAGTCAAACAAGATGAAAGTGGGTTGATCCCGTCACCGGGTTCCCACGAGTCGGTGACGAGGCAACCGAGGAACAAGACAAAGAACGACACGGGCACGAAGCACACACGGGAAACATTTCATACAACACAAGCATCACACGGGTCATCGTGTCGGGGTTATACCTTCGAAACACTCGTTTCGGGACGGTTCGAGATCGTAGAGGAAGGAGTCGTTCACGTCGTAGAGGAAGTAGCCGTTCCGTAGAGGGAAGTAGTTGTTCTCGTTCATCGGAGAGGAAGTAGTTGTACACGAGGTCGCCAACGAGTAGTCGTTCCGTTCGTAGAGGTACTTGAGGGTCTCGGCGACGGTAGTGGTACACGGCGACGGTAGTCGTTCGGGTCGTCGTGGTACTTGGCGTGTCATCTTGCGTAGTCGTTCCGGTTCGTAGATGTTCGGGTATCCGTAGATGAACTTGTAACATGTAGATGTTCGGGTCGTTGCGGGACGTAGTGGTACACGGGTCGTAGAGGTACTTGTTACATCGCGATCGTAGGGGTACTTGTCGAGCCGGTCGTCGTGTAGAGGTACTTGCTGTTCCGTGGGCACTTGAGAAAAAAAACATCAACAGTAACAGAAACAACAAAACAAAAAAAAGGAAAAAGGGCTGCGAGACGGCTGCAGGAGGGTTGCAACGCGGCGCTCGGGAACGTGCAGGAGGAGGTCGGGGCGCGTCGGGCGCCGGTGCCTGGGCTCCTGGCCGCGGGAGCTGCAGGGGCTCGGCCCTGGGAACGAAGAGGCGGCGGGGTTCCTGGCGGCATCTGGACGAAGGGGAGGCCAGAGGGCCTGAGGCTGGTCGCGGCTGTGCTCCAGCCGGTCGCGGCTGCGAGGCGAGCCTGAGGACGGGGAGGACGCCGGCTGCGGGGCGAGCCTGAGGACGGGGAGGACGCCGGCTGCGGGGCGGGCCTGAGGACGGGGAGGACGCCGGCTGCGGGGCGGCTCCCATAGCGATGGAGGGAGGGGCGACCTGCTGCTTGGTCGAGGGAGGAGCGCAGGGCAGCGGCTGCACGCCGATCGACGGGATCCGGCTCGAGGGCGCTCGACCTCGCGGGCGAAGGGAGGGCGGTCGGGGCCAGGGGGCCGAGCAGGAGGACGCGGACGGGAGGCCGCGGTACTGGCCGCTTGGCCTGGCGACGGAGGGACGAGGGAACGGGAGGTTCGATGGGGCTCTGGCGATGGGATTCGGGCACGAAGGGAGGAGCGAGCGGGGAGATCGAGGCGAAGGCGAGCGAGGCAGAAGGGCCAGCAGCGAGGGAAAGGGGGTCGGGCGAGCGAGAGGAAAACGGGCGACTTGGCGGCGCACGGGAGGAGAGGGAGAGGAGCGATCGAGCGCCAGCTCGGGCTAGGGCTAGGTCGGGCTGGAGTGGGCCTTGGAGGGGAGAAGGAGATGTTGGGCCTAGGCTGCTCTACTCCTATGAACTTTGCAGAAAAAGAATAAACAGAGAGTCCAAAAGAAAATAAGAAAGGAAGGTTACGAAAAGAATTTGGACAAGGGGCAATTATTCTCGGGCTCGTAAAAATGAGCACGACCGGAGAAAAATACAAAAGGCCAGATCGGAAAATAATTCAAACCTATTTGAATTTAATTCAAATACTTTTGAACTAAAACTTGATTATTGAAGTGTCCAAAAATGCTCCAATTTTTGGAGGAACCTTGAAACAACGGAAAGAATTATTGGCAAGATTTTGGAGGTGAAACTTGAATTAAAGAAGCATGGGGAAAATTATGCAAGTCTGTTTGAGTAATTCCAAAGAATGGAATATTTTAATATAGCTCCCTAAAATAATGAGAGACTTTTATATGTTATAAAGAGAAGTCACCTTCCCTCGATTTAAATGGACCGAAGGTCCACACAATTTATTAGGTTGAGAAGCAAAAATAAATAAGACATGATGGCATGATGACATGATGCAATGCAAAAATAAATAACACAAGCACAAAAGAACACACGGGCAACCCGGAACATCTGGAATCTTCTGGAATCTTCTAGAATCTTCTGGGACGTCGGTCTCGGGCGTCACAACTCTCCCACACTAACAGAGGATCTCGACCCGAGATCCTAGAGATATCACCGGGTAAAAACGGAAGAGGAAGAGGTAAAACAAAGTTGCTTCTTTGACAGATGAGTGAAACCACGAACCTGAGAGGTTAAACAAGTTAAAAGAAAGAAAGAATGCAACGGAGATGAACGAAGATGAAAACACTCTGGTAAGCAGGAGGAACAAGGAACATTATGAGAACCTTGTAGGTTAGAAGTCATGAAACAAGAGCTCATGGACCAAAAGACTATGAAACTGCAAGGGTATAGCCAAGGAATAAGAATGACAAAATTTGGACAGCACTCCGTCTGAAAGTGGAAGGAATTGAACAAAAACTTGAGGAGATGGAATGATACTTGATGAAAACAACAACACACAACCTCCGGAACAATTAAAAGAATGGCACAAGGGGTAAAAAAAGACTCAGACAGCACTCCGGTTGAAAAGAGAGGAAAACTAGATAAGATGACGGAACTAGAATGAAGAATACAACACTCCGGTTAAATGATAAACAATGAAAGAACATGATCTTGATAAAAAAACGAGATGATGGTCAAAGAGAGCAATATCACAAGGCCTCCGGAACGAAAGAATAGCATAGGTTGTTGGAAAGAAAAAGAACGGAGAAGAAAATGACAACTTCTCCCACGAATGAGTAAGAAAAACATCCTTACGGAGAAGGGTTGAATGTGGTTGATGGAAAATCAACAACGAAACGAATAAGCTCGATGTGGGCTTATGGAATTCATCTCAAAGTTATGAGGTGACAACCAGCCACTAACTTAAACAATTGATTTGATTGAGATCAACAAGGATACGAAAGAGTTATTTCACCGGAATGATAAATGAAGAACTTGGGTCATTTATAAGCACCATAATTGCAACAATCCTTAGGGAAAGGTTTTAGGTGAAATACAACCCAAGATAACTCGAACGAATAATTGAAGGGGTTGAAAGGATCTCCTGAACAAGGAAAATGATGGTTTTAAATATCTCATTCCTGACAACTCGTGAATCATGAAACATGAAGGAATTAACAAGAATGACATAATACCATCTCAAAGATAAGGTAGAACGGATTGCAATTGGAAGCATGATGAAGAATGGATGAGCTCCAACAAGAATCTTGATGAAGACTTGGAGGATGAATTAAATCATGATGAACCATCATGAAGAACTCCGGTAACAAAATCATGAGAAGTGAAAGATGAAAAGAATAAGATTCAAGGCCTGCGATGAAATAGATGGAGCTTGAAATGATAATTGAAATAACATGGAGCTCCGGAAAGAAGATGAAAAACTTAGAACCAAGGATATGATATGATGAACAAGCTCTAGACAAAAGAATTAAAACACCTTGAAGAAATAAGAATAAGAATTATGTCATGCATAACCTTCACCAATTTAAATTGATGACCACCAAATGATTTGGCATACTACTTATTCTCGTTGGAAAGGATTAAGAGAGATCTCGCACAAGCTCGGATAATTATTCAACGAACCTCCGGTAGAATTGTGAAAAGAACGAGTGAATTAAAATGATAACAACGGAAGGGTAATGTTTAAAGAACCACCGTAAGAATTGAAATTGGTTGAATATAAAAGAATGAATCACCGGGAAGAATAGTGAGACGAACGAAGAGACATCAATGAATAATATTTGGAGAACGAAGTTGAAAACTGAGAACGAAGAATCTTCTGAAATGATGGCCTTCGGAGGAACACAAATAAAAGAATTCATAAGAAGCTCTGAAGGGGCATGAAAACAATTCCCACAATCGAAAACAATTTTGAGGATGGCATGAAGCTAGAACCACAAATCTTCAAGAGAACGGGCCAAGATTTAAGAGAAACACTTCTCCGGTCTTCAAATGTTGAGAATGAAGACGAGAAATGCCATAAGAATTGTTGAGCACTCCGAATGAAGAATTAAAAAGGTTGAACCAATGATGAAAAGAATTGAAAGCGATCTTGGAGAAGGCATGTGACTGATGGGATTCATTCTTACGTCACACTTTGAAAAGAATTCTCCGGAGAAAGAAGAGTCAGGTAAGATCCTGGGAAAGACCTGTGGGTTAGGGCCCACTCAAAAGAAATCACCGTTGGAAAGATTGCTTGAGATATTGCACCGGTTGAATTAAAAAGGCTTGAATAAGAAGACAATGCTCAAAATAATTTGAACGGATTAAGAATAGAATTATGATCTTCCGAGATGTCTTCGGCTCTCCAGATATGAATAGCAAGAGGATAATGATTAATTGGTGCACCGGAATAAGAAAGCATTGTGAAAAGAGGAAAAGGATAAGATCAACACCAAAATCTTGAATTACAACCACCGGTAGAATTGAGAACAAAAGAAAGATGAACTTGAAGCTCTTGAGCATCTTCACGATAAATCACCGGATAAGAACATTGAAGGAAAAGAATGAAGAAATATCACATGAATAAAATGGATATTTGATTTGAGAATTTCTGGCTCCAAGAAGAAGAAGGGTGGGAGGGTGGGGAAAACAAAGACAACTTGAGATGATTGAAACAGACAATCGTCAGATTTCTCAACGCGTCCGTATGGAATAACTTGAAGAGAAGGCACACCGGTTGAAAAGAATTAACATGAATATCTCGATGATTAAGAAGAATTAGCACTCCCATAGAAATATGAGAACACCGAATAGGAAAGGTATGGAATCAACATTTGACATCGAAGCAACTCGAATACGAGAATCAAAACGAAACAAAGGATAGATATGTAGCCGCCTAATCTTCACAATATCATTCGAACAGGGACTTGAACGAATGAATTCCGCAGGTACATCAACTCGTCGAGAAGCCACTTGGAGAACAAAAGGTAAATAAAAAAAGGAACAAGGATCAGATAGAACAAATACAAGATAGAAGCTTCGTTCGACATCTTCGTGCTGAAAGCTCATGGAGCATGTTACAAAAGGGTTTTGCAATCCCCGGATCTGCATAGCCAAGGACCATTTAAGATGCAACTCCCGATCAGAACAAGTCCATAAAACCACTTCACTCAATGTAGAACCCCGAACTTCATATCGTGCATCCGTTGGAAGAATGCCTAGAACTACTGGATGAACCCACCTATAGATTTCCGAAAGTTTCCAGTTATGCAATCAGGTGTTGGGGATACACGGGAAGCACCGCGCAATCAACTCTAAACCTACATCCAGGTGTATCCATCCTTCAACACATAACCAGTCTTTCTCAGAAACTGTTTACCTCGGACCTTCGAAAAGCATCCACTATACAAGCTATGGCAATACTCTCGAACTACCTCCCCAGTACTGGGTGATGTCGGGGTTATCTTGCCACTGGCCGTATAGGAGAGATTTTCGATGTCGGCCGTCTTAAGTATTTAGTACTGCCGCGATATGCTTGTGACAACAATACCCCGAAGCTCAACTCCTCGGTAACAGGAGGCATCGAGAACAATATCCTTGTCACAAGAACATCGAAACAATCCCAGAATACTCGCGGGATTCCTAAAAAAAAATTGGTGCCATTTTTTTGAAAGTAGAAGAGGCCAGAGTAATCGTCAGGAGTCCTCACAAGAATGAAAGGGGATGAGAAGCAAAGAAATCCTACTCTCCGATATATATATAGGACTCAAAAAGTTTTCAAGTGTGTGCCTAGACTCAACCGTCAACGATTCGATCAATCAGTGGGGGCTTCTAGGTCGGAGAAGGCTCTGATACCAACTTGTAATGCCCAGGATGGGACTATATCTCCTACGTG
The DNA here is from genome assembly GCA_902687465.1 of Secale cereale. Taxonomy (NCBI): domain Eukaryota; kingdom Viridiplantae; phylum Streptophyta; class Magnoliopsida; order Poales; family Poaceae; genus Secale; species Secale cereale. Next base: position 97,002,069 of record LR738712.1, read on the forward strand.
TCGAGGCACGACTTAAAGATATAAGCCCATCCTAGAATGATCTCAAGTTTGGTATCTTTGCACGGCTCATGTAAAAGAGGGATTAAATTGCAAAAGGAGATAGTTGGCTTACACTCGCCACTTCACACAATACATTACATAAGCAAACATAGTTCAAAACATCACAACCCGACTACGGGTGAAGATCCAAAAGAAAGATACACGAACAACATAAAGCCACAGGTCAGGATCGAATCCTAGTAGAAACCACTACTGATCGTCGAAACGACACAAGCATACAGCCAAACTCTTCATCGAGCTCCCGGTGAAGAACTGATCCAACTCTTGCATCAAACTCGGATGAACCTGCATCTGGTGTGGTGAAGTAACTGTGAGCCACAGAGGACTCAGCAATCCCGTTCCCGGGTAACACGACTATTTAAGCCTTGGGTGAGGACAAGGCTGAAGAAAGAACGAGAGGTGAAGGAACAACAAGAGTCTGCAGCAGCAACTAGCACTATCTTACGCAATAGAGAGCGAGAAGAGAAGTGCCTCGGTCGAAAGATGATCACGAAGTGATCCTAGCTAAAGCCGGTCAAACATAACCCCACCGTGTTCAACTCCCGAATCCCTATTCGGAAATTGACAGTCACGGTACACACGCTGGTAGTGTATTAGAACATTGTGTCAAGTTATCTACAACCGGATATTAACAAGCTCCCATCTGCCACATAACCGCGGGCACGGCTTTCGAAAGTTCAAACCCTGCAGGGGTGTTCCAACTTGACCCATTACAAGCCCACGATCCGCGGAGTCGCAACTCCATAGGTGGGAAGACCCGAGTATTCTCGGAATCCCGTGCTCAAGTTAAACCGAACTAAGGTAAGGCTAATCCAGCAAATCCTCCCGGAGTGTCGACACCCTGATAGTAGCCGCGCGTATCTAAGTCTCAGGACACGACCGGATGGGCGATTCTACAGGACCCAATCCTCGAGTTTCCCCGTGGTGGTTCCCGCAGAACCCCCGTTTGGGACCAACACCATCAGCACTGGCCCCCCCTGCTATGTAGAATTAAGAATCCTCGGGTAGCGCTACCTCCCTATGCAATTTAATTAATTAATTAAGTTGTTATTATGAGGCAAATAGTACCAAATGTTGGGACTTGCTGGAAAAGACTTAGCACTTAGCGGTTTATCAAGGGGGTCCCATACACCCCAACCGTGTTAGGAACGCATAATCAAGGAACATAACACCGGTTTATACGGTTCCTAACGGCATGAGTGGAACAAAACACCAAGCAAACGGCTTAGCCTTCCACCCTGCCAGTATATAGATGATTTCATTTTAAGCATTTATATAGTGTGATATAACCCAACCAAACTTCAACATGAAGCAAGCATCTTCGGTCTTCACCTGCAACTAGCAATGCTATAAGAGGGGCTGAGCGCAGCGTACTTAGCCAAGCAACGGTTTGCATAGGTAGGGTGGTTAAACAGGTTCATGGTTACAAGTAGGAGGCTGACAAGAAAGACATGGGCATCGAGGCAAAACTATAGAGCGGAACTACTAGCAATAGGCAAAGATAGTAATGGTATCCGGGTTCGGTCATCTTGCCTGGGATTCCACAAGGGAGAAGAACGGATCCACGAAGTAGACGGAGCAACAGTCGAGCGAATCCTCACAACTCCGGAACGAAACCGAAGCTAACAAGAGAAGCAACCGGAAATAAGGAAACAACACGGTAAACACACAATCATTAACATGACATACGATGCACAAACAAGTATGATGCATGTCCGGTTTAATTATGCATGGCATGGCAAGTGCACAAACAAATACTACAAGTTAAGTGGAGCTCAATATGCAACGAGTTGCATATTGACGAAACACCACATTATAATTATTTAGTTGACTCTCGTTTATTAACAAGACAAGATTAAATGTTTTTAGCATGGCAAGAGGTGTAGCATAAGTAAACTAACTATTTAGACATTTTAAATGAGGCCGGAAAAATAACAACAACATATCCGAAAAATCCCCATGAGCATGTTTAATACTTTAAAGCAACAACAATTCACACATTTAGGTTGTTAACATGATGCGGATAACATGATCAAGTTTATGCAAGTTTTTTATTAGAAGGTTGACATGAAAAGATATGAAGTGTTGTTCCCGTGGTGGAAAGAAAAAGGGTACCACGGCAACAATTCCGAAGATGATGCCACGGCAACATATCGGTGCCGGAAACTCGTTGAGAGTCCGGTGCAAAAGGAAAGATGGCGAGCGAGTCAAACAAGATGAAAGTGGGTTGATCCCGTCACCGGGTTCCCACGAGTCGGTGACGAGGCAACCGAGGAACAAGACAAAGAACGACACGGGCACGAAGCACACACAGGAAACATTTCATACAACACAAGCATCACACGGGTCATCGTGTCGGGGTTATACCTTCGAAACACTCGTTTCGGGACGGTTCGAGATCGTAGAGGAAGGAGTCGTTCACGTCGTAGAGGAAGTAGCCGTTCCGTAGAGGGAAGTAGTTGTTCTCGTTCATCGGAGAGGAAGTAGTTGTACATGAGGTCGCCAACGAGTAGTCGTTCCGTTCGTAGAGGTACTTGAGGGTCTCGGCGACGGTAGTGGTACACGGCGACGGTAGTCGTTCGGGTCGTCGTGGTACTTGGCGTGTCATCTTGCGTAGTCGTTCCGGTTCGTAGATGTTCGGGTATCCGTAGATGAACTTGTAACATGTAGATGTTCGGGTCGTTGCGGGACGTAGTGGTACACGGGTCGTAGAGGTACTTGTTACATCGCGATCGTAGGGGTACTTGTCGAGCCGGTCGTCGTGTAGAGGTACTTGCTGTTCCGTGGGTACTTGAGAAAAAAAAACACAACAGTAACAGAAACAACAAAACAAAAAAAAGGAAAAAGGGCTGCGAGACGGCTGCAGGAGGGTTGCAACGCGGCGCTCGAGAACGCGCAGGAGGAGGTCGGGGCGCGTCGGGCGCCGGTGCCTGGGCTCCTGGCCGCGGGAGCTGCAGGGGCTCGGCCCTGGGAACGAAGAGGCGGCGGGGTTCCTGGCGGCATCTGGACGAAGGGGAGGCCAGAGGGCCTGAGGCTGGTCGCGGCAGTGCTCCAGCCGGTCGCGGCTGCGGGGCGAGCCTGAGGACGGGCAGGACGCCGGCTGCGGGGCGAGCCGGAGGACGGGGAGGACGCCGGCTGCGGGGCGGGCCTGAGGACGGGGAGGACGCCGGCTGCGGGGCGGCTCCCATAGCGACGGAGGGAGGGGCGACCTGCTGCTTGGTCGAGGGAGGAGCGCAGGGCAGCGGCTGCACGCCGATCGACGGGATCCGGCTCGAGGGCGCTCGACCTCGCGGGCGAAGGGAGGGCGTTCGGGGCCAGGGGCCGAGCAGGAGGACGCGGACGGGAGGCCGCGGTACTGGCCGCTTGGCCTGGCGACGGAGGGACGAGGGAACGGGAGGTTCGATGGGGCTCTGGCGATGGGATTCGGGCACGAAGGGAGGAGCGAGCGGGGAGATCGGCGCGAAGGCGAGCGAGGCAGAAGGGCCAGCAGCGAGGGAAAGGGGGTCGGGCGAGCGAGAGGAAAACGGGCGACTTGGCGGCGCACGGGAGGAGAGGGAGAGGAGCGATCGAGCGCCAGCTCGGGCTAGGGTTAGGTCGGGCTGGAGTGGGCCTTGGAGGGGAGAAGGAGATGTTGGGCCTAGGCTGCTCTACTCCTATGAACTTTGCAGAAAAAGAATAAACAGAGAGTCCAAAAGAAAATAAGAAAGGAAGGTTACGAAAAGAATTTTGACAAGGGGCAATTATTCTCAGGCTCGTAAAAATGAGCACGACCGGAGAAAAATACAAAAGGCCAGATCGGAAAATAATTCAAACCTATTTGAATTTAATTCAAATAGTTTTGAACTAAAACTTGATTATTGAAGTGTCCAAAAATGCTCCAATTTATGGAGGAACCTCGAAACAACGGAAAGAATTATTGGCAAGATTTTGGAGGTGAAACTTGAATTAAAGAAGCATGGGGAAAATTATGCAAGTGTGATTGAGTAATTCCAAAGAATGGAATATTTTAATATAGCTCCCTAAAATAATGAGAGACTTTTATATGTTATAAAGAGAAGTCACCTTCCCTCGATTTAAATGGACCGAAGGTCCACACAATTTATTAGGTTGAGAAGCAAAAATAAATAAGACATGATGGCATGATGACATGATGCAATGCAAAAATAAATAACACAAGCACAAAAGAACACACGGGCAACCCGGAACATCTGGAATCTTCTGGAATCTTCTAGAATCTTCTGGGACATCGGTCTCGGGCGTCACATCTCGCCCTTGTCATTGAGAGAGAATAGCCTGATTGTGTTATCTCGAGAGGCGAAGACAATCACGTCTTTGTCGGAATGACTAAGCCTGACTTCCTTATTTGCACAATCAATGTGAGCATCATGCTGAGAAAGTCAATCCATCCCAAGAATAAGATCAATGTCGGAGTTGCCGAGAATAACCGGAGAAGCCAGAAAGCGGTAATCACCCATGCGAATAGATACATCTGGAGCAAAGTTGTTGGAGTTCATTAGCAAACCCGGAGAAAGCACAGACATTGGACTAGGCAAAGCTTGCAATGGCATATCATGTGACAATGCAAAAGGTCTAGACATGAAAGAATGTGATGCCCCTGAATCAAACAAGACTTTTGCAGGAATAGAGTTAACTAGAAGATTACCAAGTATCACATCTGAAGAATTCTCTGCTTGAGCTGCATTCATCAGATTCACTCTTGCTCACTTGGGGTTGTGCTTGACAATAGCAGTGCTGACAGGTGGAGGAGGCGGACGGCGCCTTGGGTTGGGGCACTTGTTAGCATAATGACCCTTCTGAGAGCACTTGTTGCAAACCAGTTCTGAGAGAGGACGGTGATAAGGAGCACTTGACTTGGAAGCTTGAAAATGATTCTTTGACTGATTGCTTGGGTTGGGTGGGTGGGAGAAACCACGGCCACCAGAATTCTTGTTGTTGTTGTTGGGAGGTCGGATCACTGGAGGAGGTGGAAGCCAAAACTTCTGTTGCTTTGCGACCACTTGAGAAGAAGAGGAGGAGTGAACAGCGTCTCTGATCCTCTTTTTGGAAGCTTCCATCTTGAGTTGGGTTGCCTCTTGCTTAAGTGCCATGTTATAGAATTGATCAAACTCATCAGGCTCGAACAAGGTGAGAGCTAGTCGGAGTTCATCCTTCAGACCACCACGGAACTGATAGATCTTGCTCTTGGCATCTAGGATGTCTTTCTTGGCATAGCGGGCAAGGTTCTGGAACTTGACATTATATTGGTAGACAATCATTGAGCCTTGCTTCAGGTTGCGGAATTGCTCACGAATACATGATGGCTTCTCGCCCCTCGTTGGTTACCCCAAGTGGAAGGTTTGAGATGTAGCGTAGCAGCAAGTTTCCCTTGGCAAAGGTACCAAGGATCGAATCCCGTGAGACTCCGAGGGTCGACAAGAAGGTGTCAACAGCGCCAGAAACTTTGTGGTTGACATGACCTGCACACAGATACAAATAACTTTGCTCCCAACGAGTACAGAGAGGTTGTCAATCCCTCCGGCCTTGTCGTTTACAAAGGATCAAACACAAGAGATAATAGTGATAGGTATGACTGCAACTAGGAAATAAAGACAGGAAGTAAATAGAGGGTGTGATCAGTGGTGGTAATATGGACCGGGATCCCATGATGTTCACTAGTGATGTCTCTCTCCCAAAAGACGATAAAACAGCAAAGCGAGGTAAACAAATTACAGCTGGGCAATTAACAGGATTATGTGCGCAAACCAATGCTAACTATGCTGTAAAGAAAGGTAGAGGCTCAAAAGCATGGGCGGTACGCCAAGGCAAGTAGACCGAAATCCATCTGCATCTACTACTAATCATCCACCTTGAGATATCTATCTAGAACATCTCGCTGGTATTAAGTTGCGAATCCCACCCAAAGTGTAAACTCAAAGCAACAGACAACTGCATTAAAAGAACTTTGCGTAAAGTAAACAATCCTTGCACCCGCAAGTACAAGCACCGTTGTTTTTCCCCTTGTGGCAACAACACATCCCCTAGACTCATGTTTCTGTCACTCAAGCTAGTCATCAGGGGGCATGAACCCACAATCAAGCATAACGTTCCCTCTTGGAGTTACTACCTACTACTCGGCCAAAGCAATAAACAGCAACGGAGAACATGCAAGAATTACTCAAGAACATAAATATAAAAGAGGTGAATCAAATATATTACTCACACACAATCTGAACATAATCTCATAATCCATCGGATCCCAACAAACTCAGCAGAGCAACAGCATAAAGATTACATATGTGCCTCGATCATGTAGGGCAGCTCACGAGGTCTAAACCATGAAGAACAAAGAGGGGAGGAGAACATCACATAGCTACTGGTCATGGACCCATGGTCCAAGGTGGACTACTCACGACTCATCCGGGAAGCGTCCATGGTGGTGGAGAAGCTCCCGGTGGTGGTTCTCCCCTCCGGCAGGGTGCCGGGAAGAGTTCTCCTGGTGCTCCCGATCTTCGAAGCGCGGCGGCGGCGGAACAGAGGCGAGATCGCGAAAAAGGGTTCCGTCCTCGAGGGTTTCGGCACGTGAGGAATATATATGCGAAGGGGGGTCACCAGAGGAGGAGCCGGGGTCCCAGGCGCCCCCCTGGCGCGGCCAGGGGTGGGGCCGTGCCGGGTGGCCGCCTGGGCCACCCCTGGCACCCCTCTGACCCTGCTTTGTTTTTTCTCGAAGCTTCCTGTACGCTGATTTTTCCTGTATTTTTCCCGGGATTTTTGGAGCACTTTTAATATGGGGGAAACCTGAAATAGAAAAACAGTAGAAAACAGGAATTGGCACTGTGGTGCACTGAGTTAATAGGTTAGTCCAAATATGATCAAAAGTGTATAGAAGTGCATAAATATCATAGCAATATCACACAAAAGAGGCATGGAGCAAGCAGAAATTATAGATACGTTTTGGACGTATCAACATCCCCAATCTTAATTCCCGCTCGTCCTCTAGTAGGTAAATGATAACAAGCATAATTTCTGTGGTGACATGCTATCAACCATATAAGAACTTTTAAGTAAAGCAATCAGGGCATGTAATTCAATTCAAGTCATAACAAGCAAGAGTCTATATTAGCATTGTAACAAGCAACATAAGAACATAAAGGTGCAAGAGCTCTCGCTGTCCGTGACTCGAATGTCTCCAAATGGTGTTTGCGTGCAAGAAAGGGGATAGGGATATACGAGAGAGTAAAACATAGTTTTTGTATTGTTGAGAACTTAATCTACTAAAGTTTCACACTTGGTCTTCTTTGGAATCTTATCTTGACTCATCCCCAGACCGTCAGCTAGGTACAAGTCAAAATGATCCACTCCCTTTCGATATTTCGAGCACTCATGCAATGGATGAGCGTAAGCAAGAAAGTTGACACTTAGGATGGCAAAGAGAGAAAAATGATGAAGGGGGACGACAAAAAAAGGTGTGAAAGGCTCACATCAATGAGGACAATCATCGGCGAGAGAAAGCCAAATGATAGATATGATGTGAGGAGTAGGGATTGCCATGCAACGGATGCACATATGAGCTAAGGTAAGCTCTCCAATGGAACTAGTGGGGGTGCATCCAACTTGCTTGCTCAAGAAGACCTAGAGCTCTTTTGAGGAGGCTCATCATTGGAATATACAAGCCAAGTTCTATAGTGTGAAGGTCCCCACATAGCTATATGCATGAATGATAATTTCTATGGAGTACAAGGTATAAGATGGAGTACGAGTGTGGATCTCTCAAAAGGAATAGTAGTGTGCCCCCTTCTCTCTTTTTATTTCTTTTTCTCTTTTCTTCTATTTTTTTTATTTTGTGGCCTCAATGGCTCTTTCTATTTAACTCTCATTTGTCCTCTTTGGGATCTTTTGATTTTGTCCTCTTTGGGATCTTTTCCTCACTTTAGGGGCAACACTCTATTTATTACAAGAAGTATAGAAGATCTTTCACACTTTACAAAAGTACTCAACATAAAGAAAATGAAACTATCATGATGTATGCAAATGTATGCCTCTGCCGGTGTAGCAGGATATGCAATGATACTAGCGCGTCATGTAGCAATTATTAGGGTAAGGCCCAACTAACATGCGGCTCATCGATCAAGCAAAAAGCATGTATGACATGAAGATCAAGTCATGAGAAGATGGATGTTGCATGGCAATGTATCTCGGAAAGGCTATGGAAATGCCTTGATAGGTAGGTATGGTGGCTTTTTGAGGAAGGATATAATGAGGCTTATGATGACAGAGTGTATCGTGCCAAGGATTTGGATGCACCGGCGAAGTATGCACCAACTCTCGAGGTGAGAAAGAGCAATGCTCGGTACCGAAGAGGCTAGAAAAATATGGCTAGGTGGAAGTGTCAACTTTCGAATACACACATTAGTCCGAAGAACTCATGCACTTATTATCGGTAACTCTCAATCTAATTAGGAGGTTCACAAAGAGACAAGTACCCCGATGAGGAGTGTATGGGGGTTTGGTTATCCTTGCGCATCCTCGACTCATGGTACGTGAGTGTACTCTAATATTCGATCCCTCCAAAGATTAGTGATCCATTCAGTAGCTAAAGTTCTCAACTATTTTGTAGGTTTTCGAAAATAAACACGGATTGCCCAAAATACGACATCTATCACTAATAGGCTAAAGCTCTTGACACCAAAAGTTCAGACATTACTCATGGCAATACCTCAAAACTATTGCAAGTTACTACTAAAATAAAATAGCAACCTCAATTACCTACTTTAAGTTAAGACACACAACTCAGTGCAACAGGCAAACTCTCTTAACAAGATAAACATGAAAACTCAAGAGAGTTCAGCAACCAACTAAACAAAAGCTCTTTAAAAAGAAAAGCATGAAAACTAAGAGCTAAACATGACAGCAGCTATGAAAAGACAAAGAACAGACACAGCAAAGATAAGCATGAAAATCCTATGTTGTGTTCTAGGTTGAAGTGGAGCGTGTTTCTCTCCCACACAAATAAAGCTGGGTTCTAACTTGTTATGAATAGCAAGCAAAGCTAAAGAAAACTAAAAAGGAAACTAAGAGCAAGACGCTCCAAGCATAGCACATAACACATGAAGTGATAATTATAGTGGAACGAAAGACGAACTAATGATTGTTGATGGAGAAGGGGATGCATGGGGGCATCCCCAAGCTTAGACGCTTGAGTCTTCTTGAATATTTCTTGGGGGTGCTTGCGGGCATCCCCAAGCTTGAGCGTTTGACCCTCCTGAATCTTTTTATCATCTTCCCTCGCACACTTGAAAAATCCCTTCATACATAACTCATCATAATCTGATTAGCGAGGTTAGTAACCACAATAAAATAATTTTTCCGTACTGGAAATAAGGATAATCTTGAAGAGCTACTATTTCTCAAGATTGCCAAAAGGTTTTTGCAAAGGAAAAGCAAGCTCAAGGTTTGCAAAACGAAGAAAAGGCAAAACAGGACAGAATCTGTGAAAAACAGACCAGCAGGTAGTAAATAATTTTTTCGGTGCACTTCTGCAACTCAAATCAAAAAACTCAGAACAGACGCCCGAAAGCCAATTGTATAGAGCACGCTGCCAAAAAAATTCAGATCAAAAAGCCAATTGTATAGGACCTGCACACAGATACAAATAACTTTGCTCCCAACGAGTACAGAGAGGTTATCAATCCCTCCGGCCTTGTTGTTTACAAAGGATCAAACACAAGAGATAATACTGATAGGTATGACTGCAACTAGGAAATAAAGACAGGAAGTAAATAGCGGGTGTGATCAGTGGTGGTAATATGGACCGGGATCCCATGATGTTCACTAGTGATGTCTCTCTCCCAAAAGACGATAAAACAGCAAAGCGAGGTAAACAAATTACAACTGAGCAATTGACAGGATTATGTGCGCAAACCAATGCTAACTATGCTGTAAAGAAAGGTAGAGGCTCAAAAGCATGGGCGGTACACCAAGGCAAGTAGACCGAAATCCATCTGCATCTACTACTAATCATCCACCTTGAGATATCTATCCAGAACATCTCGCTGGTATTAAGTTGCGAATCCCACCCAAAGTGTAAACTCAAAGCAACAGACAACTACATTAAAAGAACTTTGCGTAAAGTAAACAACCCTTGCACCCGCAAGTACAAGCACCGTTGTTTTTCCCCTTGTGGCAACAACACATCCCCTAGACTCATGTTTCTGTCACTCAAGCTAGTCATCAGGGGGCATGAACCCACAATCAAGCATAATGTTCCCTCTTGGAGTTACTACCTACTACTCGGCCAAAGCAATAAACAGCAATGGAGAACATGCAAGAATTACTCAAGAACATAAATATAAAAGAGGTGAATCAAATATATTACTCACACACAATCTGAACATAATCTCATAATCCATCGGATCCCAACAAACTCAGCAGAGCAACAGCATAAAGATTACATATGTGCCTCGATCATGTAGGGCAGCTCACGAGGTCTAAACCATGAAGAACAAAGAGGGGAGGAGAACATCACATAGCTACTGGTCATGGACCCATGGTCCAAGGTGGACTACTCACGACTTATCCGGGAAGCGTCCATGGTGGTGGAGAAGCTCCCGGTGGTGGTTCTCCCCTCCGGCAGGGTGCCGAGAAGAGTTCTCCTGCTGCTCCCGATCTTGGAAGCGCGGCGGCGGCGGAACAGAGGCGAGATCGCGAAAAAGGGTTCCGTCCTCAAGGGTTTCGGGACGCGAGGAATATATATGCGAAGGGGGGTCACCAGAGGAGGAGCCGGGGCCCCAAGCGCCCCCCTAGCGCGGCCATGGGTGGGGCCGCGCCGGGTGGCCGCCTGGGCCACCCCTGGCACCCCTCTGGCCCTGCTTTGGTTTTTCTCGAAGCTTCCTGTACGCTGATTTTTCCTGTATTTTTCCCAGGAATTTTGGAGCAATTTAAATATGGGGGAAACCTGAAATAGAAAAACAGTAGAAAACAGGAACTGGCACTGTGGTGCACTGAGTTAATAGGTTAGTCCAAATATGATCAAAAGTGTATAGAAGTGCATAAATATCATAGCAATATCACACAAAAGAGGCATGGAGCAAGCAGAAATTATAGATACGTTTTGGACGTATCAATACCCTCGATGACACTTGTTGGAATGTGGTGGGAGCGAAAATCCTTGCAGAAGTCATCCCAGGAGATTACACGTCCCTCTCTGGAATCTTTGTACTGCTGCCACCGATCAGCGGCTTGGTCCTTGAGTTGGAAGGCTACAAACTTCACATAGTCCTCGGGCCTGACGTTACTGCACTCGAAATGCTTCTTGATATCTGTTATCCAGTCTTCATCATCTAGAGGGTCCACACAGTAACTGAATGCCTTTGGTTGGTTTGCTAGGAACTGGTTGAGCGTAGCAAAGTGAGGTTGGTTGAACAAATTGCCTTGGCCTTGGTTCCCATGAGCACCCTGATTTGCTTGATTTGCTTGAATGTTCTGCATCATTTGCATAAGCATCTGGGTGTTCTGGTTCGTCGCTTGCATAATTGCTCTACAGGCCTCAGACGGAGGAGGAAGGGAAGGAGGACGATCAAGAACCTCTTCACCCTCTGGGTTAGCATTGGGAACCCTTTTAGGAGCCATCCTGAATGAGTTGACAACTATTAGCCATTGATTGAAAGAATATATAAGCTGAATCAACGGCTAGAAATTGCAACATAGTCTTCACAAGAACATTCGAATAAGATGAACGAATGTAATCCACAATTTAATGATAACAACAATCTTCACGAGAAGCCACTTGGGAGAACAAAAGGTAAATAAAAACAACAAGGAGCAGATAGAACAAATACAAGATAGAAGCTTCGCTCGACATATTCGTGCTGAAAGCTTATGGAACGTGTTAGAAAAGGGTTTTGCAATCCCCGGATCAGCATAGCCAAGGACCCTTTAAGATGCAACTCCCGATCGGAACAACGCCCATAAACTACTTCACTCAATGTAGAACCTCGAACTCCATATCATGCATTCGTTGGAAGAATGCCTACGAACTACTAGATGAACCCACCTATTAATTTCCGAAAGTTTCCAGTTATGCAATCAGGTGTTGGGGATACAGGGGAAGCATCGCGCACTCAACTATAATCCTACATCCAGCTGTATCCATCCTTCAACACATAACCAGTTATTTCCGGAAACCGTCTACCTCGGACCTTCGAAACGCATCTACTATACAAGCTATCGCAATACTCCCGAACTACCTCCCCAGTACTGGGTGATGTCGGGGTTATCTTGCCACTAACCACATAGGAGAATTTTCGATGTCGGCCGTCTTAAGTATTCCAGAACTGCTGCGATATATTTGTGACGACAACACCTCGGAGCTCAACTCCCCGGGACACTGCCACAACCCCTAAATGACAGGCGGTATCGAGAACAATGTTCTCGTCACAAATACATCGGAACAATCCAAACAATACTCGCGTGATCCTAAAAAAAATTTGGTGAATTTTGAGAGTAGAAGAGACAAGAGTAGTCGTCAGGAGTCCTCACCAGAGTGAAAAGAGATGGGGAGCAAAAGAAATCCTACTCTCCGATATATATATATATATAGGACTCAAAACATTTTTAAGTGTGTGCCTAGACTCAACCGTCAACGATTCGATCAATCAGTGGGGGCTTCTAGGTCGGAGAAGGCTCTGAATACCAACTTGTAATGCCCAGGATGGGACTATACCTCCTACGTGTCGAGGCACGACTTAAAGGTATAAGCCCATTCTGGAATGATCTCAAGTTCGGTATCTTTGCACGACTCATGTAAAAAATAGGGATGAAATTGCAAAAGGATAGTTGGCTTACACTCGCCATGTCACACAATACATTACATAAGCAAATCATCATCCAAATAACATCACAACCCGACTACGGGTGAAGATCCAAATGAAAGATACCAAATACATAAAGCCACAGGTCTGAATCGCCCCTAGTAGAAACCACTACTGATCATCGGGATAGTGCACATAGTATCGACTACGTTCTTCACCACACTCCCAGTACAGCTCGGTGCCGTCACCTGAGTAGTTCACCATGGTACCTGCATCTGGTGTGGTGTAGAATCTGTGAGCCACGGAGGACTCAGCAATCCCGTTCCCGGGTAGCAAAACTATCTAAGCCCTGGGTGTTGAACAAGGCTGAAGAAAAATAAAAGGTTGCAGGTGCACTAGCACTAGCTTACGTGTTAAGAGCGAGAAGAGAAGTGCCACGAGCGACAAAGTGATCACTAAGTGATCCTATCTAAACTCGTCAAACATAACCCCACCGTGTTCACCTCTCGAACCCCTTTCGGAAAATGACCGTCACCGTTACTCACGCTGGTAGTGTGTTCTGAACATGGTGTCAAGTTTTCTACAACCGGATATTAACAAATTCCCATCTGCCACATAACCGCGGGCACGGCTTTCGAAAGTTCAAAACCCTGCAGGGGTGTCCCAACTTAGCCCATTACAAGCTCACGATCCGCGGACTCGCAACTCCAAGGTGGGAAGTGTAATGCCCCGGATGTAATACTTTCCCTTTTGGCTATATAATATATCTCCGGCTTCATCTATTTCCATTCCGGGTTCTTTGTCTTTCGGGTTTTCGTCGTTTTGTTGTGTGAGTGTGTGGCATTCATTCATATCATGTAGACATGTGCATCGCATTGCATTTGTGTTGTCGGTTGCATCCGGTTCGTCGTGTTTCTTCCCGTTGTCCGTTTCGCGTTCCGGAGCTCCCACACGTGTTCGTGACGTCCCGTAGGCCTACTTTGTTGTTCGGCCGTTTAACATTACCGGTGTGCCGCGAGGTTGTTGTCTGTGTTGTTGTTTTGTTGTGTGCAACCCGTCTCTCAAATCTCGTCTCGTTTGGACTCCGTTGGCTATCCCATCCGTTGTTCGTGTGGGTCTGAAGTGCCTTCACGTCGTGTCCCGGAAACACCCCTACTACAGTCTTTTATCTCCTTCTAGGCCTTTAAAATCTATCCCCGCGATCGGATCCGTCGGATCGCGATCGGAGGGCTCCTAGCGCCCCCAAATCTCCAAACCCTAGCAAAACTGCTATATTTAGACCCTCCTAGTCTATTTTGGCTTCCCTACCTTCTTCCCCTTCTCCACTATTTTTTTTCTTTTCTTTCAGATCACCAGATCCCCAAAATCCTCTGGATCCCGAGGGGAACCAGCTCCCTCGAGAGAACCGCCGCCAGTCGCAGCTAGCAGCATCGACCGACCCGATCCGCCTGGGATCGATCGCCGCCAGGGTCAACGCGCTCGATCCCCCCCCCCCTTCGGGTCGATCGCATCACCGCTCCAGGCCTCGTCGAAGTGGTCCAGGGGACCGTTTCGTCGTCGCCGCCTGGGCCTTCGCGTCGCCAGGCCCGCTTCGCCGACCGGCCCGAGTCGCTGGCCTCCCGCACGCGCCAGGATGCCGCCGGCCTGGTCCCCACTTCGCCCCCGCAGCGCCGCACCGAGCGCCTCCCTCCGCTCGCATCGCCAGCCGCCTCCACCGGGCCACGCAGCCACTCCATCGCCACCGGCCCAGCTTCGCCGCACCGCGCCACCGCGGGCCACCGCGACCCCGAGCCGGCCCACCTCCCACGCCGGAGGACAAGCCGGGCCACCCCAGCGCGTGGGCCGAGCTGCTCGCCAGCGCGCGGGCCTCCTCGCCGCGGGCCGCCGCCTCTGTCTCGCCCGTGGGCCTCGCCGCGCCGCCGTCTCGCCGCTCCAGATCCGGCCCATCTTCTTTTTTTTCAGATCTGAAGAGGTTGACTCCCCACTCCTAAGTCCCAGATCTGTTTATCTGTGATGCAATGTTTGACCATGCATAACTTTTTGCCTGATGCTCCGTTTTGCGCGTGTAATATGTCCATACGTTCGTGGAGATGTGCTCTACGTTTCCTCTGTTGTTGTCATGCATGTTAGAGATCATCTAGGTGCTTGTTTTGCTGTTGCAAGAGTGCATCATGATATAAACTGCTGCTATGTGTTATTTTTTTGCCACCTTTGCCATGTGATATCTTTTAGCTCGTTTGTCCGAATGATGCAAATGACATGTCCACGTGTTCGTCTTGCCACGAACTACGTGTTGCTTGTGATAGGTTGCATGGTAGATTTATTATTGCCTTGTTATCATCGTTGCAAAATGCCATGTTCATGTGATGTTATTTCACTTGTTATGAAATGCCATCTTGTTGAGCTCGTTGCTATCGTTGTGTTTACCTCTATGATGCATGCTTGTGTGTTTCGGGATCACCTTCATGTGTACTTTGACGAGGTGCTTACCTCTTGCCATGTTTAGTTTCGAGGTGACTTAAACATGCTCTTTTATATGCTATGATGATATTGCTGTTTTAGGACTTAGTGGTTTTTCACTAAGTCTGAAATCTGTAACGTTCCGATGCCATGTTCGTGTGATGTTCTAGGACAAAGCATGATAGTTTTGGAGTGGATCTTGATTGTTCCTTGTAGTATATTTTGTTGTCTTTCCATTCATGTCCTCACATGTCCATTTAAGCGGCTGTAGCATGTTTATCTTTTGCTCCAAAGTTTCAATAAAATTCTGCTGCCAGAATTTTATTGTCAAGTTCAATATGTCCAAGATCATTGCTATTGATCCGTGGCTCCGTTGGGGTGCACCTTTGGACTTAGTTGGTGTACTATATGTCTAGTTTGTGTTCATGTCCTTTGCCATGTTTTTTGGGTGCTGTAGCTCAATTATTTTGAGCTCCGAAGATGCTATGTTGCTGTAATTTTCAGCTTTCGCTCAAATCTTGTTTCGGGCATAACTTTTAGCCCGTAACTCCGATTTCAGCGAATCTTATATCAAACTTGATTGTTTTTCTGTGTAGATTAATAATATCAGATTGTTATCATGTTTTGAGGTGTTTTGCTTGAGTGATATTTTCCGTGCTCCGTGTGCATCCTTAGTGCATCCATCATGCATTCATCTTTTCCGAGTGCGCATTGCATCTTGTTGATTGGTGCTTGGTGTGATTGTTTTGTTTAGAGCCGGAAGCTGAGACCGGGTACGAAGTTGAGCACGAGGTTTCCAACGAGGTTGAGCACGAGGACCCTTCTTACGATCCGAACGACTTCTCTTCAGGCAAGATGACCGAACCCCGATAACATTACTATCTTTGCCTATTGCTAGTAGTCTCGATCTATAGTTTTGCCTCGATGCCCATGATCTTCTTGTCAGCCTCCTACTTGTAACCAATTGCCATGTTTAACCAACCTACCTATGCAAACCGTTGCTTGGCTAAGTACGCTTCGCTCAGCCCTTCTTATAGCATTGCTAGTTGCAGGTGAAGATCGAAGATGCTTGCTTCATGTTGAAGTTTGGTTGGGTTATATCACACTATATAAATGCTTTAAATGAAATCATCTATATATTGGCAAGGGTGGAAGGCTAAGCCTTTTGCTTGGTGATTTGTTCCACTCATGCTGTTAGGATCCGTATAAGCCGGTTTTATGTTCCTTGATTATGCGTTCCTAACACGGTTGGGGTGTATCGGACCCCCTCGATAAACCGCTAAGTGCTAAGTCTTTTCCAGCAAGTCCCAACATTGGTACTATTTGCCTAATAACAAACTAAACTTGCATATTGAGTTATAAACCCTTTTTCTTAATCAACAACCCCGGGCCAGTGCTCCTCATGAGTGTTGGTCCGAAATGAGCGGACTGCGGGGCCACCTCAAGGAAACTCGAGGTCTGGTAAAAACCCGTAGGATGTCTCATCCGGTCGTGGCCTGAGACGAGATACGCGCGGCTATTATCAGGGTGTCGGCACGCCGGGAGGATTTGCTGGATTAGCCTTACCTTAGCTCGGTATATCTTGAGCACGGGATTCCGAGGATACTCGGGTCTTCCCACTTTGGAGTTGCGACTCCGCGGATCGTGGGCTTGTAATGGGTCAAGTTGGAACACCCCTGCAGGGTTTGAACTTTCGAAAGCCGTGCCCGCGGTTATGTGGCAGATGGGAGCTTGTTAATTCTGATTGTAGATAACTTGACACAATGTTACTAATACACTACCAGCGTGTGTTCCGTGACTGTCAATTTCCGAATAGGGATTCGGGAGTTGAACACGGAGGGGTTATGCTTGTTGAGCTTGTAGCTAGGATCACTTCGTGATCACTTCTCGCCGAGGCCTTCTCTTCTCGCTCTCACTTACGTAAGCTAGATGCTAGTTGCTGCTGCAGACAATTGTTCTTTTCTTCAGCCTTATCCTCACCCAAAGGCTTTAATAGTCTGTTTACCCGGAGACGGGATTGCTGAGTCCTCTGTGGCTCACAGTTACTTCACACACCAGATGCAGGTCCAGCTGTGAGCTATCAAGGTGATGGCACCGAGCTGGACTGGGAGTACGACGAGGAGCGTAGTCGGTACTATGTGCGATAACCGGATGATCAGTAGTGGAGACTCTTACTAGGATTCGATCCGCCTGTGGTTTTTTTAATCTAAGTTTGGTACTTTGACATTTGGATTTTGCCCTTAGAGGGTTGTGATGTTCTTAATGTATGATGTTTGAGACTTGTACTGTAATTCTGTGACGTGGTGAGTGTAAGCCAACTATTTTCAGTTTACTATCCCCTCTTTTACATGAGTTGTGCAAAGATTACCGAACTTGAGATCATTCTAGGATGGATTTATGCCTTTAAGTCGTGCCTCGACATGTAGGAGGTATAACTCCATCCTGGGCTTTATAAGTTGGTATCAGAGCCTTCTCCGACCTAGGAGCCCCCACTGTTTGATCGAATCGTTGACGGTCGAGTCTAGGCACACACTGAAAACTTTTTGAGTCCTATATTATATCAGAGAGTAGGATTTCTTTGCTTCTCATCCCCTTTCTCTCTGGTGAGGACTCCTGACGTCTACTCTTGTCTCTCCTATCTTCAAAAATTGCACAAAAATTTTTTTTAGGAATCCCGCGAGTATTCTGGGATTGTTTCGATGTTCTTGTGACAAAGATATTGTTCTCGATGCCTCCTGTTATCGAGGAGTTGAGCTTCGGGGTATCATTGACACAAGCATATCGCGGCAGTACTAAATACTTAAGACGGCCGACATCGAAAATCTCCCCTATACGGCCAGTGGCAAGATAACCCCGACATCACCCAGTACTGGGGAGGTAGTTCGGGAGAATTGCCATAGCTTGTTATAGTGGATGCTTTTCGAAGGTCCGAGGTACAGAGTTTCCGAGAAAGACTGGTTATGTGTTGAAGGATGGATACACCTGGATGTAGGTTTAGAGTTGATTGCGCGGTGCTACCCGTGTATCCCCAACACCTGATTGCATAACTGGAATCTTTCGGAAATCTATAGGTGGGTTTTATCCAGTAGATCGTAGGCATTCTTCCAACGAATGCAGGTTAGTGAGTTCGGGGTTCGACATTGAGTGAAGGGGTTATATGACCGATGTTACTATCAGGAGTTGCATCTTAAAGGGTCCTTGGCTATGCTGATCCGGGGATTGCAAAACCTTTTCGTAACGCGTTCATATGCTTTCAGCACAAAGATGTTAGAACGATACTCCTCTCTTGTGTTTGTTCCCGTCCATACCTTGTTGTTTTTCTTATTTTCCTTTTGTTCCCTATGTGGCTTCTCGTGAAGATTGATGTTATCATTTAACTGAGAATATCATTCGTTCCTCTTGTTCGGATGATTTCATTCGTTCTTATTGTTCGAATGATTATTGTGAAGACTTGTTGCAATTCATGCCATTGATTCAGCTTATTCCTTTTGTCAATCAATTGCTGATTCGTGGTCATCTCTTACAGGATGGCTCCGAAGAGGGTTCCCAACGCTAACCCAGAGGTGGAAGAGGTCCCAGAACATCCTCCTTCCCCTCCTCCTCCGCCTGAGGCTTGGAGAGCAATTATGCAGACTACTGCCCAGAACACTCAGTTGATGATGCAGATGATGCAGTAGATGCAAGCTATGCAAGCTAATCAGGGTGTTCCAGGGAATCAAGGCAACTTCTTCCAGCAGCACCATGCTACTCTCAACCAGTTCCTGGCTAACAATCCTAAAGCTTTCAGTTACTGTGTCGACCCTCTTGATGCTGAGGATTGGCTGACCGGCATAAAGAAGCATTTTGAGTGCAGTAACATGAAGGAAGATGATTATGTGAAGTTTGCAGCCTTCCAACTGAAAGATCAAGCAGCTGACTGGTGGCAGCAGTACAAAGACTGCAGGCCGGGTCAAGTGATATCTTGGGAGAATTTCTGTAAGGATTTCCGCTCGCACCACATTCCTACAAGTGTCATCGAGGGTATGCGTGAGCAATTCCGCAACCTGAAGCAGGGCTCCATGACAGTCTATCAGTATAATGTCAAGTTCCAAAACCTCGCTCGCTATGCTAAGCAAGACATTCCTGATGCCAAGAGTAAAATCTATCAGTTTCGTGGAGGTCTCAAAGATGAACTTCAGCTTGCTCTCACTTTGTTCGAGCCCGATGAATTCGACAAGTTCTATAACATGGCTTTGAAACAAGAAGCAGCTCAGCTTAAGATGGAGGCTTCTAAGAAGAGAATTCGAGATGCTGTTCACTCTTCCTCATCGTCTCAGTTGGCTGCGAAGCATCAGAAATTCTGGCTTCCTCCTCCTCCAGTGATTCGAGCTCCATACAACAACTCCAACTACTCCAACAACAAGAACTCTAGTGGTCGTGGCTTCTCCCACCCACCCAACCCGAGCAACCAGTCGAAGAAGCAGTTTCAGTCTCAAGGCTCCAAGTCCAGTGGCTCTCATTTCCGTCCTCTCTCAGAAGTGACTTGCAACAAATGCACTCAGAAAGGTCACTATGCCAACAGATGTCCGAATCCGAAGCGTCTTCCTCCTCCTCCACCTGTGAGTTCAGCTATTGTCAGGCATGATCCAAAGGCAGCAAGGGTCAATCTGATGAATGCAGCGCAAGCGGAGAATGCTTCTGATGTCATTTTGGGTAACCTTCCAGTGAACTCTTTTCCTGCTAAAGTGTTATTTGATTCGGGTGCTTCACATTCTTTCATGTCATTCCCTTTTGCATCCAAGTATAATGTGGGCACCATGGCCTTGACAAAGGAGTTGCAAGTGATTTCTCCGGGGAGATGCATGACTTCTAGATTATATGCTCCGGATGTTTCTATTCGCATGGGTGATTATCGATTTTTGGCTTCTCCGGTGATTCTTGGTAATTCTGACATCGACCTCATCCTCGGAATGGATTGGCTTTCTCAGCATGATGCTCACATTGATTGTGCTCAGAAGGAAGTCAAGATAACTCATTCTGATGAAGATGTGATTATCTTCGCCTCCAGGGATAATACTATTCGGCTTTTCTCTCTTAATGATAAGGGTGAAATTAATGCCATAAATCAAATTCCGGTGGTGAACGAATATCAAGACGTCTTTCCAGAAGAACTTCCAGGCATGCCTCCACACCGTCAGGTGGAGTTTGTCATTGAACTCGAGCCGGGCACTGAGCCTGCTTGCCGGCGTCCGTACAAGCTCTCTCCGGATGAATTGAAGGAATTGAAGAAGCAGCTTGATAAGCAGGAGAGTATGGGTCTCATCAGACCGAGTACATCTCCATGGGGCTGTGGCGTCTTATTTGTCAAGAAGAAAGATGGCACGGTGCGTCTCTGTGTTGACTACCGGCCATTGAACAAGAAGACGATTAAGAACAAATATCCGCTCCCCAACATCAACGAACTCTTTGAGCAGCTCAAAGGAGCTAAAGTATTCTCTAAGCTTGACCTCCGAATGGGCTATCATCAAATTCGCATTCGCGAGGAAGACATTCCCAAGACGGCCTTCAGAACGAGCTACGGTTCATACGAGTATACCGTCATGTCCTTCGGTCTCGCCAATGCTCCTCCTACCTTTTCAAGGATGATGCATTACATCTTCAACCCCTATACGGGCGAGTTTGTGCTTGTGTATCTGGATGATATTCTGGTGTTTTCCAAGAATGAAGAAGATCACGAAAAGCACTTACGTCTGGTTCTTGATCGACTCCGAGAGCATAAATTCTATGCCAAGTTCTCCAAGTGCGAGTTTTTGCTCGATAAGGTTTTGTACCTGGGCCACATCATCTCAGCTGACGGTATTGCGGTTAATCCCGAGAAAGTTGAAGCAATTGTCAACTGGGAAGCTCCTCAGAACGTCAAGCAGCTCCGCAGTTTTCTGGGTCTTGCCAGCTATTGCAGAAGGTTTGTGGAGAACTTCTCCAAGATTGCCAAGCCTCTTTCCAACCTGCTTCAGAAGAATGTCAAATACTTTTGGTCTCCCGAATGTGAAGTTGCATTCAAAACCCTCAAAGAGAAGCTTGTCTCTGCTCCAGTTCTGACTCTTCCGGATGAAACCAAGCCCTATGAAGTATTCTGTGATGCTTCTCTTCAAGGTCTTGGTGGTGTGCTTATGCAAGATAAGAGAATTGTGGCATACACTTCTCGTCAGCTAAAGCCAAGTGAGAAGAACTATCCCACACATGATCTCGAGCTAGCAGCTGTGGTACATGCTCTGATTACGTGGAGACATCTGTTGTTGGGCAGAAAGGTCGACATCTTCACTGATCACAAGAGCTTGAAGTACATCTTCACACAGCCGCATCTGAACCTCCGCCAGACTCGTTGGGTTGAAATGATCCAAGAGTATAATCCCATCATTGAATACACTCCTGGCAAGGCGAATGTGATTGCAGATGCTTTGAGCAGAAAAGCATATTGCAACAGCCTTCTTATCAAGCCGTACCAGCCTGAGCTTTGTGAAGCATTCAGGAAGCTCAACCTTCAAGTTGTTCCGCAGGGTTTTCTTGCAAATCTCCAAATTGCTCCTACCTTGGAAGATCAAGTCCGTGAGGCACAGCTCAGTGATACCATGGTGAAGAAAGTGAAACATGGGATTGCAAAGGGCACTCCAAAATACAAGTGCTTCCGTGTTGATGAGAGAGATACCTTGTTCTTCGAGGACAGACTCGTTGTTCCCAAAGGTGATCTCAGGAAGCTCATAATGGAAGAAGCTCATGATTCTCTCCTTTCCATTCATCCTGGCAGTTCCAAGATGTATCAAGACCTCAAACAATCTTACTGGTGGACACGCATGAAAAGGGAGATTGCCCAATTCGTGAATGAATGTGATGTATGCAGAAGAGTGAAAGCAGAACATCAACGTCCAGCCGGTCTTCTCCAACCTCTTCCTATTCCCGAGTGGAAGTTCGACCACATTGAAATGGACTTCGTCACTGGCTTTCCTAAATCCAAGCGAGGAAATGATGCTATCTTTGTGGTGATTGACAAGCTTACCAAAGTCGCTCACTTTCTTCCAGTCAAGGAATCAATCAATGCAGCTCAACTTGCAGAGCTATACACTTCCAGAATTGTGTCCCTACATGGCATTCCTCAAGTGATATCCTCAGACCGTGGCAGTTTGTTCACATCAAGGTTCTGGGACTCCTTCCAGTCCGCCATGGGCACTAAGATCAGGTTCAGCACTGCTTTTCACCCTCAGACTAGTGGTCAAGTCGAGCGTGTGAATCAGATTCTAGAAGACATGCTCAGAGCCTGTGTCATCTCCTTCGGCATGAAATGGGAAGACTGCCTTCCATTTGCCGAGTTCTCTTACATAAACAGCTTTCAAGCAAGTGCAGGCAAAGCACCGTTTGAAATTCTCTATGGCAGAAAGTGTCGTACCCCTCTCAACTGGTCTGAAACAGGCGAACGCCAACTTCTTGGCAATGACTTGATCTCAGAAGCCGAAGAAATGTGCAAAGTCATACGTGAGAATCTCAAGGCCGCTCAGTCGCGTCAGAAGAGCTACTATGATGGAAAGCATCGTGATTTGGCTTTCGACATCGGTGATCATGTCTATCTCCGAGTTTCTCCGATGAAAGGAACCCAAAGATTCGGTATCAAAGGGAAACTTGCTCCTAGATACGTCGGGCCTTTCAAGATTCTTGGCAAAAGAGGCGATCTAGCCTATCAGCTTGAGCTCCCTCCAAACTTCGCAAATGTTCATGATGTCTTCCATGTGTCTCAACTTCGCAAATGCTTCAAGGCACCTGAGCGCATGATTCCGTTTGAGTAGATTGATCTTCAACAAGACCTGTCCTACCGAGAGCATCCTGTTGCAATTCTCGAAGAAACCGAACGCAAGACCCGCAACAAGTCCATCAAATTCTTGAAAGTCAAGTGGTCACATCACACCGACCGAGAAGCTACCTGGGAACGAGAAGATCATCTTCGTTCCGAGTACCCTTCCTTTTTCCAGTCCTAGATCTCGGGACGAGATCTTTTTGTAGTAGAGGAGAGTTTGTAATGCCCCGGATGTAATACTTTCCCTTTTGGGTATATAATATATCTCCGGCTTCATCTATTTCCATTCCGGGTTCTTTGTCTTTCGGGTTTTCGTCGTTTTGTTGTGTGAGTGTGTGGCATTCATTCATATCATGTAGACATGTGCATCGCATTGCATTTGTGTTGTCGGTTGCATCCGGTTCGTCGTGTTTCTTCCCGTTATCCGTTTCGCGTTCCGGAGCTCCCACACGTGTCCGTGACGTCCCGTACGCCTACTTTGTTGTTCGGGCGTTTAACGTTACCGGTGTGCCGCGAGGTTGTTGTCTGTGTTGTTGTTTTGTTGTGTGCAACCCGTCTCTCAAATCTCGTCTCGTTTGGACTCCGTTGGCTATCCCATCCGTTGTTCGTGTGGGTCCGAAGTGCCTTCACGTCGTGTCCCGGAAACACCCCTACTGCAGTCTTTTATCTCCTTCTAGGCCTTTAAAATCTATCCCCGCGATCGGATCCGTCGGATCGCGATCGGAGGGCTCCTAGCGCCCCCAAATCTCCAAACCCTAGCAAAACTGCTATATTTAGACCCTCCTAGTCTATTTTGGCTTCCCTACCTTCTTCCCCTTCTCCACTATTTTTTTTCTTTTCTTTCAGATCACCAGATCCCCAAAATCCTCTGGATCCCGAGGGGAACCAGCTCCCTCGAGAGAACCGCCGCGAGCCGCAGCTAGCAGCATCGACCGACCCGATCCGCCTGGGATCGATCGCCGCCAGGGTCAACGCGCTCGATCCCCCCCCCCTTCGGGTCGATCGCATCGCCGCTCCAGGCCTCGTCGAAGTGGTCCAGGGGACCGTTTCGTCGTCGCCGCCTGGGCCTTCTCGTCGCCAGGCCCGCTTCGCCGACCGGCCCGAGTCGCTGGCCTCCCGCACGCGCCAGGAAGCCGCCGGCCTGGTCCCCACTTCGCCCCCGCAGCGCCGCACCGAGCGCCTCCCTCCGCTCGCATCGCCAGCCGCCTCCACCGGGCCACGCAGCCACTCCATCGCCACAGGCCCAGCTTCGCCGCACCGCGCCACCGCGGGCCACCGCGACCCCGAGCCGGCCCACCTCCCACGCCGGAGGACAAGCCGGGCCACCCCAGCGCGTGGGCCGAGCCGCTCGCCAGCGCGCGGGCCTCCTCGCCGCGGGCCGCCGCCTCTGTCTCGCCCGTGGGCCTCGCCGCGCCGCCGTCTCGCCGCTCCAGATCCGGCCCATCTTCTTTTTTTTCAGATCTGAAGAGGTTGACTCCCCACTCCTAAGTCCCAGATCTGTTTATCTCTGATGCAATGTTTGACCATGCATAACTTTTTGCCTGATGCTCCGTTTTGCGCGTGTAATATGTCCAGACGTTCGTGGAGATGTGCTCTACGTTTCCTCTGTTGTTGTCATGCATGTTAGAGATCATCTAGGTGCTTGTTGTTTTAAGAGTGCATCATGATATAAACTACTGCTATGTGTTATTTTTGTGCCACCTTTGCCATGTGATATCTTTTAGCTCGTTTGTCCGAATGATGCAAATGACATGTCCACGTGTTCGTCTTGCCACGAACTACGTGTTGCTTGTGATAGGTTGCATGGTAGATTTATTATTGCCTTGTTATCATCATTGCAAAATGCCATGTTCATGTGATGTTATTTCACTTGTTATGAAATGCCATCTTGTTGAGCTCGTTGCTATTGTTGTGTTTACCTCTATGATGCATGCTTGTGTGTTTCGGGATCACCTTCATGTGTACTTTGACGAGGTGCTTGCCTCTTGCCATGTTTAGTTTCGAGGTGACTTAAACATGCTCTTTTATATGCTATGATGATATTGCTGTTTTAGGACTTAGTGGTTTTTCACTAAGTCTGAAATCTGTAACGTTCCGATGCCATGTTCGTGTGATGTTCTAGGACAAAGCATGATAGTTTTGGAGTGGATCTTGATTGTTCCTTGTAGTATATTTTGTTGTCTTTCCATTCATGTCCTCACATGTCCATTTAAGTGGTTGTAGCATGTTTATCTTTTGCTCCAAAGTTTCAATAAAATTCTGCTGCCAGAATTTTATTGTCAAGTTCAATATGTCCAAGATCATTGCTATTGATCCGTGGCTCCGTTGGGGTGCACCTTTGGACTTAGTTGCTGTACTATATGTCTAGTTTGTGTTCATGTCCTTTGCCATGTTGTTTGGGTGTTGTAGCTCAACTATTTTGAGCTCCGAAGATGCTATGTTGCTGTAATTTTCAGCTTTCGCTCAAATCTTGTTTCGGGCATAACTTTTAGCCCGTAACTCCGATTTCAGCGAATCTTATATCAAACTTGATTGTTTTTATGTGTAGATTAATAATATCAGATTGTTATCATGTTTTGAGGTGTTTTGCTTGAGTGATATTTTCCATGCTCCGTGTGCATCCTTAGTGCATCCATCATGCATTCATCTTTTCCGAGTGCGCATTGCATCTTATTGATTGGTGCTTGGTGTGATTGTTTTGTTTAGAGCCGGAAGCTGAGACCGGGTACGAAGTTGAGCACGAGGTTTCCAACGAGGTTGAGCACGAGGACCCTTCTTACGATCCGAACGACTTCTCTTCAGGCAAGATGACGGAACACCGATAACATTACTATCTTTGCCTATTGCTAGTAGTATCGATCTATAGTTTTGCCTCGATGCCCATGATCTTCTTGTCAGCCTCCTACTTGTAACCAATTGCCATGTTTAACCAACCTACCTATGCAAACCGTTGCTTGGCTAAGTACGCTTCGCTCAGCCCTTCTTATAGCATTGCTAGTTGCAGGTGAAGATCGAAGATGCTTGCTTCATGTTGACGTTTGGTTGGGTTATATCACACTATATAAATGCTTGAAATGAAATCATCTATATATTGGCAAGGGTGGAAGGCTAAGCCTTTTGCTTGGTGATTTGTTCCACTCATGCCGTTAGGATCCGTATAAGCCGGTTTTATGTTCCTTGATTATGCGTTCCTAACACGGTTGGGGTGTATGGGACCCCCTCGATAAACCGCTAAGTGCTAAGTCTTTTCCAGCAAGTCCCAACATTGGTACTATTTGCCTAATAACAAACTAAACTTGCATATTGAGTTATAAACCCTTTTTCTTAATCAACAACCCCGGGCCAGTGCTCCTCATGAGTGTTGGTCCGAAATGAGCGGACTGCGGGGCCACCTCAAGGAAACTCGAGGTCTGGTAAAAACCCGTAGGATGTCTCATCCGGTCGTGGCCTGAGACGAGATACGCGCGGCTACTATCAGGGTGTCGGCACGCCGGGAGGATTTGCTGGATTAGCCTTACCTTAGCTCGGTATATCTTGAGCACGGGATTCCGAGGATACTCGGGTCTTCCCACTTTGGAGTTGCGACTCCGCGGATCGTGGGCTTGTAATGGGTCAAGTTGGAACACCCCTGCAGGGTTTGAACTTCCGAAAGTCGTGCCCGCGGTTATGTGGCAGATGGGAGCTTGTTAATTCCGGTTGTAGATAACTTGACACAATGTTACTAATACACTACCAGCGTGTGTTCCGTGACTTTCAATTTCCGAATAGGGATTCGGGAGTTGAACACGGAGGGGTTATGCTTGTTGAGCTTGTAGCTAGGATCACTTCGTGATCACTTCTCGCCGAGGCCTTCTCTTCTCGCTCTCACTTACGTAAGCTAGATGCTAGTTGCTGCTGCAGACACTTGTTCTTTTCTTCAGCCTTATCCTCACCCAAAGGCTTTGATAGTCTTGTTACCCGGAGACGGGATTGCTGAGTCCTCTGTGGCTCACAGTTACTTCACACACCAGATGCAGGTCCAGCTGTGAGCTATCCAGGTGATGGCACCGAGCTGGACTGGGAGTACGACGAGGAGCGTAGTCAGTACTATGTGCAATACCCGGATGATCAGTAGTGGAGACTCTTACTAGGATTCGATCCGCCTGTGGTTTTTTTTTATCTAAGTTTTGTACTTTGACATTTGGCTTTTGCCCTTAGAGGGTTGTGATGTTCTTAATGTATGATGTTTGAGACTTGTACTGTAATTCTGTGACGTGGCGAGTGTAAGCCAACTATTTTCAGTTTACTATCCCCTCTTTTACATGACTTGTGCAAAGATTACCGAACTTGAGATCATTCTAGGATGGATTTATGCCTTTAAGTCGTGCCTCGACACGTAGGAGGTATAACTCCATCCTGGGCATTACAGGAAGGCCCGAGTATTCTCGAAATCCCGTGCTCAAGATATTCTGACATAGGTAAAACTAATCTAGCAAGACCTCCCGGCGTGCCGACACCCTGACAGTAGCCGCGCGTATCTAGTCTCAGGCCACGACCGGATGAGCACAGCGTACAGTGACCAAACCCAAGTTGTCAAGGAGGGTACCGCACACGACTCTAGTTTGGACCAACACTCAAATCGAGCACTGGCCCAGGGGGGTTGATTAATTAATCCTCGGGTTAATTACTCCCTCAGCAAGTTTTTAGTTGTTAGGCGAATGGAGTACCAATGTCGGGCCTCGCTGGAAGAGTTTTAGCGCTAAGCGGGTTATCGAGGGGGTCCCATAACCTCAACCGTGTTAGGAACGCATAGTCAAGGAACATAACACCGGTTTATACGGTTCCTAGGGCGGCATGAGTGGAACAAATCACCAAGCAAGAGGCTTAGCCTTCCACCCATTGCCAATATATAGATGATTTAGTTTAAGAGTTTATATAGTGTGATATCCCAAAAATATCTTCAACATGAAGCAAGAATCTTCAAATCTTCTCCTACAACTAGCAATGCTATAAGAGGGGCTGAGCGAAGCTTACTTAGCCAAACAAAGGTTTCCTAGGTTGGGTGGTTAGACAGATTCACGGTTACAATAGGAGGCTGACAAACAAACATGGGCATCGAGGCAATAAGCTAAAGAGCGAGACTTCTAGCAATAGGCAAAGATAGTAATGATATCCGGGTCAGGTCATCTTGCCTGTCGAGTCGTCGATGGGATCGTAAGACGGCTCCTCGTACTCAACCTCGGTAGTAACCTCGTTCCCGTTCTCGGTCTCGGCTTCCGGCTCTACTCAACACAAGAACACACGAGGCACGAAATCAAACAAGGTGCAATGCACAATCTATAGGATGCACGTATGATGCACTTAGGATGCACGGCAGATGCACTTATGATGCATTACAAGTCAAGGTAGGAAGCACACCAGAATAACACAAGAACATGACAATATGCTCAAGCAAGTAGGATGCAAGACAGATCTATATATGATGCAAAACATGGCAAGGTAGGAAGCACAGAGAAACAACAAAAGACAACAAGTTTAAATGAGCCGGAAACTACATAAGCAATCCGGTAGGTCCTCATATGCCTATGTTGAAAAATGGTCCAGATCTGAGCAAACCTTAAGTTAAATTTGTTAAACAGCAAGTTAACATGCACCATCATGATCTACACGAAATTCAAGTCAAGTTTCATATAAAGTTTGTTTAAAACGGAGCTACGGTCTAGAAGAAATGAGCACAACAAGTTAAACATGGCAACGGTGCAAGATGCACCCAAACATCAAGAAAATATACTCCAAACATGTTAACAAGATGATATTATGATTCTACATGCAAAATCACACAAGTTTCATGTAGGGCACGCTCAAAACGGAGCAACGGTTCAGCACATACACTCAAAACAAGAAACAATGCAAAGCTGCAATTAACAGCCACATAGCAACTTTGGAGCAAGAAATATATACTCTACAGCACTCAAACATGGTGACAATAAGCATGGACATGAAGTAGACATATCCTACAGCAAACAACTCCATTGGAGCAACTTCATAGGAGGCATGGATCAATAGCAACAAGCTACAACATTTTGATCATGACATTAAAAACCTGACAGCAATATTTTATAGCAACTTGGGAGCAAGAATTAAATAAGCTACAGCAACCCAAATGAGCAAGTGAGGGCATGGATGGATAGACAACAAGATATACAACAAGGAATGATCAATGGCCACCTCAAAACTAACATGGATTTTCCTAGGGCATCAAGCAAACATAGCATCAGGATATGACAGATTCCAGACTTAGTGAAATTTCACCAAGTGTTAAAACAGTAACATGGGCATGGCATGTTTGCGATCTTGTTTAAGTCACCTCAAGGCATATCATGGCAAATGGTTTGCACCACAGCAAAGACCACATTATGGAGATTCTAAAACATATGGGCATGTGACATGGGGACAAACACATCAATAGCAACGAGCTCCTCAACTAGGCATCTCGTAACAAGTTACAAAACCTAACAGCCACATGCACTTTTGCAACAGAGATAAACATGGCAATATGAACTCTAACATGCATGCTACAGCAACCAACATGTAGAACATCTCATGATGAACATTTAGACATGTCATTTGCTTCATTTGGATAAACATGCACCAAGTTATCACATCTCAAACATGGCATGAAAATAACAAGAAGCAGCAGTTTATAACAAGTAGCACTCTTGTCACGAAGATTAAGACATCTAGATGAAGTCAAACAAGCATGGCACAATGGAATAAAACGTAGGGCTCATCACCACGATCATTTTGACATATCATATGCACAAAACGGACTAGCACACTAAAAGTTATAGCCATGCAAAGATGCCATCAGACAAAAAAAATCAACAAAAGACTTAGAGGAAAAAGGTTAACCTCAGATCTGGATCGGGTCAATGGGCGAAGCGGACCGGGTCAACGCGGGTTGCGGGCGCGGATCGGGCACGGACCCGCTAGGGTTCGGGCCGATCTGGATCGGGCGACGGGATCCCGGCGGCGGCGGCGAGCGCTCTGGCCGGCGGCGGCTCCGGCCGGCCGGCGGGGCGAGGAAGGCGAGCCGGCGATCTTCGCCGGCGGGGCGAGGCACAAGGCGGCGGGGTGCGGCCGACGTCGGTGTTCCTTGCACCGGCGGCGGAGGGCGGCGCTCCGGCCGTCGCGAAGGAGGACGGCGGCGGGGTACCGACGTGGAGGCGGAGGGCGGAGGGGCGCGCAGCACGGAACGGCGGTGCGGAGGGCCCGCGTCGGGCCTCGCGGGCCGGCGCGGTGGGAACGGCGGCGGTGTGACGTGGCGCGTCACGATTGGCTGAGGGGCTCGGATCGGGCGTGTCCGGCGGTGCGGGGAGGGAGGAGACTAGGGTTTCGCCCGAAAATGGAGGGGTGTGGACGTTTTTATAGGCACAAGGAGCTAGGAGACTCCAAATGGGGAGCGGTTTTCGGCTACGCAATCACAATTCGACGACCGAGATGATGGGAAGGGTTGTGCTGGGTTGGTGGGCTGTTGTGGAGGGGGTCTTGGGCCTCAAAGAAGAGGTTCTTTTAGCCCACTAGGTTAACCGTTGGAGTACCAAACGAACTCCAAACGCTACGAAACTTGACAGGCGGCCTACACGTACCAAAACAACATCGCACGACAAGTCTCGCGTCATTCCGGAACGTTACACGGCCACACACGAAAGAAGGACTCGGGCACGTGTGAGAGCGTCGGAACTCGAAACGGACAACGGGAAGAGACGAGTTGTACCGGATGCAAGTGACAACACAAATGCAATGCAATGCACATGACAACATGACATGGATGAAATGCACACACGCACACGACAAAATGAAGAACCCGAGATGACAGAAGAGCCCGGAAGGAATTGATGAAGCCAAAGATTATATATTGCCATATTGGGAAAGTGTTACATATGGAGCATTACAAACAACTTAATTAATTAATTAATTTTCATAGGGGGTCGCGTCCCCGATTTTTTTTTCTACATAGCAGGGGGGGCCAGTGTTGATTGTGTTGGTCCCAAACGGGGGGACTACGGGGCCACCACGGGGAAACTCGAGGATTGGCTCCCGTAGGCTCACCTATCCGGTTGTGGCCTGAGAAGAGATACGCGCGGCTACTATCAAGGTGTCGGCATGCCGAGAGGTCTTGCTGGACTTGTTTTACGATTGTCGAAATGTCTTGTGCACCAGGATGCCGAGCCTGATTGGATTTCCCTAAGATAAGGGGTAATAATTATTATTACTTCAGCTGATCGTGAGAGCTTGTGATGGTCTAAGTTGGGACACCCGTGCAGGGTTATGATCTTTCGAAAGCCGTGCCCGCGGTTATGTGGCAGATTGGAATTTGTTAATGTCCGGTTGTAGAAAACTTGACAGAGGATCCGAAGTAAAACACACAACTGTGTGAGTAACCGTGACTGTCTCATTTCACTTTGAGAAGAGAACACGGTTGGGTTATGTTTGACTCGTAGGTAGTTCAGGATCTTTAGCGATCATTACTAGTTTGCGACCATTGGCGTAGATGCTCATCTTATTCTTGTACTCGTAAGTTAGCCACCATACTTATGCTTAGCCTCTGCTGCAACCTCACCACTTTACCTCTTCCTACCTGTTAAGCTTTGATAGTCTTGTTACCCATGGTTATGGGATTGCTGAGTCCTCGTGGCTCACAGATACTACAACAACAGTTGCAGGTGCAGGTTTTCGATGACTTGATGTGAGAGCGATGTTCGTTTTGTTAGAGTTCTTTCTTCTTCTTCTTCTTCAGTCTTGGGTTAGGTTCCGGGTCGGCAGCCTGGGATAGCAGATGGATGTCGTTGTTCTTTTAATGTTTGTATCCGTAGTCGGATACCTTGTATTGATGTTGTATTCATGTGGCTTGTATGTATTGTTGTATCCCCCATGTATGTATGTAATGGTATGATGTAATGATATCCATCTTGCTAAGCGCCCGAAATTTGGTTGTGCCCCAATCACGTAAGTGTCGCGTGATCGGGATAGAATCGCATCTTGGCCTGACAAGTTGGTATCAGAGCCTCGATCGACCATAGGAGCCCCCTTGATTGATCGTAGCATGGCCATTGCTGAGTCTAGCAGAAAACTTTTTTGGAGTCTAGTTATATCGGAGAGTAGGAACTCTTTTTACTCCTCTGCCCCTTCGTCGCTCTGATGAGGAATCTTGACGTAGGTGTTTGGAATTACCCCTCTTCCCCTTCAAATTTTTTTAGGATCTCGTGGTTAGTTTTTTAACGTTGCGTTCTTAGTTCTTTCATCTTGTGCATCTCTCGTCAAGTGGATTCAACCCTCTTCTTCTTGCAAGTTCAACCTCAGTTCTTTCAACCGACGTTGTTTCACCTTCCGATATGGTCTTTTCTTTTCCCACCCACCCACCCTTTTCTTCTCGGACCGGAGTCCTTAATTGAGTATCCATCATACTCGTGTGAATCCTTTGCATTATTTCCTCAATTGTTTCAACTGATGAATTCTCGTCCAGTCCGTCATTCTTCATCTCCTTTTCTTTTCCGGTGGATTCAACTCAAGTATTCGGTGTTGTTCATATTCTTTTCCCTCAGCTCGGATATTCCCCTTGCTCGTTAACTCTCGTCATTTAATCATCCCGGAGTTCTGAAGACATCTCAGGATATTTGTCTGTCTTCTGATTAATTCGAGGTTGTCACCTCCTTCGAGTCTTTTAATCGTTCCGGTGCATCATCTCCTTTTCATTTCATTTCAACGGTGTTTCTCTTCGGTCGGCTCATAACCCACAGCTTTTCCCAGGATCTTACCTGACTCTTCTTATTTTTCCCGGAGTGTTCCAAAATTCTTTTCAAATGTGACGTAAGTATGGATTCCATCAGTCATATGCCTTCTTCAAGATCGTTTGCAAATTCTTTTCATCGTTGGTTCAACCTTTCTTCTTTTCATTCTTCCGGAGTATTTCATGAATTCTTTTCCTTGTGTTCCTCCGAAGGCCATCATTTCAGAAGATTTCTTCGTTCTCAGTTTTCAACTTCGTCCTCCAAATATTCTTCATTGATGCCTCTTCGCTTGTCTCACATTCTTCCGGTGCTTCGTTCAAGTATTCTTTAACCAGTTCACGATCTCTTCGTTCTCGTCATTTAAATTCCCTCAAGTGTTTTATTCTTCCCGGCGTTCATTCTCTTGTGTTCACTCAATTTCAATTCTTCACGGTGGCTTGTCCTCTTGCATCGTTCAATTTCATTCTTTACGATGGTTTTGTTATTTTTCTTCACTTGGCTTAATTCTTTACGGTGGTTCCGCTCAAGAATTCTTTTCCGGTGTTACCATATCAATCCATTCATTTTATTCCAATCCTACCGGTGTTTCATGAAGATTTTCGCAAGCTCGCGATATATCCCTCTTATATCTTTTCAACGTGAATAAGTAGTATGCAAGTCCATTGCTTCTCATAAACTAATTGGTGGAGGATAAGCATAACATAATTCTTATTCTTTTCATCTAGTTGTTTAATTCCTTTCCTTGGAGTTTATTCATGAGGAATAAATTCTAGTTCCAAGTCCTTTCATCTATTATTTTTCCGGAGTTCCAGTTTTCTCGGCTATCTCGACGGAACCCCATCTAAATCACTGCAAGGCTTTAATCTTATTCTTTTCATCCGTCATTTCTATATTTCATCATCCTTTCGTTACCGGAGTTCTTCGTGGAGGTTCATCGCAATTCAAATCATTCGTCAATCATTCATCTAATTCTTCTGGAGCAGCTCAAGCATTATTCTTTTGCATCTCGAAGTGCAAATAATTCTCCGTATTCTTTTGAAGTGGAGTTTTGCATTCCTCGCTCTTCTCAGCTCATCAATATTTTGGTTGCGGCATAATTCATCTCAACTTTTGAGATGATTAAATAGGTCCAAACCAAGTTAATTCTTTTCGTTATTGATTTTCAACAACTCCGTTCATCCTTTTAAGCAAGGTTGCTTTGAATTCACTCTTCGTGAAAGTTGTCATCTCCTTCTCCGTTCTTTTAATTCCATTATTTCAATTCTTCCGGAAGCATTGTGGTTTATCTCGTCAAATATTATTCCATCTCTCAAGTATTCTTCTTTCAATTCATATTCAACCGGAGTGCTATTTCTTTCAGTTTCAGCCGGAATGCTGCCCGAATTACTTCGTTCAAATTCCTTTTCTATCTCTTATTAACCGGAGTGGTTTCGAACTCATTCTTATTCCTTCAACTCTTGTTTCGTGCCTTTCAACCTCCTTCATTCTCGTCGTATTCTTTGTTCCTCTTGTTTAACGAAGTGTTTGCAACTTCGTTCATCTCTGTTATATCCTTTCTTGCAAGTGTTCAACTTCTCGATATTCCTTGGTTTCACTCTTTTGTCCTTGAAGAACTTTGTTCTTCCTTTTTCTTTCCCGACTCGTTCCTAAGATCTCGGGACGAGATCTCTTGTTAGTAGGGGAGTGTTGTGACACCCCGAGACCGGTGCGCCAGGTGTCAGCCAGTTATTCGTCCTCGTTGTCATGTCATCTGCTTGCATGTTGCATCTTGCCATGTCATCGTGTGTGTTGCATCATCATGTTTTCAAAACTTGCATCCGTCCGAGTCCCCCTCGTCCTCTCCGTTGTCCGTTCTGAGCCCTTACACACTTGCACGCGCCTGCGGCGCCTCCGAATATTTATTTTATGAGTGGCCGGAAAATGTTCTCGGAATGGGTTGAAACTTAGCGTGTGGTCTTATTATAGCATAGGTAGACCGCCTGTCTAGTTTCGTCGCGTTCGGAGTTCGTTTGATAGCCCAACGGTTAACCGTGTTAACCGTCGGAAGCCTTTTCTCTTTTGGCCCAGCACCCCTTTCTCATAGCCCACCTAGCCCATTCTAACCCCTCCATACTCTTGGCCGTTCGATCACGATCGCGTGGCCGCGAACGGCTCCTCATTTGGACCTTCCTAGCTCCATATGCCTATATATTAGTCTCCCCGTCCAAAATCGCACGCAAAACCCTAAAAATCCTCCTCCCCGCGCAGCCGGACATGTCCACTCCGCCTGGACATGTCCATCCCCGCAGCCACGTCGCCCGAGCCAATCCCAGGCCGCCACGTCAGCTGCGCCACCGCCCTCCTCCAATCAGCCGCCGCCACGTGTCCAGCGCCACCTCCCACCGCGCCGGCCCGGCTGGCCCGCGCGCAGCTCGCCCGAGCCCGCATCGCTAGCCGCTGCGCAGATCGGCCGCATCGGCCCTCACCTCGCCTCCGTCGCCGCCCCGCCGCCCGGTTGTGCCTCGCCTTCGTCCCAGTTCGCCACCGGCGACCCCTCCGCTCGCCGCCGACGAGCAGCTCCCCGCCGCCTTCTAGCTTCCCGAGCGCCGCAGGCCGCCCCGTCGCCGGATCCGGGGTCCCCGTCCCCGGATCTACCCGTTCCCGACCTCCCCATCCTCCGTCCCCGCTCTCTGCTGCTTCGCTAGTGAACCGCCGCCGTCCGCCACCATGGACGCCTGGACCTCCCTCTCCTCCGGGCAGAGGAGGCGGACAGCCTCCAGCGTCCCGCTCGGCCTCCACTCGCGTATGGGCCGGCACCTCCCAAGGTCCAGCGACTGGCCTCGTCGCTCCCAGCCGGGCCGCGT
The DNA here is from genome assembly GCA_902687465.1 of Secale cereale. Classification (NCBI taxonomy): domain Eukaryota; kingdom Viridiplantae; phylum Streptophyta; class Magnoliopsida; order Poales; family Poaceae; genus Secale; species Secale cereale. The sequence continues at coordinate 97,037,830 of LR738712.1, forward strand.
GCCCCGCAGGCCTCCCAGTCACCCGAGGCCCATCGCCCCTCGGCCCAGCCTCCACCTCTTCCGTACTGGGCCAGTCCCATGGTGAGCCGCCCCTCTAAGCATCGCCCTGAGCACCTTTTAGTTATATCGCCCCCGTCATTTTTTTCAAGAAACTGCTAAGTCCTAAAAATCATTAATAATGTTGCATGTTCATGTGCCTGTAACTTTTTGTGTGGTGATCCAAATTGAGTGAATGAGATGTCAAAATGATCGTGGTGATATGATCTACACTTTGTTCCATTTTGCCATGCTTGTTTGACTTCATTTAGATACTCTAATCTCTGTTGCAAAAGTACTACTTGTTATGAACTGCTATTACTTGTTATTTTGTTGTCATGTTTGAGATATGATAACTTGGTGCATGTTTATCCAAATGATGCAAATGATATGTCAAAATGTTCATTGTGAAGTGTACTACATGATGGTTGCTATAGCATGCTTGTTTGAGTCCATATTGCCATGTTTATCTCTGTTGCAAAAGTGCATTTGGCTGTTAAGAGCTGAAACTTGTTATGAGATGCTGATTTCACTAGATCATTGCTATTGATGTGTTTGTCTTCATGCCACATGTCTAGATGTTTTAGAAGCACAATAATATGGTCTTTGCTGTGGTGCAAACCTCTTTCCATGATATGCCTTGAGGTGACTTAAACATGCCATGTTGTTATTGTTTTTTTATACTTAGTGAAATTTCTGCAAAGTCTGGAATCTGTTATAACCTGATGCTATGTTTGCTTGATGCCCTAGTCAAATCCATGCTAGTTTTGGAGTGGCCAATGATCATGTCTTGTTGTCCATGTTATTGTCTATCCATTCATGCTCTTACTTGCTCATATGACCTGCTGTATCTTATTTATTTCTTGCTCTCAAGTTGCTATAAAATATAAATGTCAGGTTTTTAACAGCATGTTCAATTTGGTGAAGCTTGTTGCTATTGATCCATGCCTCCTATGGAGTTGCTCCAATGGAGTTGTTTGCTGTAGGATATGTCTAATACATGTCCATGCTCTTTATGTTCTTATTAGAGTTGATATGCTTGTTGTTTTGTGCCTCCGAAGACAGCATCGTGATGATGTTTTTGCCTTCCCAGATTTTGGCTAAGTCTGGATAATTTTATTGCAACTTGCCATGCTTGTTTAATTGTGTTCCAGCAAGCTTTTGGGTGTGTTCTAAGTTCCTACTAGTTAAGTATCATGTCTACTTCATTTCCATGCTTTTTGTTAACATGTTTGGGTTCTGTAGCATATATATATATATATATAGGGTGGGTCTATTCTCATAACACCCCTTAAGACCTTATTCTCCTAACACCGGAGCTTATTCTCATAACACCCCCCCACTTAACACCCCCGCGCCCGCACCCCACCTATCGCTCGTTTCCCACCTTCTTCCCCACCACCACCACTACCCCGTGCCCCATCGCCCCACTCCCGCGGCCCCGACCATCCCCATCCCTCCGGCGCCCCACCACCTCCCACCCCGCAGCGGACCACCACCCCCACCCCTCCGGCGCCCCACCGCCCCCACCCGTCCCACCTTCTT
>LR738712.1:97039579-97145332 GCA_902687465.1 Secale cereale
CCACCTCCACCACTGCCGCCAGCCGGCAACCACGAGGACAGCCCCGACCACTCCGGCGCCCCACCCCACCAGCCTTCTCCCACGCGGTCCGCCCCATCCCGCTTCCATGCTGCCGCCGGATCCAGGCGACCTCTCCTGCTCCGATACGGCGGCCAGCACCATGCCCCCGCGCCCGGGATCCGATTCGGCCGCCCATACAGCGGTTCTAGCCAGCCTCAGGCAAATCCCTCCTCCCCACACGCCGACAGTGCGCCTTGGGTCGTCGTGCAGTTCGGTGGCCTCCCCATCGACGTGTTGGGGAACATTGCATGGGAAACAAAAAATTTCTCTACGTTCACCAAGATCAATCTAGGAGATGCATCTACGAGGGGAGAGTTGGATCCACATACCCTTGTAGATCGCTAAGCGGAAGCGTTCAAGAACGCGGTTGATGGAGTCGTACTCGCCGCGATTCAGATCGCCGAAGATCCTAGCACCGAAGCAACGGTGCCTCCGCGTTCTTCACACGTACAGCTCGGGGACGTCTCCTCCTTCTTGATCCAGCAAGGGGGAAGGAGAGGTTGATGGAGACACCGGCAGCACGACGGCGTGGTGGAGATGGTGGTGGAGGATTCCAGCAGGGCTTCGCCAAGCACCGCGGGAAAACGAAGATTGTAGTGGGAGAGGGAGGGCAGCACCGAGGCACGAACGTGTGTGGCTGCCCTCCCTCTGCCTCTCTTTATATAGGGGGAGTAGAGGGGAGGGGGGCGCCCTAGGCTTTCCCCTAGGGGCCGGCGGCCAGGGCAGATGGGAAGGGGCGGCGCCCCCTGGGGCTAGGGTTTCCCCCCCTAGGTGCCTTGCCCCCAAAGGCTAAGGGGGTGCGGCAGCCCTAGGGGGGTCCACCTCCCTTGGCGCACAAGGAGAGGGCCCAGGGGGGGCGCACAGCCCTATGAGGGCTGTTGTGTCCCCCTTTGTGGCCCATTAGGCCCGAAACCCCTTCCGGGACCCCCGAAACCCCTTTCGGTCATCCGCCGATTTCCCGATACTCCCCGGAACACTTCCGGACTCCGAACACCTTCATCCTATATATCAATCTTCGTCCCCGGACCATTCCGGAGACCCTCGTCATGTCCGGGATCTCATCCGGGACTCCGAACAACCTTCGGTAACCATGCACTGTTCTCACTAACAACCCTAGCGTCACCGAACCTTAAGTGTGTAGACCCTACGGGTTCGGAAACCATGTAGACATGACCGAGACACTCCCAGGTCAATAACCAATAGCGGGATCTGGATACCCATATTGGTTCCCACACGTTTCTCGATGATCTCATCGGATGAACCACGATGTCAAGGATTCAGGTAATCCCGTATACAGTTCCCTTTGTCTCGTCGGTATGTTACTTGCCCGAGATTCGATCGTCGGTATCTCTATACCTAGTTCAATCTCGTTACCGGCAAGTCTCTTTACTCGTTACCGTAATACATAATCCTGTGACTAACCACTTAGTCACTTTGAGCTCATTAAGATGACGTATTACCAAGTGGGCCCGGAGATACCTCTCCGTCATACGGAGTGACAAATCCCAGTCTCGATCCATGTCAACTCAACAGATACCTTCGGAGATACCTGTAGAGTACCTTTATAGTCACCCAGTTACGTTGCGACGTTTGGCACACACAAAGCACTCCTACGGTGTCAGTGAGTTACATGATCCCATGGTCATAGGAACTTATACTTGACATGCAGAAAACTATAGCGATAACTGATACGATCAAAAGCTATGTTTAACGTTTGGGTCTCGTCCATCACATCATTCTCCTAATGATGTGATCCCGTTATCAAATGACAACTCATGTCTATGACCTGGAAACCGCGGTCATCTTTGATCAACGAGCTAGTCCTGAAGAGGCTTACTAGGGACACAAAGTTTGTCTATTTATCCACACATGTATATGAGTTTCCAATCAATACAATTATAGCATGGATAATAAACGATTATCATGAACAAGGAAATATAATAATAACTCTTTTATTATTGCCTCTAGGGCATATTTCCAACAGTCTCCCACTTGCACTAGAGTCAATAATCTAGCATTACAAGGTAATGAATCTAACACCCATAGAGTCTTGGTGTTGATCATGCTTAGCCCGTGGAAGAGGCTTAGTCAACGGATCTGCAACATTCAAATCCGTGTGTACTTTGCAAATGTTTATGTCCTCCTCCTTGACTGAATCGCGGATGGAATTGAAGCGTCGCTTTATGTGTCTGGTCCTTTTGTGAAACCTTGGTTCCTTGGCTAGAGCAATGGCACCAGTGTTGTCACAGAACAGAGTCATTGGGTTTAGTGCACTAGGCACAACTCCAAGATCTGTCATGAACTCCTTCATCCAGACACCTTCCTTTGCCGCCTCCGAGGCAGCTATGTACTCCGCTTCGCATGTAGAATCGGCTACCACGCTTTGCTTGGAACTGCACCAGCTTACCGCTCCTCCGTTGAGAATATATACGTATCCGGTTTGAGACTTAGAGTCATCCGGATCAGTGTCAAAGCTTGCATCGACGTAACCCTTTACGACGAGCTCTTGATCACCTCCATAAACGAGAAACATTTCCTTAGTCCTTTTCAGGTACTTTAGGATATTCTTGACCGCTGTCCAGTGATCCATACCAGGATTACTTTGAAACCTTCCGGCCATACTTATGGCAAGGCTGACATCTGGTCTTGTGCACAGCATTGCATACATGATAGAGCCTATGGCTGAAGCATAGGGGACGACACTCATCTTTTCTCTATCTTCCGCAGTCACTGGGCATTGAGTCTTACTCAACTTTGTACCTTGCAATACCGGCAAGAACCCCTTCTTGGATTGATCCATTTTGAACTTCTTCAAAACTTTATCAAGGTATGTACTTTGTGAAAGTCCTATCAAGCGTCTTGATCTATCTCTATAGATCTTGATGCCTAATATGAAAGCAGCTTCACCGAGATCCTTCATTGAAAAACTCTTGTTCAAATACCCCTTCACGCTATCCAAAAATTCTATATTGTTTCCAATCAGCAATATGTCATCCACATATAATATCAGAAACACTATAGAGCTCCCACTCACTTTCTTGTAAATACAAGCTTCATTGTAAACTTGTACAAACCCAAACGCTTTGATCACCTCATCAAAGCGAAGATTCCAACTCCGAGATGCTTGCACCAGCCCATAAATGGAACGCTGGAGCTTGCATACTTTGTTAGCATTCTCTGGATCAACAAAACCTTCCGGTTGTATCATATACAACTCTTCCTTAAGAAAACCGTTAAGGAACGCTGTTTTGACATCCATCTGCCAAATTTCATAATCGAAATATGCAGCTATTGCTAACATGATTCGGACGGATTTAAGCATCGCTACGGGTGAGAAAGTCTCATCGTAGTCAATCCCTTGAACTTGTGAAAAACCCTTTGCCACAAGTCGAGCTTTATACACGGTGACATTACCGTCAGCGTCCGTCTTCCTCTTAAAAATCCATTTATTCTGAATGGCCTTTCGCCCTTCAGGTAATACTTCCAAAGTCCATACTTTGTTTTCATACATGGATCCCATCTCGGATTTCATGGCCTCTAACCATTTGTCGGAATCCGGGCCCACCATCGCTTCTCCATAGCTCGTAGGTTCACCGTTGTCTAACAACATGACTTCCAAGACAGGGTTACCATACCACTCAGGTGCAGTGCGTACCCTTGTCGACCTACGAGGCTCGGTAGTAACTTGATCAGAAGCTTCTTGATCATCATCATTGGCTTCCTCTTCAACCGCTGCAGGTTCCACAAAAACATCTTTCTATGCTGCGCAACTCTCTGGTTGAAGCAGAGGTTCAATAACCTCATCAAGTTCTACCTTCCTCCCACTCAATTCTTTCGAGAGAAACTCTTTCTCGAGAAAGGACCCGTTCTTAGCGACAAACACTTTGCCTTCGGATCTGAGGTAGAAGGCGTACCCAACAGTTTCTTTTGGGTATCCTATGAAGACACATTTGTCCGCTTTGGGTTTGAGCTTTTCTGGCTGAAGCCTTTTGACATAAGCATCGCAACCCCAAACCTTGAGAAAAGACAACTTAGGTTTCTTACCAAACCATAGTTCATACGGTGTTGTCTCAACGGACTTGGATGGAGCCCTATTTAAAGTGAATGCAGCTGTCTCTAACGCATATCCCCAAAACGATAGTGGCAAATCGGCAAGAGACATCATAGAACGCACCATATCTAATAGGGTTCGATTACGACATTCGGACACACCATTACGCTGTGGTGTTCCAGGTGGCGTCAACTGTGAAACGATTCCACATTTTCTTAAGTGATTGCCAAACTCATAACTCAGATATTCTCCCCCTCGATCAGATCGTAGGAACTTGATCTTCTTGTTACGATGATTTTCAACTTCACTCTGAAATTGCTTGAACTTTTCAAAAGTTTCAGACTTATGCTTCATTAAGTAAATATACCCATATCTACTTAAGTCGTCAGTGAAGGTGAGAAAATAACGATATCCACCGCGCGCCGTGACACTCATCGGACCACACACATCAGTATGTATGATTTCCAATAAGTCACTTGCCCGTTCCATTGTCCCTGAAAACGGGGTCCTCGTCATCTTGCCCATGAGGCACGGCTCGCATGTGTCAAGTGATTCAAAATCAAGAGACTCCAAAAGTCCATCAGCATGGAGCTTCCTCATGCGTTTTACGCCGATATGACCCAGACGGCAGTGCCACAAGTAAGTGGTACTATCGCTAACTACTCTACATCTTTTGGCATCAATGTTATGAACATGTGTATCATCACTATCGAGATTCAATAAGAATAAACCCCTCACTTCGGGTGCATGACCATAAAAGATATTACCCATATAAATAGAACAACCTTTATTCTCTGATTTAAATGAGTAACCGTCTCGCAATAAACAAGATCCAGATATAATGTTCATGCTTAACGCAGGCACTAAATAATAATTATTCAGGTTCATAACTAATCCCGATGGTAATCGAAGAGCGAGCGTGCCGACGGCGATCACATCAACCTTGGAACCATTTCCCACGCGCATCGTCACTTCGTCCTTCGCCAGCCTCCGTTTATTCCGCAGTTCCTGTTTAGAGTTGCAAATGTGAGCAACCGAACCGGTATCAAATACCCAGGCACTACAACGAGAGTTGGTAAGGTACACATCAATAACATGTATATCACATATACCTTGCTTGTTGTTGTTGTTGGCCCCCTTCTTGTCTGCCAGATACTTGGGGCAGTTCCGCTTCCAGTGGCCGCTCCCCTTGCAATAGAAACACTCAGTCTCTGGCTTGGGCCCAGCCTTGGGTTTCTTCACTAGATGAGCAACTGCCTTGCCACCCTTCTTAGAGTTACCCTTCTTGCCCTTGCCATTCTTCTTGAAACTGGTGGTTTTATTGACCATCAACACTTGATACTCCTTCTGGATGTCTGCCTCAGCGACTTTCAGCATCGAAAACAGCTCGGCGATGGTTTTGTTCATCCCTTGCATGTTATACTACTGCACGAAGCTCTTGTAGCTAGGCGGGAGTGACTGGAGAATTCTGTCAATGATAGCCTCGTCCGGGAACACAAGTCCCAGATCAGCTATGCGGGTATAGTACCCAGACATCTTCAGTAAGTGCTCACTGACAGACGAATTCTCCTCCATCTTGCAAGCAAAGAATTTATCGGTGGTCTCATACCTCTCGATCTTAGCATTCTTTTCAAAGATGAACTTCAACTCCTGGAACATCTCATATGCTCCATGACGTTCAAAACGCCTTTGAAGTCCTCCTTCCAAGCTATACAAAATGGCACACTGCACTACTGAGTAGTCATCCGAACGCGACTGCCAGGCGTTCATAACGTCTGCAGAGGCCTGAGGAGCGGGGGGTTCACCTAGCGGTGCATTTAGGACATAAACCTTTTGGGCAGCTGTGAGGATGATCCTCAGATTGCGGAGCCAGTCCGCAAAGTTGCTCCCATCATCTTTCAGTTTAGCTTTCTCTAGGAACGCATTAAAATTCAGGGGAGCTACTGTGCGAGCCATCTACAACAAAAGATTTGCAAAGACATTTTAGACTATTGTTCATGATTAGTGAGTTATTACCTAATCAAATTATTTATAACTCCCACTCAAATTGACATCCCTCTGGTCATTCGAGCGTGACATGATCCAGATCCACCAACCCAAGTCCGATCATCACGTGAGATGAGGTGGTGTCAATGGTGAACATCTACATGTTGATCATATCTACTATATGACTCATGCTCGACCTTTCGGTCTTCCGTGTTCCGAGGCCATGTCTGTACATGCTAGGCTCGTCAAGTCTAACCCGAGTGTTCTGCATGTGCAAAACTGGCTTGCACCCGTTGTATGCGAACGTAGAGTCTATCACACCCGATCATCACGTGGTGCTTCGAAACGACGAACCTTCGCAACGGCGCACACTCGGGGGAACACAATTTTATCTTGAAATTTTAGTGAAGGATCATCTTATAATGCTACCGTCGTCCTAAGCAAAATAAGATGCATAAAAGGATTAACATCACATGCAAATCATAAGTGACATGATATGGCCATCAACTCGTGCTTTTTGATCACCATCTCCAAAGCACCGGCATGATCTCCATCGTCACCGGCGCCACACCATGATCCCCATCATCATGATCTCCATCATCGTGTCGCCATCGGGGTTGTCACGCGCCCACCATGCTCTTACTACTATTGCTACCGTTTAGCGATAAAGTAAAGCATTACAAAGCGCTTAATGATTGACACGCAGGTCATACAAAAATTAAAGACAACCCTATGGCTCCTGCCGGTTGCCGTATGCATCGACATGCAAGTCGATATTAACTATTACAACATGATCATCTCATACATCAAATATATCTCATCATGTCATTGGCCATATCATATCACATACATACCCTGCAAAAACAAGTTAGACGTCCTCTAATTTGTTGTTGCATGTTTTACGTGGCTGCTATGGGTATCTAGCAAGAACTCTTCTTACCTACGCAAAGCCACAACGGTGATATTTAAGTTGCTATTTAACCTTCTACAAGGACCGCCTTGTTCTGTTCCGATTCAACTAAGATAGGAGAGACAGACACCCGCCAGCCATCTTATGCAACAAAAAGTCACATGTCTGTCGATGGAACCGGTCTCATGTACGTGGACATGTAAAGTTGGTCCGGGCCGCTTCATCCCATAATACCGCTGAATCAAGAAAGACTAAGGAGGGAAGCAATCTAAACATCAACGTCCACAAACCCTTTTGTGTTCTACTCGTGAAAGCATCTACGCAAGAACCTAGCTCTTGATGCCACTGTTGGGGAACATTGCATGGGAAACAAAAATTTTCTCTACGTTCACCAAGATCAATCTAGGAGATGCATCTACGAGGGGAGAGTTGGATCCACATACCCTTGTAGATCGCTAAGCGGAAGCGTTCAAGAACGCGGTTGATGGAGTCGTACTCGCCGCGATTCAGATCGCCGAAGATCCTAGCACCGAAGCAACGGTGCCTCCGCGTTCTTCACACGTACAACTCGGGGACGTCTCCTCCTTCTTGATCCAGCAAGGGGGGAGGAGAGGTTGATGGAGACACCGGCAGCACGACGGCGTGGTGGAGATGGTGGTGGAGGATTCCAGCAGGGCTTCGCCAAGCACCGCGGGAAAACGAAGATTGTAGTGGGAGAGGGAGGGCAGCACCGAGGCACGAACGTGTGTGGCTGCCCTCCCTCTGCCTCTCTTTATATAGGGGGAGTAGAGGGGAGGGGGGCGCCCTAGGGTTTCCCCTAGGGGCCGGCGGCCAGGGCAGATGGGGAGGGGCGGCGCCCCCTGGGGCTAGGGTTTCCCCCCCTAGGTGCCTTGCCCCCAAAGGCTAAGGGGGTGCGGCAGCCCTAGGGGGGTCCACCTCCCTTGGCGCACAAGGAGAGGGCCCAGGGGGGCGCACAGCCCTATGAGGGTTGTTGTGTCCCCCTTTGTGGCCCATTAGGCCCGAAACCCCTTCCGGGACCCCCGAAACCCCTTTCGGTCATCCGCCGATTTCCCGATACTCCCCGGAACACTTCCGGACTCCGAACACCTTCATCCTATATATCAATCTTCGTCCCCGGACCATTCCGGAGACCCTCGTCATGTCCGGGATCTCATCCGGGACTCCGAACAACCTTCGGTAACCATGCACTGTTCTCACTAACAACCCTAGCGTCACTGAACCTTAAGTGTGTAGACCCTGCGGGTTCGGAAACCATGTAGACATGACCGAGACACTCCCAGGTCAATAACCAATAGCGGGATCTGGATACCCATATTGGTTCCCACACGTTTCTCGATGATCTCATCGGATGAACCACGATGTCAAGGATTCAGGTAATCCCGTATACAGTTCCCTTTGTCTCGTCGGTATGTTACTTGCCCGAGATTCGATCGTCGGTATCTCTATACCTAGTTCAATCTCGTTACCGGCAAGTCTCTTTACTCGTTACCGTAATACATAATCCCGTGACTAACCACTTAGTCACTTTGAGCTCATTAAGATGACGTATTACCGAGTGGGCCCGGAGATACCTCTCCGTCATACTGAGTGACAAATCCCAGTCTCGATCCATGTCAACTCAACAGATACCTTCGGAGATACCTGTAGAGTACCTTTATAGTCACCCAGTTACGTTGCGACGTTTGGCACACACAAAGCACTCCTACGGTGTCAGTGAGTTACATGATCCCATGGTCATAGGAACTTGTACTTGACATGCAGAAAACTATAGCGATAACTGATACGATCAAAAGCTATGTTTAACGTTTGGGTCTCGTCCATCACATCATTCTCCTAATGATGTGATCCCGTTATCAAATGACAACTCATGTCTATGACCTGGAAACCGCGGTCATCTTTGATCAACGAGCTAGTCCTGAAGAGGCTTACTAGGGACACAAAGTTTGTCTATTTATCCACACATGTATATGAGTTTCCAATCAATACAATTATAGCATGGATAATAAACGATTATCATGAACAAGGAAATATAATAATAACTCTTTTATTATTGCCTCTAGGGCATATTTCCAACACGACGTCCACCTACAATCCTCGCCCCGGATCCGGCGCCCCCCGCCTGGATCCAACTACTAGCCACCTGCGCCACCAGCGTGCTTTCCCCCTCCTCCACCACTCTCCTCTACTAGTAGAACCCCCCGGTCACGCGCGACGGTGGCGCTGGTACTGTGCGGGCGTACTACCCCTGGCCTCTGCCGGCCTGGTCGACCATCCCCTCGCCTCGATCTGCGTCGATGACAAGGAACCGGCAGTACGGCGGCTGTGGTAGTGCAGCTCGGAGCCGCGCGTAATGCGGTGGATACAACAATGTGTGGCTTTCCTCAAAAGATTAAAAATAGTATGCTCGATTGCTAGCCGTGGCAAGTAGGTGAATGGACTGCATGTTGTACTATAGAAATACGGTGGATGGATTCAGTTCTTTTGATTTGTAGCACTGCTATCTATTTCTCCATGTTCTTCTTCCCATATTCTCTGAATTATCTTCGGGTGGAACAACTTTTTCATAAAGTTCACTATGTTGCCTAGAATAAAATGCGGTGCACTTTTGTACAAAAAAAGTCCACTACGGTGGACTCTTCAGTGCATCCCATTTCAAATAAAATGAATTTAAAAACATGAGGTTCACTTTTAGTAGTGTTCCGCTTCACTTTCGTGAGTGTTGCCGTTCACTTGCCCCCAACATGAAAATGCAAAAAAAAAATAGCGGAATCTCAAAAAAAAATTGTTACCAAAACAGCACAAAAAAAGTAATGCGGTTCACTTGGTGATCAAAAAATAAAAACACATCGGAAAAGCAGCTCACTTCTCAAAACATGAAAATGCAAAAAAAAGTAATGCGGTTCACTTGGTGATCAAAAAAATAAAAACACATCGGAAAAGCAGCTCACTACTCAAACATGAAAATGCAAAAAAAAAAATAGCGGAATCTCAAAAAAAAATTGTTACCAAAACAACACAAAAAAGAGTAATGCAGTTCACTTCGTGATCAAAAAACAAAACACACATCGGAAAGCAGCTCACTTCTCAAAACACTTCTCAACTAGCGCAAAAAACAACACAAAAAAGAGTAATGCGGTTCACTTCGTGATCAAAAAACAAAACACACATCGGAAAGCAACTCACTTCTCAAACACTTCTCAACGCGCTGCAGTTCGTAGCCAGCCGCACGACTTTCAAATTTAACTAAAAACCGTAAGGAATCTCAAAAACATTTCAACATATGAAAGTTGCGCCTCGTTCGTAGCTTTCCAACGGTATATTACACGCCTTGTTCCGACAAACGGTTAAAAAACTAGAGTGAAAACAGTACCGAAAATTTGAAAAAAATCGAAATACACAATTCCGCGATTTAGTAAATTCAAAACTGCTCTTAAACCGTAGTGAATTAGAAAAAATAATAGATACAAAAAAGATGCGTGGCGATGATACCTTTCCAACGGTGTATCATATGTTTCGTTCCGACGAGCGGTTTAGAAAAAAACGCCAAAAAACGCTCGCTGCTATTCGTTGTGAGCCGCACGATTTTCGAAACTGCTCTTAAACTATGATGAATTTGGAAAAGTGTTCAACATGGCGAAGATGCGTCTACTCCATAGCTTTTCAACGGTATATTACACGCATAATTCCGATAAACGGTTAAAAAACTAGAGCAAAAAGGTACCGAAAAAACAACACGTACAGTTTTTTCAACATGAAGTTCGCTGGTCTCTGTGGTGCGGTGCGTTTAGCTCTCCAATGCAATTTTGCAATGCAGTTCGGAAGTATTATGAGAATATTATTCTCATAATGTTATGAGAATAGACCGGCTGTATGAGAATATATATCTTGCTCCAAAGTTGCTATATGGTTGTTAACTTCAGCTTGTTGTTATATCTTGTTTCATGTGTATCTTTTAGCCCGTTGCTCCATTTTGAGTGTGTCATATAGGAAACTTGTGTGATTTTGCATGTAGAATCATACTATCATGTTGTTTTCATGTTTGGAGTGAGTTTGCTTGATGTTTGGGTGCATCTTGCACCGTTGACTTGTTTGACTTGTTTTGCTCATATCTTCTAGACCGTAGCTCCGAATTAAACAAACTTTATATGAAACTTGACTAGAATTTTGTGTAGATCATCATGGTGCATGTTAATCTGCTGTTTAACCACTTTAACTTAAGGTTTGTTTAGATCTGGACTAATTTCAAACTATGCATATGAGGACTTACCGGATTTGTTATATGTAGTTTCCGGCCTCATTTAAACTTGTTGACTTGTGTTGTTTTTGAGTGCTTCCTGCCTTGCCATGTTTTGCATCATATATAGACTTGTCTTGCATCATACTTGGTTGAGCATATTGTCATGTTCTTGTGTTGTTTTTTTGTGCTTCCTACCTTGCCATGTATTGCTTCCTATATAGACTTGTCTTGCATCATACTTGATTGAGCATATTGTCATGTTCTTGTGTTGGGTGTTTACCGTATTGCTTGTTTCTTCTCGTTAGTGCTTGTCCATTGCGATCATGAGGATTCGTTCGAATTAACGTGGTTCTTCTTCGAGGCTTCTTCTTTGTCTTCTTCACGGATCCGTTCTTCTTCCTTGCGGGATCTCAGGTAAGATGACCATCACCTTGGATACCTTTACTATCATTGACATGCTTAGTGTCTCGATGCTATCGTTATATGTCGCGTTACCCATCTTTATTGTCAGCCCCACTCCTTGTTGCAACCTCTAACCTTTGACACCTTCCTAGCAAACCATTGTTTGGCTATGTTACCCACTTGCTCGGCCCCTCTTATAGCATTGCTAGTTGCAGGTGAAGATAATGTTTGTTCCATGTTAGAACTTGATGCTTTGGGAATATCATAATATCTATTATTATTATTAACACACCTATATACTGGGAATGGGTGGAAGGCTCGGCCTTTTGCTCGGTGTTTTGTTCCACTCATGCCACCTTAGGCGCCGATAAACCGGCATTATGTTCCTTGATTTTGCGTTCCTTACACGGTTGGGTATATGGGGACCCCTTGACACTTCGACTTTGAATAAAACTCCTCCAGCAAGGCCCAACATTGGTTTTAATTTGCCTCATAATAAAAACTTAATTAATTAATTAATTTGCATAGGGGGTCGCGTCCCCGAGTATTTTTTTTCTATATAGCAGGGTGGCCAGTGCTGATGGTGTTGGTCCCAAACGGGGGGACTGCAGGGCCACCACGGGGAAACTCGAGGATTGGCTCCCGTAGGCTCACCTATCTGGTTGTGGCCTGAGACGAGATACGCACGGCTACTATCAGGGTGTCGGCACGCCGGGAGGTCTTGCTGGACTTGTTTTACCATTGTCGAAATGTCTTGTGCACCGGGATGCCGAGCCTGATCGGATTTCCCTAAGATAAGGGGTAATAATTATTATTACTTCAGCTGATTGTGAGAGCTTGTGATGGGCTAAGTTGGGACACCCCTGCAGGGTTATGATCTTTCGAAAGCCGTGCCCGCGGTTATGTGGCAGATTGGAATTTGTTAATGTCCGGTTGTAGAAAACTTGATAGAGGATCCGAAGTAAAACACACAACTGTGTGAGTAATCGTGACTGTCTCTTTTCACTTTGAGAAGAGAACACGGTGGGGTTATGTTTGACTCGTAGGTAGTTCAGGATCTTTAGCGATCATTACTAGTTTGCGACCGTTGGCGTAGATACTCATCTTATTCTTGTACTCGTATGTTAGCCACCATACTTATGCTTAACCGCTGTTGCAACCTCACCACTTTACCTCTTCCTACCCGTTAAGCTTTGATAGTCTTGTTACCCATGGTTATGGGATTGCTGAGTCCTCGTGGCTCACAGATACTACAACAACAGTTGCAGGTGCAGGTTTCCGATGACTTGACGTGAGAGCGATGTTTGTTTTGTTGGAGTTATTTCTTCTTCTTCTTCTTCGGTCTTGGGTTAGGTTCCGGGTCGGCAGCCTGGGATAGCAGATGGATGTCGTTGTTCTTTTAATGTTTGTATCCGTAGTCGGATACCTTGTATTGATGTTGTATTCATGTGGCTTGTATGTATTGTTGTATCCCCCATGTATGTATGTAATGGTATGATGTAATGATATCCATCTTGCTAAGCGCCCGAAATGCGGTTGTGCCCCAATCACGTAAGTGTCACGTGATCGGGATAGAATCGCATCTTGGGCCTGACACGCCACCCTTGTGGGCCCCCTCTGGCTCCCCCGATGCCCACCTTCCTCCTATATTTATCCATGTACCTTGAAAATATCGAGGAAACAGAGAAAACCTTAATTCCACCGCCGCAACCTTCTATTCCCGTCAGATCCCATCTGGAGGAGGAAGAGGTGTCACAGGAGGGAGAGGGAGGCGCCAGGGCTTAGGTTGCGGCTGCCCTCCCTCCCCCACTATATATAGGGCCCCTAGGGGGGCGCCGGCCCTAGAGATCCAATCTCTAGGGGGGCGGCGGCCAAGGGGGGGACTTGCCCCCCAAGTCAGGTGGGGCACCCCCCACCCCTAGGGTTTCCAACCCTAGGCTCATGGGAGGCCCATGGGGGGCGCACCAGCCCACCAGGGGCTGGTTGCCTCCCCACTTCAGCCCATGAAGCCCTCCGTTATAGGTGGCCCCACCCGGTGGACCCTCAGGACCCTTCCGGTGGTCCCGATACAATACCGGTGACCCCCGAAACTTTCCCGATGGCCGAAACTGGACTTCCTATATACAAATCTTTACCTCCGGACCATTTCCAAACTCCTCATGACATCCAGGATCTCATCCAGGACTCCGAAAAACTTTCGGGTTACCGCATACTTATATCTATACAACCCTAGCATCACCGAATCTTAAGTGTGTAGACCGTACGGGTTCGGGAGACACGCAGACATGACCGAGACGACTCTCCGGCCAATAACCAACAGAGGGATCTGGATACCCATGTTGGCTCCCACATTCTCCTCGATGATCTCATCGGATGAACCACGATGTCAAGGATTCAATCAATCCCGTATCTATTCCATTTGTAATTCAGTATAGTATTTGCTCGATATTCGATCGTCGGTATACTGATACCTTGTTCAATCTCGTCATGGCAAGTCTCTTTACTCGTTCCGTAACACACCATCCCGTGACCAACCCCTTAGTCACATTGAGCTCATTATGATGATGTCTTATCGAGTGGGCCCAGAGATACCTCTCCGTCATACAGAGTGACAAATCCCAGTCTCGGTTCGTGCCAACCCAACAGATGCTTTCGGAGATACCCGTAGTGTACTTTTATAGCCACCCAGTTACGTTGTGACGTTTGGTACACCCAAAGTATTCCCACGGTATCTGGGAGTTGCACAACCTCATGGTCTAAGGAAAGGATACTTGACATTGGAAAAGCTTTAGCATACGAACTATAGGATCTTGTGCTAGGCTTAGGATTGGGTCTTGTCCATCACATCATTCTCCTAATTGTGTGATCCCGTTATCAATGACATCCAATGTCCATGGTCAGGAAACCGTGACCATCTGTGGATCAACGAGCTAGTCAACTAGAGGCTTACTAGGGACACATTATGGTCTATGCATTCACACATGTATCACTGTTTCCTGATAATACAATTAAAGCATGAACAATAGACAATTATCATGAACTAGGAAATATAATAATAACCATTTTATTATTGCCTCTAGGGCATATTTCCAACAGTCTCCCACTTGAACTAGAGTCAATAATCTAGTTACTTTGTGATGAATCAAACACCCATAGAGTTCTGGTGTTGATCATGTTTTGCTCATGGAAGAGGTTTAGTCAACGGATCTGCGACATTCAGATAAGTATGCACTTTACAAATATCTATGTCTCCATCTTGAATATAATTCCGGATGGAGTTGAAACGGCGCTTGATGTGCTTGGTCTTCTTGTGAAACCTGGGCTCCTTGGCAATGGCAATAGCTCCAGTGTTGTCACAGAAGAGAGTCATCGGGCCCGACGCGCTTGAAATAACTCCTAGTTCGGTGATGAACTCCTTCATCCAGACTCCTTCTTGCGCTGCTTCGGAAGAAGATATGTACTCCGCTTCACATGTAGATGCCTCCACGACGCTTTGCTTGCAATAGCACCAGATGACTGCCCCACCATTCAAAATATACATGTATCTGGTTTTTGAGTTGGAGTCATCCAGATCTGTGTCGAAGCTAGCATCGACGTAACTCTTTACGACAAGCTCTTCGTCACCTCCATAAACGAGAAACATATCCTTAGTCTTTTTCAGGTACTTCAGGATGTTTTTGACCGCTGTCCAGTGTTTCATACCAGGATCACTTTGGTACCTCCCCACCAAACTGATGGCAAGGTTCACATCAGGTCTGGTACACAGCATGGCATACATAATGAAACCTATGGCCGAGGCATAGGGGATGACACTCATCTTTTCTCTATCTTCTGCCGTGGTCGGGCATTGAGCCGTGCTCAATCTCATACCTTGCAATATAGGCAAGAACCCTTTCTTGGACTGATCCATATTGAAATTCTTGAATATCTTGTCAAGGTATGTGCTTTGTGAAAGACCAATGAGGCGTCTCGATCTATCTCTATAGATCTTGATGCCTAATATGTAAGCAGCTTCTCCAAGGTCCTTCATTAAAAAAACACTTATTCAAGTAGGCCTTTATGCTTTCTAAGAGTTCTACATCATTTCCCATCAGCAATATATCATCCACATATAATATGAGAAATGCTACAGAGCTCCCACTCACTTTCTTGTAAATAGAGGCTTCTCCCCAAGTCTGTATAAACCCAAACGCTTTGATCACCTCATCAAAGCGAATGTTCCAACTCCGAGATGCTTGCACCAGCCCATAGATTGAGCGCTGGAGCTTGCATACCTTGTTAGCATTCTTAGGATCGACAAAACCTTCCGGCTGCATCATATACAGTTCTTCCTTGAGGAAGCCATTAAGGAATGCTGTTTTGACGTCCATTTGCCATATCTCATAATCATAGAATGCGGCAATTGCTAACATGATTCGGACGGACATCAGCATCGCTACAGGAGAGAAAGTCTCGTCGTAGTCAATTCCTTGAACTTGTCGATAACCTTTAGCGACAAGTCGAGCCTTATAGATGGTCACATTACCATCCGTGTCAGTCTTCTTCTTAAAGATCCATTTATTTTCTATGGTGTGCTGATCATCGGGCAAGTCCACCAAAGTCCATACTTTGTTATCATACATGGATCCTTTCTCGGATTTCATGGCTTCAATCCATTTGTTGGAATCCGGGCCCGCCATCGCTTCTTCATAGTTTGAAGGTTCACCGTTGTCTAACAACATGATTTCCAGGACAGGGTTGCCGTACCACTCTGGTGCGGAACGTGTCCTTGTGGACCTACGAAGTTCAGTAGTAACTTGATCTGAAGCTTCATGATCATTATCATTAACTTCCTCCCTAGTCGATGCAGGCACCACGGGAACATCTTCCTGCGCTGCGCTACTTTCCGGTTCGGAAAAGGTGACAATCACCTCAACAAGTTCCACTTTCCTCCCACTTACTTATTTCGAGAGAAACTCTTTCTCCAGAAAGGATCCATTCTTGGCAACGAAGACCTTGCCTTCAGATCTGAGGTAGAAGGTGTACCCAATAGTTTCCTTATGGTATCCTATGAAGACGCATTTTTCCGATTTGGGTTCGAGCTTTTCAGGTTGAAGTTTCTTGACATAAGCATCGCATCCCCAAACTTATAGAAACGACAACTTAGGTTTCTTGCCAAACCAAAGTTCATACAGTGTCATCTCAACGGATTTAGACGGTGCCCTATTTAAAGTGAATGCGGCTATCTCTAAAGCATAACCCCAAAATGATAGCGGTAAGTCGGTAAGAGACATCATAGATCGCGCCATGTCCAACAGAGTACGATTACGACGTTCGGACACACCATTACACTGAGGTGTTCTAGGCGGCGTCAATTGTGAAACAATTCCATGGTTCCTTAGGTGCATGCCAAATTCGTGACTTAAATATTCTCCTCCATGATTCGATCGCAAGAACTTTATTTTTCTGTCACGTCGATTCTCAACCTCATTCTAAAATTCCATGAACTTTTCAAAGGTCTCAGACTTGTGTTTCATCAAGTAGACATACCCATATCTACTTAAGTCATCAGTGAGGGTGAGAACATAACGATAGCCCCCGCAAGCTTCAGCACTCATAGGACCGCACACATCGGTATGTATGATTTCCAATAAGTTGGTTGCTCACTCCATTGTTCCGGAGAACGGAGTCTTGGTCATCTTGCCCAAGAGGCATGGTTCGCACGTGTCAAATGATTCATATTCAAGATACTCCAAAAGTCCATCTGCATGGAGCTTCTTCATACATTTGACACCAATATGACGAAGGCGGCAGTGCCACAAGTATGTGGGACTATCATTATCAACCTTACATCTTTTGGCATTCACACTATGAATATGTGTAACATCACGTTCGAGATTCATTAAGAATAAACCATTGACCAGCGGGGCATGACCATAAAACATTTCTCTCATATAAATAGAACAACCATTATTCTCGGATTTAAATGAGTAGCCATCTCGCATTAAACAAGATCTAGATACAGTGTTCATGCTCAAAGCTGGTACTAAATAACAATTATTGAGGTTTAAAACTAATCCCGAAGGTGGATGCAGAGGTAGTGTGCCGACGGCGATCACATCGACCTTGGAACCATTCCCGACGCGCATCGTCACCTCGTCCTTCGCCAGTCTCCGCTTATTTCGCAGCTCCTGCTTTGAGTTACAAATGTGAGCAACTGCACCAGTTTCAAATACCCAGGAGCTACTACGAGCGCCGGTAAGGTACACATCAATAACATGTATATCACATATACCTTGGATGTTGTCGGCCTTCTTATCTGCTAAATATTTGGGGTAGTTCCGCTTCCAGTGACCCGTTCCATTGCAATAAAAGCACTCAGTCTCAGGCTTGGGTCCATTCTTTGGCTTCTTCCCGGCAACTGGCTTACCGGGCGCGGCAACTCCTTTGCCGTCCTTCTTGAAGTTCTTCTTACCCTTGCCTTTCTTGAACTTAGTGGTTTTATTCACCATCAACACTTGATGTTCTTTCTTGATCTCTACCTCCGCTGATTTCAGCATTGAATACACCTCGGGAATGGACTTTTCCATCCCTTGCATATTGAAGTTCATCACGAAGCTCTTCTAGCTAGGTGGGAGCGACTGAAGGATTATGTCAACGACTGCTTTGTCGGTGTACAAAAAGAGGGGTACACTTTTGTACCCCTATGACTGTGCACGGGCAGTCTGAGCCACGGGCACCACCACACCAAGCACAACAGGGGAGGTGAGCCAAGGTAAGACCGAAGCTCGATGGAACTCGAGCAACGCCAAGAACAAGACCACAAAGAGCAAAGGGGCGAAGCGGCTTCCCCCGGCAAGATCCTTGCCGGGAGCCAGTTTTAGCAGTCGTGGCAAGATCCTTGCCGGGGCCAACTCTGGCAGCCCCGGCAAGACCCTTGCCGCGGTAGCTCGCCCCACGCCTACGAAGCGGATCACCCTTGAGTCCACTTCCCCCATGGGGCAAGGATCCAGGAGATATCCCCGTGGTGGCATGCAAATCTTTGTGAAGACATTCAAGGACAGATACACACACTAAGAGGACGACGACCCTGGGCGGGATCCCAGCCAAGGAGGACCACAAGGCCTCCGGAAAGCACCTTGCCGGGGATGACAGCAGGCGCCGCAGCAAGACCCTTGCCGGGGCCCCGGCAAGGCCCTTGCCGACGACACCCGCAGGGCCACCGTCAGGCCCGCACCAAGTGAGTTTCCACCGCCCCATGCAGCTGCCGACCCAACCAGCTGGGCAGGCTCCTGCGTGGCAACATGGATATTCATGGAGACCCGCCATTGCGCCACCTCAGCTGCCTACCTGCCTACATGGCACCTCGGGCACCGCTGGCCAGGGCGCGTGTCAACACAAGGAGGAGCGGCGACGAACAAGATGGACGTCTCCCCTCGTCCCCGATTAAGCGAGGACACCTAAGCTAAGCGCATTAAATGCGCCTTGTCCTGTAATGCGAGGGATAACCTCACATAATTGTACCCTTTCCACCTCCTGTGTGCCACTGTGGCAACCCCTTTTTCCTATAAAAGGAGGCCCGAGGCGACCAGGAGAAGGATTCGGCTTTTTAGAACTCCTCACGACTCGGCTTTTGGAGCTCCTCACTAGCTGAAGAACACAAACATATAATCCACCAAAGCAGGAGTAGGGTTTTACGCATCTTTGCGGGCCGAACCTGGGTAACGGAACCGTGTGCTAACTGTTAGATCCGCTCTTCTCTCAACCCCGCGCCCCGCAACCGTAGTAGGGATTCTTGTGATCCCATAGGTGTCGATCCAAATATACCGACATCTTTGGCGTGCCAGGTAGGGGGAAGCAGTTGTGAGAATCGGCTCTAGCAGTTGGCCCGACGCTCTCTCGTCTTCGTGGCCCTTTGGGAAGGAAGGAGGCCGGAAGATCTGCGATCGAACGGCTACAAATAGAAGCTAAGTTACATCAAACCTTGGATATTTCTATCCTATTATTTGAAGTTGTTATCCTCGGAGCTGTCGTTCTTTGTGCAAAAAGAAACCTGCACGCAAATGGGGCCCTTCCCGATCGGCAACGCCTTTGCTCTGTTTCGAGTCCGCTCAATGGTTCAAACGGCTGCATTGGAAACGGTAGGGTAGCCTTCCGCAATTGGCAAGGCTCTCGACTCTGACTCGAGTCAAACTCGACAGTTCGAGCGGCTGCGCTAAGGGCGGCAAGGTGGCTCACCCGGCAGCACGCTCGCCTGGCAGGCCAATGGGGACCCGTCCCCAAGACGCCGCCTTGGGTCTTTCGCGTTGGCAAGCCTACCCAGCTAGCGTAGGGAGGACACACAATGAGGCAGCAAACAGGAAAATAACATGCATGATTCTAAAGATATTTCAAATTTATATTACAACATGTCATCGCTGTGGTTCTAACTAAAGATAAAATTTGTCTTGGTCATGAACCCGCAGCGGCGAAGAAGAACGGGATGCCTAATCCCGGCGCTGGCCCTCCACCCTCTTGATTTCGTCAATGCGGCTGATGACGGGCTTGATGCGCTCCTTGAGCACCGTGAGGTCAGCATCCTCCGGCAAGCTGTCCATCGCGGCTTCGAAGTCGAGGGCGGGGTTCCAGAACGCCATCTTGGTGAGGACCTTGGTCATGACCCCTCGGCAAAGCCGCCGGGCCTCCCCGGCGAGCGTGGCCGTTCTGTTGGAGTGAAGATCAGCCAAGGCACCGAGGACGCCCTCGAAGAACAGGGTCAGCTTGGCGTTGACGGACCCACTCCACTTAGGGGCATACCTCATGTTTGGCATCCCCATGAGGGCCAACTGCGAGGTAACCCTGCCGGCGATGTCCTCCAGCCGGCTGATCCACATGTTCTCGCCCGCCACGTATTCTTGGTGGGAGGTACCCTCATTCGCCCGCAGCTGCTTCTCCTCCTCCAGGCTCTTGGTCAAGGCCTCCTCCCGAATCGAGCTCTCCGACAACATCTTCTCAAGATTCTCTAGCCTCATCTTGAGATCTTTGATGGAGTCTTGTGCCTCGGAGAGCTCCCCAGCCCTGCCGATGACCGCTCCATCCGCCTCTGTCAGGGCGCAGTTGAGCCTGTTCTTTTCGTCGGACAGCTTGAGGGTCTGCTCCTTCAGCTCGTCCCGCTCCACCTCCAGCTCTTGCACCTTGCCGGCATGGGCCAGAGCTTGGGCATCGAGTGCCTCTTTGTGCCTCTGCCCCAGCTCACGAGTCTGCCGCTCGACAAGGGCCTCGAGCTCCTCATCCTTACCACGGAGCGTTGCGGCATGCTTCGCCTCACGCGCGGAGAGGTATTCCTCCTGGGAATCGAGGGCGGCTTGATGCTGGTTTCGGGCGGCCTCGGCCGCGGCAGCCAAGTTCGCCGCCTCTTCCTGGGCCTTCTCGACGTCAGACATCTTCATGATGAGCTCTGCGTCACGCTTGGCCAATTCTTCCTGGAAGGCCCTCTACTGCTCGCGGGACTGGTGGAACCAGGTTTGCACCTCAGCGACGCGCGCCTGGAAGTCCACCTCCGCCTCGTCCACCGCAGCTGTCAGGGATATTACTAGCAGGTATAAACCGGCTAGGAAGATCTGGATTACACTTACATAGTTGTATTATCATAAGCCCAGTAGAATATGAACCGGAGGTTACGGCCCATGGAGGCTTAGGGCCCATATGTAAAGCTTACGGTTTATAAACCGTCATACCATGTAACTTGAGATGTAAGATAGAATGAGCAGAGACCGAGGCGGACATGATTATGAGCCGGCCTCGGGACTCTGTAAACCGTACCGGGCATTGTCTCCTATATAAAGGGACGACCCGGCGACGGTTCAGGGGCAGGCAACAACCCGTCGAGACACAGGCAAGCAATCCACTCCATGTTCATCGACGCCCAAGCAATACCAAACCAAACTAGACGTAGGCTTTTACCTTCATCGAAGGGGCCGATCTAGTATAAATCCTCTGTGTTCTTTGTGTGCTTTAACCTCTTCAAGCTAACCCGCGCGATGGCCCCACACCTAAGTCCTCTAAACCGGACATCTGCCGTGCCAATTCCATGACACTTGGCGCCCACCGTGGGGCTATCGCACGATGGTTTCGAGTTCTTGAAGGGTAGCTTTGAAGGACTCAAGGGTTACGCGGTTGGCCGGATGACCAAGAGTCGCCGCGGCCGGATCTACATCGACGAAGCAGGTTGGGGCCCCGAGGCCGATTCAATCGAATACGGATAACGGGTCCCCTTTGGCGGCATCCACGCCTTCATCGGCAAGATTGGTGAACCGGGACCTGAGCCGGACATCTTCCCCAACATCGTCGAGCCGGCTCAGCGTGCGAGATCAGCCCGGATTCAGCCCGTCATGAAGCGTGTTTTCGTTGGAGCAGTACATGGAGTCCAAGCCGAGGACGGATCGGATTCTGGTGGCGAGACCGTTGTCTATTCTGACGATGAATCTTCATTTGGGGAGACCGAATCTATGTATCCGTTGCAGGACGGCCGATCCGGGGGTGTATCCGATGGTGACAGTATTCCGGACCCCTTTGATCCGCCAAACCGGGTGGCTGTCTTCATGGCCGGATCACAGTCTATGCAGCAGCCCACGGTGACTGGGCCGTTCACATCAGAGGTAGCTGGTGCAGGGGCGAGCAGCCAAGCCCTCTCACCCTCTGACGCTCTATCCACCTTGGTCGAGGAGTTGACAGCACGTGCAATAGCAGAAGTAGCTCCTGCCAACAAGGCGCAGCATGATGCGGAGATCCTTCAGATGAAGGGCCGGATTGAGCAAGCTAAACGGGATCTGGACGTAGAGAAAGCCATGATGGTAATAAGGCAAGTAGAGCTGGATTCCCAAGCTTTCCGGCTTCGGATTGATCAAGCTTCTGCACAGGAGGTGAGGAACAGAAGGCAGCAAACTCGTCTACCGCCGGTCTATGAGGCGATGAATCTCTTTGGCACACCAGGAGCGGGAGCCAGCAATAACCTAGAAGTAAACCGGGGAGGAGCCCTAGGAGCAGGTGCGCCGGTTCAACAGCCGGCGGCAGAGCGAAATCGTCAGGTTGTGCCCACGCCGCACATCCCCACCCCTCCTGTCCATTATTCAAACCCGTTGGATAACATTGTCGCCGCCGCTTCACGACTGGCCGCTTTACCTATTGAGGGAACATCCCCCGTGGCGATGGAAGCGCGCAGGGCCAAGGAATTGCTGGACACAACATTGACACACCAACATGCGTACTCTTACAGCAGGGAAAGGATTCATTCAACCCCCCGCCACAGCAGGAGTTACACTAGGCATTGGGATGAACCGGAAGTGTCTAGCAGCGAACGGAGATGTCACCGTCACAGGCAGGATAATCCGGCAGGAGCAGAGGTGCACGCCCAGGAGGCGATGAACCGGGCCAGACCGACCGCCCGCGAGGATACCCGTCAAATGACGCCGGTTCACCCAACCACAGCAGAAACAGGAGTCACGGCGAGTTATTTTGGAGTACAGTGTCTTGTTCCCGCTTTACGAAGCGTAAGGTTACCCAAGGACTTCAAAGGTCCGCGCAAGGTGCCCAACTATACGGCAGACCTGGCTCCAGAGGCATGGATTGAGAGCTATGAGATGGCTATGGAGATGCTAGATGTGGATGAAGCGGCATGCGCAAAGTATTTTACCATGATGCTTGAGGGTACATCCCGGACATGGTTAAAGGGCTTACCACCTAACTCCATCAGATCATGGGGTGAGCTGTGTCGCCAGTTTATCGAAAATTTCAAAGACACGTGCAAGCAACCAATGTCAATAGTGGACTTAGCGGCATGTGTCCAAGGAGAACAGGAGCCTACGAGCACCAGGGTACGACGAGTGTCAGAAATCGTGCACTCTTCCAATAGCATCAATCCCAGTACGGCGATAGTGACACTGGAAAACAATTGCCGGTTTGAGTCTCTGAAGCTGAAGTTGGGACGGCTCAAGTGGGATTGTAATGACATGGGGACACTCATGAGCGCTCTGGTGAAGTATGGGGACTCTGATAACGCTAAGTACCCAGAGGCAGATGGAGACAAGTCCGGGAAAGCGAACAAGGCCGGTAAACCGGCGCAGGCTAATCCGGCAGGAACAAGTTTTAATGGTAAACGAAAGGCAGAGGGCAGCTCTGATTTTGTGGCCAATACCAATGTTCAAGGAAATTTTCAGCGCCGCAAGGGTAGACCACCTCCACAGAGCGGAGGAGGATCCGTCGATCTGGATCAACAGTTGAACGAGCCTTGTCCGAAACATAGCACGTCGGAACACCCAGCTAAACACACATGGGGGCAATGCCGGATCATGGTAGAGGCCATGAGACAAGCCAAATACGACAATGGGCCACCGGGCGGCGGCTCGAGTTCCGGTTTTCAAGGACCGGGTCACCAGGGTAATGGGTCCGGATCAGGATATCATGGCGGCAACAATAACTACAGCCAAGGCAACCACCACCAGCATGGTCAGGGCGGTTATAACAACCAAGGCAACCACCAGCATGGTCAGGGTGGTTACAATAACCAAAGCAATCAGCAGCGTCAACAGCAGCAGCAATACGGATATCAGAGTAATCCGAAGGAGCTAAGTAGTGGACAGTACCATGTCTTTACTACGAGTTTGTGCAAAAGAGATCAAAAAACCCTAAAGCGGGCGGTAAACGCAGTTGAACCAGCAACACCACGTTTTCTGCGTTGGTCGGAACAACCTATTGTGTGGAAAAGAGAGGATAACCCGCCATGGATTGATAATCCGGGCCAGTTGGCCTTAGTGGTGGCACCACAGGTGGGTGTCTACAAATTCACAAAAGTACTCATGGATGGCGGCAGCAGTATCAACATCTTGTATTATGAGACTTTCCGTCGTATGGGGTTGACGGACAAGAAGTTGAGACAGTCCAACACGGTGCTCCATGGAGTGGTGCCAGGTAAATCGGCTTACCCAGTTGGGAAAATTGATCTGGAGGTCACCTTTGGAGATGAGCAGGACTCCAGGTCAGAAGCAGTAACCTTTGAGGTTGTAAAGATCCGGAGCCCATATCATGCTCTGTTTGGAAGGCCGGTTTACGCCAAGTTCATGGCTAGACCGTCCTATGTTTATCTACAGCTTAAGATGACGGGTCACAAGGGAACCATCACGGTTCATGGAAGTCGCAAGATTGCATTGGAGTGCGAGGAAGGAGACGCAGCCTATGCAGAGGCAGTATGTGCTACAGAGGAGTTAGAGTTCTACAAAGACAACGTTGATCCGGCAGATATGTTCTCGTTAAACAAGCCAACTACAGAGCATGATCCGGCGTTGAAGTTTAAATCGGCAGAGGAAACTAAGCAAGTTGACTTTGTGCCAGGCGACTCATCCAAGCAGTTCACTATCAGCGCCAATCTTGACACCAAATAGGAAAGCGCGCTCATCGAGTTCATCCGTGAGAACCGGGATATCTTTGCATGGAAACCTTCTGACATGCTAGGTATACCGAGGGAACTCGCTGAGCATAGTCTTAATATTGATCCGAAGTTCAAACCGGTCAAGCGGTATCTGCGCCGCTTCAATGAAGAAAGGCGCAAGGCTATAGGTGAAGAAGTGGCCAGGCTTTTGGCCGCAGGGTTCATAGTTGAGGTGTTCCATCCGGAGTGGTTGGCTAATCCGGTTCTGGTGTTAAAGAAAAATGGAAAGTGGAGGGTGTGTGTGGATTACACATACCTGAACAAGGCTTGTCCAACTGATCCGTTTGCTCTCCCTCGTATTGATCAGATCATTGATGCTACGGCAGGATGTGAGCGGCTAAGTTTTTTGGATGCATATTCAGGGTATCACCAGATCAAGATGGCAGTTAAGGACCAGGAGAAGACAGCCTTCATATCTCCCTTTGGAGCCTTCTGCTATGTATCTATGCCCTTCGGGATCAAGAGTGCCCAAGCAACTTACCAGCCTTGCGTGCAGAACTGCCTTAAGGGGCAGATCAGAAAAATGTCCATGCTTATGTGGATGACATCGTAGTAAAGTCAAGGAAGGAGGAGACGCTAATAGAGGACCTTAAGGAAACCTTCGACAATCTCCGGGTTTATAAGATGATGCTTAATCCGGAGAAGTGCGTTTTTGGTGTTCCAGCAGGCAAGCTCCTCGGATTCTTAGTGTCAAACAGAGGAATAGATGCCAATCCGGAGAAGATCAAGGCGATCACATCCTTAACCAAACCAGCTTGTATCAATGATGTCCAGCACATAGCTGGCCAGATTACAGCATTAAGCCGATTCATCAGCCGTTTGGGAGAGAAGGCAATTCCGCTTTATCAGATGTTGAAAAAGACAGACCGGTTTATATGGAGCGATGCTGCAAACGCTGCGTTTGAGGACTTGAAGCGACAATTGGCAGAACTACTGGTCCTTGCTGCCCCTGTTGACAACGAGCCGCTGCTGTTATACGTGGCCGCCAATGCCCGTGCAGTTAGCGTGGCAATTGTGGTGGAGCGCAAAGAAGCAGGCAAGGAATATCCGGTTCAGCGCCCGGTTTATTATGTCAGTGAGGTTCTAATTTAATCGAAGCAAAGGTACCCACACTGGCAGAAGCTGGTGTATGGCGTGTTCATGGCAAACCGGAAGCTGAAGCACTACTTCCAGGGCCACCCAATCACTGTTGTTAGCTCAGCTCCGTTGGGGGATATAATCCAGAACAGAGAAGCCACTGGCAGAGGAGCAAAGTGGGCCATTGAGCTTAGCCCACACGGATTGAAGTATGTACCACGTACTGCTATCAAATCCCAAGCATTGGTAGATTTCATGAATGATTGGACAGAATTACAAGCACCAGAGGAGAAGCCGGATCATACATACTGGACTATTCACTTCGACGGTTCAAGGCAATTAGAAGGCTCGGGGGCTGGAGTCGTGTTAACTTCCCCACGAGGTGACAAGTTTTGTTATTTCCTCCGACTAATGTTTCCTTGTACTAACAATGCGGCTGAATACGAAGAACTGCTTCACGGCCTACGGATGGCTAAGGAGATGAACTTGAGCCGGGTCAAATGCTTTGGTGATTCAGATCTAGTGGCGCAACAGGTGTCTGGCAAGTGGGACTCTAAATACCCTCTCATGGCAGCTTACAGGCGAGAAGTGGAAGCAGTTGCAGGATGCTTCAAAGGATATCAGGTGGATCACATAGACCGGCGGAAAAATGAAGCGGCCGACGCTCTAAGCCGGCTGGGTTCTCAACGTAAACCGGTGCCGCCAAATACTTTCTTGGATGAGCTACACAGTCCATCAGTTCAGGTACCATCGGAGGAGGATTTGGTTGTTCCTGATCCGGAAGCACAGCTGGTCGCAGCACTTCATATCATTCCGGATTGGACACTACCTTACTTGGCGTACCTGAGCCGAGGAGAGTTGCCAGATGATGAGGTTGAAGCTAGGTAGATAATCCGGCGATCCAAGTCTATGACCATTGTTAACAGAGAACTTCATCACCGCAGTGTTTCTGGGGCATTTCAGCGATGTGTGTCATCGGAAGAAGTGATGTCTACTACACGCTTCTATTCCTGTAGACAGTGTTGGGCCTCCAAGAGCAGAGGTTTGTAGGACAGCAGCAAATTTCCCTTAAGTGAGTAACCCAAGGTTTATCGAACTCAGGGAAGTGGAGGTTGAACGTACCCCTTTCAAGCAACCCTGCAATCAAGATACAAGAAGTCTCTTGTGTCCCCAACACACCTAATACAACTAGGAGTTGTATAGGTGCACTAAGGGGCCAACCATGACTTGCCTTTCAAGCGCAACTCTTTCATAGGTACCCTACCTCCACGGTCACTAGGGCGCTACTGATCACATTCGAATCCTCGCTTAATCCCTTCTGGTCAGGTTTATATGATCGTCTTCGAATCATCCCCCCTTGGATTACATCCATTGATTGGCAAAATATGTTCTTGCTCCTTGGATTACATCCATTGATTGGCAAAAGAAATCATCACCCCTTGGATTACATCCATTGATTGGCAAAATAAGTTCTTGCTCCTTGGATTACATCCATTGATTGGCAAAAGAAACCATTGCTCCTTGGATTACATCCATTGATTGGCAAAATAATTTCTTGCTCCTTGGATTACATCCATTGATTGGCAAAAGAAATCATTGCTCCTTGGATTACATCCATTGATTGGAAAAATAAGTTCTTGCTCCTTGGATTACATCCATTGATTGGCAAAAGAAATAATTGATCCTTGGATTACACCCATTGATTGGCAAACTGAATCATAGCTCCTTGGAACACGTCCATTGATTGGCAAAATGAATCATAGCTCCTTGGGTCACATCCATTGATTGGCAAATATGGAGCCCGGCAGCTCGCAAAAAGCCTCGACTACATGGTCTTATTTGCAACAGTGTTTTGTGGTTTGTGATTTTTCAAAGTTTTCTGTGGTTTTTGATCCGGAACTGGGCAACTTCAAAGTTGACCACATATCTACAAAAGTCTGGGTCATAGAATACCAGCATGATTTAAACCGGCGTTTTTCATAACCCGCAACAATCGTTGGGCAAACGCCAAGAGGGCCAAGAGCCTCATCAGAATCTACACGTTCAATAATGCCTACCGGATTAAGGATGTCAAGCACACTTAATCAAAGGTATGAAGTATTTTTGGGTATAAAGCAGATACTCTTTCAATATATGCCCATGGGAGCAATATAATTGGTCCGGTGGTAAACCGCCAGGACATCTTTTAGCATTGTTTATGCAGATACAGATAACATAAACGGATCAACCATAGCATGCAAGGGATTAAAATTGGCAGACGCCAAGTCAAGCTGTGACATCCGAAATGAGACAGACACTGTTTCGAACTATCTTATTACAAGGCACTTGCAGGCCTGAACGGATTAAAGTTTTCTGGCAACAGATTACAGTAGCTAAGAGTTAAACTGAGCGGCTTATGCTTCTTCTTCCTGTTGTGAAGGCTGAGGATCGGCTTGTTCCGGAGCTTCTTCGTCTTCTTGAAGCGGCTGGAAGTCAGGAACACGCCAGTCGATCTTGGATAGTGCACAGAAGTACATTTCCTTAGTAATATGATCGGACGGATCAATATCTGGAGCAAAAGTATGGGCATGCACTGGCGGGATCAGATTCTCGGTATCATAAACCGGCCGGTCCACCCGTTCATTTTCTAAGTCATATGCCGGATGATACCTGGTCAGATCCGCTTCATCGGCAAGCTTGCTGGCAAGAGGACGCATCTCCTTGGTTAAAGCACGGAGGTCCTTGCCAGAGAAGGCAGATCCATCTTCCTTATTACTGGGGTATCCGTTCATAGCTTCCTCCGGATCAAAATCCGGAACCCATGCCTTGGCCCTAGTCAGTGCTACAAGAGAGTCGGCCCGTGCAGCAGATTTCTTCACTTCTTCCAAGCGTACACGCAGTATAGATAGCTTCTCCAAAGTACCTTGGATGGTAGTGGGGGCCGCTTTTTGATGGGACATCGCACTTATAATCCTTTGAGCGCCGGAATACAGCTGCTCCACCAAGGTATAAGAGGCCTTGAGCTTCTTTCGAACGTCATCTCCAAGATGAGTTATGCGCCGCCCTACATATGATTGTTAAAGTTAAACCGGAGCGGAACAAAGATTGCAGAGATGAAAACATATGCAGATTGAGTGCTCACCAAAGATAGCAGAAGTCATAAGTTATATTTGTTGTCTTAAACCGGTCAGCTCTTGCGTCACCGGATTAAGGGCAGCTTCAGCATCCTTTGCTCTTTTCTCAAGAGCGTTCCTCTGCACCTCCCAGGCTGACCGCTCCGCTTCAAAGTCTTTTTTCAATTTCTCTATATTGGTTAAGCTCAGTGCAAGCTCGTCCTTGGCTTTGGCAGAAGCAGTTTCAGTAGCAGTCAGTCTATTCTGGAGCTCACTTACCTTTGCAGCCCTCCGGGTCAAGTTAGCCTACAGGGAAATTAAATGGATTAAAAGACAATTCAGACAAGTCTTAAGCATATAATCAAGTTATCCACTTGACACTTGGGGGCTAATGTACAGTTGAAGTATTAAAAGAGAAATTCAGACAAGTCCCAGGCACATAAAACAAGTTATGCCCCTGGCACTTGGGGGCTAATGTAAGTTCATTTTGCATACATTGGAAGTACCGGTTCACCTACAACGAAGCTAAACCGGCCCTTGGGGGCTACTATGGCCTAAAGACAGGAGTACAAAGAATACAACAATAGAAACAAGTGAAGGAAGTTACCTCGTATTTATCCTTCATCATATTAACCAACCCCAATTCATAATCGCGGCTGGTATGAAGCCGGTTCAAATACCCGGAATAAAGTTCCTGGGCACTCAATTGGGCATAGCTGGACAAGTCCGTGCTCCACTTTCCCTTTTCTTGTTGAAGCTTCTCCTCTTTAGCAGTATGTTTGGCCAAAATGATAGGCTCAGTAGGAGCGGTAAAACCTGTCCCGGTTATCTGAACATCCAGAGAAGAGGCAGTGGTTGGTTGAGAAGGGGCAACAGTAGGGGCCGGGCTAACAGGAGCCGGGTTAGTCCGAGGAGGGCTAACCCGGACAGGACTCGTCGGTTCAACTACATTTTCCATATTAGCATCTTCTGGGGCAACAGTGTCATCATGATCTATGGGAGCAGGGTCACCAAACTGAGTTGCAGGATCGTTCTCTGGAGGGATGACTTCGTCCGGATCAGCTGCCGGTTCAGCGGTAGCAGTCTCGGTAGCCGCTTTGGTGGCTTTCACCTTCTTGCTAGGCTTGGGCTTGCTGGAGAAAATTGAAGGAACAATGAGAATCATCAAGGTACAAATACAAAAATAAACCGGATGTTGAAAGGGACTTACCCAGGCACGGTCTTCAGTACAGGGACCTGTGTGGCAGTCGACTCACCTGAAGAGGACAAAGGAGTCTCCTGGTAGTTAGGATCAGACAGTTTAAGCTGTTTACGTATAAGTCCGGCCTTTGGATGGAGAAGAGTTGGAAAAAGTAAAACCTCAGAGCGGCGCCTGCGAGCCAGAGTAAGAGATATTCCGGAGGATTCTACTACATGGCCACTATGGCGCGTAGTCCGGCGTGCTTCATGCTGCTGCTTCTTCAAAAGAAATTTGGGGTCCAGTTGAGCGTAAGGATGAGAAAAAGGGTATTTCCGGGACGCCCGACGAATTTTGGGCGCCGACAGTTCTGAGTCTGAAGAAAGAGAGATTACCTCAACTTCCGCCGCTTTACTTCCTTCAGCCAAATCCTGTGGAAAGACACTGTTAACATAAATTTGGATAAAGGGAGATTAAAACACATCAGGATCAATTCATACCTCGGAATCCGGATCATCTTCCTCAGGATGTGAACCGAAGGCAGCGGCCGCCTTTTTCTTCTTGACAACATACATCTTCCGGCATGGCTGTTTGCCTGACTTATCTTGAGGTTTTCGCTTCCAGAAGGGGTCGTTGGCCTGTGCAGAAGATAAGAAATAAATAGAAGACAATTGATATGGACGGATCAGAAAAAGCAGAAGAGGTCAGAAAGAACTTACTGCTGGCGGTTTGTTGTTTTCATAGAATGGAGCCAATCCGGTCTGGCTGCACTCTTCCGGGGAGATGTTGAGCATTTTCTTTGCGGATTCAGTGACTTCTTTCTCAGGAAGTACTATGTCAATGTGGCGTTGAGGGTCATCCGTTTTTCCGGTATACTCACACATCAGACCGGAGTGCCGGCTCAGTGGAAGGATGCTCCAGGCAAGCCAACAGCGAACGAAATCTACTCCACTTAAACCGTTGGCCATAAAGGCCCTAAGCTTAGCAAGCTAAGGGGCAAACCGGGCCCGCTCTGATGAACTAAGGCGCTGCGGCAGGGGATGATCCTCAGGCAGACGATGTGCACGGTAACCCGGCAGTGGGTTTTCTCCTTCAGGCGAGGTATCTTTGCAATAGAACCATGATTGGTTCCATTCCTTGGGGTGTGTATGGAGAGCACCATGGGGGAAGGTCACATCTCTTCTCTTTTGAATGCTAACACCGCCCAACTCTTGATGCGGTCCGGCAGTAAACTCTGTCCGCCGGTTTAAATGGAAAAAGTCTCGGAACAAATCCACTAACGGTTCTTCTTGAAGGTATGCTTCCGAGAAGACTTGAAAATTACACACATTGGATATAGAATTCGGACCTATATCTTGAGGATGAAGCTGAAAAGCAGCCAGCACATCCCGGAAAAATTTTGAACCGGGAGGGCTAAAACCCCGGGCCATGTGATCAAAGAAAACAATGATCTCTCCTTCCTTAGGGGTAGGGGGCATTCACCTCCTGGGGACCGCCATTTCAGAACCGCTTGGGGGCCCAGAAGACCAATTGAAGCGGCGTTGGTTAAGTCATCTTCCGTAATGCGGGAAGGAGCCCAGTTGCAACAAACGAACTGCTTGGCAGTCATTTTGATTAGAGGAAACACTGAAAGATACAGTGCAAAATCCGGATTACTAAGTACTGAAGCATAAATCGGAGCGTAACATCAAAATTATATCGACGGTTTAGACAAGGGACTAATGGCATTGACAACCCGGAGCAGATGTGAAGCGAACTGCTACCGGTTTATGATAACAGAAAAGAGGAGGCTAAACCGTCGGGCTTATGACTAATTCTTTACAAGAAGAACATATGATTGGTTAAACCGGTGAATAGCTTACAGATCTACAAAGCGAAGAAACAGGTTTCTACAGAAGGCTAAAGTAAAAAATGGATCTGAGACGTAAGAAAAAGATGAAATATATGCAAGTCTTATACAGGAAGAACCACGAAGGGTTTCTACAGACCAAATGAATCTAAGGTTTGAATCGAAGGTTTAAACTACGGAGCAAGAGCGCACTCAAAACGAATCCAAGGTTTGAATCTACTACAAGTGTAACCTACAGGGATGAACAGCAAGCTTCGAGGTTTATGGCGGAAGCCATGGAGGAACCCTAGATCGAGATCTATAGTGAGGAAGAAGGAGTACCTGAGGAGGAAGAAGACGGCGGCGGAGTGCTCTGGACACGTTTCAGGGTGATGCAGCGGCCTGGATTGACGACGGCGACGGGCTCGAAGAACGGCGGCGGAGCTTCGGGCGACGGAGGAAGATGAAGTGCGGAAGGAAGAAAAAGGACAGGTCTCAGTGGTATTTATAAGATGGTGAGGTGAAATGGCAAGCGCGGGAATCAAGGAGGTCAGAGATTGGATAAAGATTCAGTGGTCGCCTCGATCTTCGGGATAGCATTTAACAAAGGTAACAAACAGAGGTGAGCAATAAATGCGGAGGTGATGTCACGACAGATTGAGATGATTTCTGGAGATGACGTCATAGCCGGTTTACAAAGCAGAGAATTTACAGAGAAGAAATTTATGCAAGACTTAGAAGACTGACATGAACAAGTTCAAATCAATCTGGGGCCTAATGTCAGGGATATTACTAGCAGGTATAAACCGGCTAGGAAGATCCGGATTACACTTACATAGTTGTATTATCATAAGCCTAGTAGAATATGAACCGGAGGTTACGGCCCATGGAGGCTTAGGGCCCATATGTAAAGCTTACAGTTTATAAACCGTCATACCATGTAACTTGAGATGTAAGACAGAAAGAGCAGAGACTCAGGCGGACACGATTATGAGCCGGCCTCGGGTCTCTGTAAACCGGACCGGGCATTGTCTCCTATATAAAGGGACGACCCGGCGACGGTTCAGGGGCACGCAATAACCCGTCGAGACACAGGCAAGCAATCCGCTCCCTGTTCATCGACGCCCAAGCAATACCAAACCAAACTAGACGTAGGTTTTTACCTTCATCAAAGGGGCCGAACTAGTGTAAACCCTCTGTGTTCTTTGTGTGCTTTAACCACTTCAAGCTAACCCACGCGATGGCCCCACACCTAAGTCCTCTAAACCGGACATCTGCCATCCTGGACATAACCTTGTCCAGGCGGGCACGGTAGAGCGCTTGGAGCTTCCAGAAATTGACCCCCATGGCCCGGAAGAGCTGCCCTTCTGGAGAGCCATCACCGCCGACGCCCGGTTCATCAACAACCTCAAGCCCGGTGGCGGCAAGCACCTCGCCGGCGAAGGCTTCCCCTCCGGCGGGCGCTCGGGAGCTTGCCGCCCCTGCAAGATGGACGAAGAGAAGACATCATTCATCACCCCATGTGGTACATACTGTTTCGTACGAATACCTTTCGGGTTGAAGAGTGCTGGCTTGACGTTTGCAAGGGCAGTCCAGATTGGTTTTGAACCCCAGCTCCATAGAAATATGGAGGCTTATATGGATGATATAGTGGTCAAAACCAAGAACAGGGCAACCCTTATACCGGATTTACAAGAAACATTTGTCAACCTACGCAAGATCAACCTCAAGTTGAACCCTGAGAAGTGCATCTTCAGCGTCCCGTCCGGCAAGCTTCTCGGGTTCTTTGTGTCGCAGCGTGGGATAGAGGCCAATCCGGACAAGATCAAAGCTATAGAGCAGATTGAAGCACCCAAACGGGTCAAGGACGTGCGTCGGCTTGCTGGCTGCGTTGCCGCCATGAGCAGATTCATTTCCAAGTCTGCCGAGCGCGCCCTCCCCTTCTTCAAGATTTTGAAAAAGGCAGGGCCGATGGAGTGGACGGCAGAAGCTGAAGCAGCGTTACAAGATTTGAAGAGGTATCTTTCCTCCACGCCAATACTAGTTGCGCCTAGGCCACAAGAACCGTTGCTGCTATACTTGGCGGCGACGAACCAGGTGGTCAGCGCCGCACTAGTGGCGCAGAGAGAAATTGATTACGGGGTCATAGCAGCGACAGAGCCTGGTGCCACTAGCGCAGAGATGACACGGCCGGTTGGAGTGCAGCCAAGGAAGAAAATGATGCAGCACCCGGTCTACTTTGTTAGCTCCCTCTTGCAGGGGGCTAGATCAAGGTACTCCGGTGTGCAGAAATTGCTCTTCGGCCTTCTCATGGCCTCGAGGAAGCTGCGTCACTACTTCCAGGCGCACGAGATCACTGTCGTCACTCGACTCCCTCTACAACGGATATTGCACAATCCAGATGCAACGGGAAGGATTGTAGAGTGGGCACTGGAGCTGTCCAGCTTTGGCCTCAAGTTTGAAAGTACCTCGACGATTCAGAGCCGAGTCCTGGCAGAGTTCGTCGCAGAATGGACCGCAACGCCTGATGAAAGAAGTCCAGGAAACTGCTCTCCCCGGCAAAGAGGCGAGTTGCAACTGGATCGTGTACTTTGATGGAGCTTTCTCCTTGCAGGGCGCCGGGGCTGGCGTACTGCTGGTCGCGCCCACAGGAGAGCACCCCAAGTACGTGGTCCAGATGCACTTCCCCAGGGAGGTATCAACGAACAACACTGCTGAGTACGAGGGGCTTCTTGCTGGTCTTAGGATCACGGCAGACCTCGGAATAAAGAACCTCATTGTCAGGGGCGACTCGCATCTGATGTCTACACACGCTTCTATTCTTGTAGACAGTGTTGGGCCTCCAAGAGCAGAGGTTTGTAGGACAGCAGCAAATTTCCCTTAAGTGAGCAACCCAAGGTTTATCGAACTCAGGGAAGTGGAGGTTGAACGTACCCCTTTCAAGCAACCCTGCAATCAAGATACAAGAAGTCTCTTGTGTCCCCAACACACCTAATACACTTGTCAGATGTATAGGTGCACTAGTTCGGCGAAGAGATATTAAATGGCAAGTGATATGGATGGCAAAACAAAGTAATATAAATCTGTAATAAAAAGTGCAGCAAGCAAACAAGTGGTAAACGTGAGCACAAATGGTATTGCAATGGTGGAAACAAGGCCTAGGCTTCATACTTT
Source organism: Secale cereale (assembly GCA_902687465.1). Classification (NCBI taxonomy): domain Eukaryota; kingdom Viridiplantae; phylum Streptophyta; class Magnoliopsida; order Poales; family Poaceae; genus Secale; species Secale cereale. Next base: position 97,075,036 of record LR738712.1, read on the forward strand.
CACTAGTGGCAAATCCCAACAACATTAACATAATCGAATCACATGATATTTCCCATAAAACATGCAAGGGGGACGCACTCGAAGGTCATTCCTTTGTGGTCAAGAGAGGACGAGAATTATGTAGGGCTACAAAAGCACACCTCTAAGTTCGTAGTTCTCAATCTATGGATTTCCCAATGTCACCTCGGCCATCCAAAGAGAGTACCACAATCACCACAACATATCTCAAGGATAGTCAAAGACAAGCACCAAGAGACTCTCAATCTTCAATCCACACACAAAAGAGGAAATCACTCATGAAAATATTCTTCTAATCCATGTCCAATAGACCGCTGTCACCTTGGTCTCGGGGATTATACTAGATAAAGACAAGTGAGTACATCAATCCAATACATAGAGGAAGGGGAAATATCATGGGATCACCCTAGATTAACATAGCCTATGATCACAACGAAGATCACATCATGGGAGTGAGAATTGACCACATAGCTACTGGTAGAAACCTCAGCCCCGAGGAGGAACTACTCCCGCATCATGGAGAGAGGAAGCAACGTCGATGGAGATGAATCCGGGGGCACTTCCCCGTCCCGGCAGGATGCCGGCACAGGAATTCTGGTCCCCCGAAACTTGGTGGCGATGGCGGCGGAGATCGGAATAGCTTCTGGAGAAAAGGGGTCTGGAATCGAGGTTTCGGGACGCGATGTAAATATATGCCAAAGGGGGGCACCAGCGGAGCTAAGGGGGGCCCAGGCAGCCTGGCGCCGCGGCCAGGAGGGGGGGCGCCCCCACAGGGCGCCTGGAGCCCCTGTGGGCCCCCTCTGGCCCTACTTCGGTCGCATGGAAGCTTCTAGAGCGCTGATTTTTTATATATTTTTCCCGGAATTTTTCTGGCAATTTACGTAATGGGAAAATCTGAAATAGAAAAACAGCAGAAAACAGAAACTGGCACTGGGGTGCACTGAGTTAATAGATTAGTCCAAATATGATCAAAAGTGTATGGAAGTGCATAAATATCATAGCAATATCACACAAAAGAGGCATGGAGCAAGCAGAAATTATAGATACGTTTTGGACGTATCAACATCCCCAAGCATAATTCCTGCTCGTCCTCAAGTAGGTAAATGATAACAAGCATAATTTCTGTGGTGACATGCTACAAACCATATAAGAACTTTTCATAGTCACATGACAAATGCTTACTGAAATAATGAATCTGTAGTAATTACGTTGCCTCATGAGAATATCACAAAGAACTGAAAGTTTTACAATATGATACTGAAAACACCCAATAGATTTGTAGTGAGCATGGTGTGCAAACATGACAAAGTGATACCTCGCTTGCCCGCTTTAGTGAAGCAAAACATAAATGCAGGGGCACCTCCAAAGTTTAAGTGACGACTAGATACAATGATTTCAGAGTAAACGATATCATAATCATGCAGAAGACAATGGTACTTTGGGACAATGCACATTACACTCAGAATGAAAATCATGCTCTCAATAGTTGGTGCTTTAAAGAAAGAAGGTGGAGACTCTCGAACCGTGGCTTTTGATGGCAAGGTTGAAAACCCGTGGTCGGAAACAAAAACTAAACATGTACCAGAGCTCTTGGTTTTAAAAAACAGAGGTAATAATTATTATTTTAGAGATGCATATTTCGTCAACGAATGCTAGCAGATAACTCAATTACTTCTCGAGCTGGACAAGTTTCGAGGAACGGCTCCCGCACGAGGACGATCACATCCTCTTAATCTCCTTTGTTTATCACAGCCAAAGTTTTCTGATTTCTCATGAACAAAGCGTGAAGGAGGGTTTGTTTGTTGTATATTTTTTAATGAGCCGGGCGCACTCTTTGCCAGTTCCTTCTCGTATTAGGGGTTTGCACATTAGACATGCAATCCCGGCGTGAAGCTTGTCCAACTTAAAAAGATCATGAATTAACTACTACTTCCTCAGGAGCTAAAACAGAGGCATAAAAGAGAAATGCTTTTTTTGAGTAATTTCGAGATGGTACACAAAAGTCTTCGTTAGGAATGGCAGGTAAATACCATGTATAGGAAGGTATGGTGGACTCATATGGCATAACTGGTTTAAAGGATTTTGGATGCACAAGCAGTCAGTCCGCTTAGTACAGGCGAAGGTTAGCAAAAGACTGGGAGCGACCAACTAAGAGAGCAATGACGGTCATAATCATGCAGAGCGACAAAGCAACATTGAATCGGGCATGGAAGTTATATCGCTACTCAGAAATTAAAGATCATCAAGGCTTGATAGACTTTCTTTACAGTCTTAAATATGCGTGAGCATATGCCAAGTCAATCAAAATAAATTCTTGGAGGAAGATATCACTAAACCATACCACATCATAGGAAAACAAATCATGTTGGTACTTCAATAACACATTAAGAACCCCCCAGCTATTTGAGACTAACCATAAGAAAACATGAACTACTAAGCACCATTATGCACATAGCATTTTCATCATAGACATATCAACCAGTGCAACAGAAGCCAACTCTCTTAACAAGATAAGCATGATAACTCAAGAGAGTTCCAGCAACCAACTAAACAAAAGCTCTTTAAAAAGAAAAGCATGAAAACTAAGAGCTGAACATGACAGTAGCTATTGAAAGACAAAGAACACACACAGCAAAGATAGACATGAAAATTCTATGTTGTGTTCTAGGTTGAAGTGGAGCGTGTTTCTCTCCCACACAAAGAAAGATGGGTTCCAACTCGTTATGAACAGCAAGCAAAGCTAAAGAAAACTAAAAAGGAAACTAAAAGCAAGACGCTCCAAGCATAGCACATAACGCATGAAGTGATTAAAATATAGTGGAACGAAAGACGAACTGATAATTGTTGATGGAGAAGGGGATGCACGGGGGCATCCCCAAGCTTAGACGCTTGAGTCTTCTTGCATATTTCTTGGGGGTGCATGGGGGCATCCCCAAGCTTGAGCGTTTGACCCTCCTGAATCTTTTTATCATCTTCCCTCGCACACTTGAAAACTCCCTTCATACATAACTCATCATAATCTGATTAGCGAGGTTAGTACCCATAATAAAATAATTTTTCCTTGCTGGAAATAAGGATAATCTTGAAGGTCTACTGTTTCTCAAGATTGCCAAAAGGTTTTTGCAAAGAAAAAGCAAGCTCAAGGTTTGAAAAACGAAGGAAAGGCAAAACAGGACAGAATCTGTGAAAAACAGACCAGCAGGTAGTAAATAATTTTTTCGGGGCACTTCTGCAACTCAAATCAAAAAACTCAGAACAGATGCCCGAAAGCCAATTGTATAGAGCACGCTGTCGAAAAAAATCAGACCAAAAAGATGATCTGGTGATTTTATACGAATTTTTCTGTCCAAGTACAGAATCTGTTTCCTGGACAGCACGTCACAACTTTTGAACTTTCTTGCAATCGGAGGCTAAACTTGGCACAAAGCTAAAAAATACAGATACAATGATGTTGCTCAAGTAGTAACAAACATCAGGACCACTAAAAACTGAAAGAACAAACTGAAAGCAAAGATAACAAGGGTTGTCTCCCTAGAGCTCTTTCTTTATAGCCATAAAGATAGGCTTAAGACTTTAATGATGCTCTCGTAGGAATAAGAGTTGAAGAACAAAGGAGAGCATCAAGAAGCAAATACCAAACACATTTAAGCCTAACATGCTTCCTATGCATAGGAATATTGTAATAGAATAATTCATTGAAGCACAAAGCAATAAGCATAGGAAGACAAAACAAGTGCAGCTTCAAAACCTTCAACTTAAAGAGAGGGAACTTGATATTATTGAAATATCTATAAGCATATGTTCCCTTCTCATAATAATTTTCAGTGGGATCACGAATAAACTCAACAATATAAGCATCACATAAAGCATTGTTACCATGATCCACATGCAAGAAGGTACTCTTACTCTCCACATAAGCATAATCTTTCTCATTGGTAATAGTGGGAGTAGGACTATCATAAACAACTTGAACACTATAGATTAATTGTGTATTAGGAAGATGGTGTTCAACAAGGGAGTAATTCCCTCCATGATTATGACAAGTTTCATAAGGATAATTTCTCCTTATGTCATAGGTACCTTTATAATCACTATAGATTGGAGTTATAACATCATCATAGTAGAGAAGAGCATTATCATTGCTAGCAACTATATTTGTAAACATGTTGTCTTTATTCTTACTAGCAAAAGAATTATCAATTGTCACATCACTAGTGGGTAAAGGATTTGCAATCCTATCATCCCCAAGCTTAGAGCTTTCCATATCATCACTTTCAGAGTTGGTACCAAAAAGATTTTCAAGATCATAAGTAGCATTATCATCATTTTCCCAATCACAATAAGTAACATGCATATCATAATCAAAATCATCTTCAATAGTACCTATGGACGTATCATCAAGATGATAATTAAGGCAATAAACTTCACCTTCTTCTTTAAACTTACAACCGTTAGGATAAAAGTTGATGGGAGGAATATGCTCAGGCCAGGTTGATACCCATTCTTCTTCCTTCTTGCTCCTCTTCCTCCTCCTCTTCTTTTTCTTCTTCTTCACCTTTGGAGGGAGTGGTTGGAGATGAAGCTTCTCCACATATCCTGGTTTATCATTAGAAACAATAGGGGAAACTTGGGAGAAACTCTCCTTTTCATTAGCAGAAATATAAGAGACATTTTTATACTTTGGTAAAGTTCCCTCCTTTCTAATCTTACTTATGTAATCATTTTCATGGCAATTAACAACACAATGGAGATGGCAATTTTGCAAAGTGTTTTTTATTCCTATGGCATTAACATCTAGCCAAGAAGTCTTTTCTGATAACTCCTCACACATCAAAAATAACATAACCTCATCATAAAGATCAGAGGTGATCATGTTATCACACAACTGGTTAACAGTTATGTTTTGAAAGTGCATGCATTGAAAATTAAAGTGACCCTCTATACAGCAAAGTTCACAAGTGAAAGGATAAAGGTCACACAATTCTCTAGCAATTTCATTTAAATCTCTGACCCAAGTGATTGTTCTTTCATGCTTATGTTGCTTACAATACTTCTCTTCTTCAATCATAGGCCTTTCACAAGGTCTATCCACTCCACAAAAATTAACATGCTTAAATAAAACTTCATTTTTAGGAATTGGATCATGCATGTTGCAATCATCATGAACAATTTCATTTTCTTTGCAAATCTCTTTAAAAGGTTCATGATGCTTGATCCAATCCTCCTTAGGCATATTAAGATGTGAAGCAAAAGATTTGAGGAAATCAACAAGGAGTTGAGAATCAAGCCCAAACTTAGCACTAAACTTATTAAAACTTGTAGTTTCAACAAAGGACTTAATGCAATCATACTCATAAATTATACCTGACTCTTTACCTTTGTCGATCTCCCAATCTTCAGTGTTGCGTTGAATTCTTTCAAGGAGTTCCCATTTAGCATCAATCTTTTCGTTTGTGAAAGAACCCATAGAGGAAGCATCGAGCAAATCTTTATCCTGTCGAGAGAGCCTCGCATAGAAATTAGTAATAATCATATCTTTGGGAGCCCATGGTTAGGACATTTTAGCATTAATGTTTTCAGTCTCCCCCAAGCTTGAGCTATGCTCTCTCCGTCATGAGGATAGAAATTATAAACATAATTCCTATTCTCATGGACTTCATGAAGAGGATAAAACTTGGAGTAAATGAGAGACTGGATCTCTTCCCAATCCAGCAGGTGAGAGTCATCTAGTAGCCTATACCATTCCAATGCTTTTCCTTTCAGTGACAAGGCAAATAATTTCCTCATGACTCCATCTCTTGTCAAACCTGAAATCTTAAACAACTCACAAAGTTCTATAAGTTTCAACAAATGAATACTAGGATTGACCGTCCCATCATAACAATCATTCAAAATTATTTCAATTATCCCAAGTGGTATTTGGAACGGGATACATTCAGTAGGTGGAGGAGACTTCTCTACCACGGGTGTGGTAAAGCGGCCTTCCCCAAGCAGCGAACTAAGAGTGCGGTTTTCCATAAACATAACTAGTGAAACTAAAAACAAGAAACGAAAAGATTTAATTGAAAGATCTAGAGAAGGTACCTTCACTTACCTCACTTCCCCGGCAACGGCGCCAGAAATAGCTTGATGTCTACACACGCTTCTATTCTTGTAGACAGTGTTGGGCCTCCAAGAGCAGAGGTTTGTAGGACAGCAGTAAATTTCCCTTAAGTGAGCAACCCAAGGTTTATCGAACTCAGGGAAGTGGAGGTTGAACGTACCCCTTTCAAGCAACCCTGCAATCAAGATACAAGAAGTCTCTTGTGTCCCCAACACACCTAATACACTTGTCAGATGTATAGGTGCACTAGTTTGGCGAAGAGATGTTAAATGGCAAGTGATATGGATGGCAAAACAAAGTAATATAAATCTGTAATAAAAAGTGCAGCAAGCAAACAAGTGGTAAACGTGAGCACAAATGGTATTGCAATGGTGGAAACAAGGCCTAGGCTTCATACTTTCACTAGTGGCAACTCCCAACAACATTAACATAATCGAATCACATGATATTTCCCATAAAACATGCAAGGGGGACGCACTCGGAGGTCATTCCTTTGTGGTCAAGAGAGGACGAGAATTATGTAGGGCTACAAAAGCACACCTCTAAGTTCGTAGTTCTCAATCTATGGATTTCCCAATGTCACCTCGGCCATCCAAAGACATACCACAATCACCACAACATATCTCAAGGATAGTCAAAGACAAGCACCAAGAGACTCTCAATCTTCAATCCACACACAAAAGAGGAAATCACTCATGAAAATATTCTTCTAATCCATGTCCAATAGACCACTGTCACCTTGGTCTCGGGGATTATACTAGATAAAGATAAGTGAGTACATCAATCCAATACATAGAGGAAGGGGAAATATCATGGGATCACCCTAGATTAACATAGCCTATGATCACAATGAAGATCACATCATGGGAGAGAGAATTGACCACATAGCTACTGGTAGAAACCTCAGCCCCGAGGAGGAACTACTCCCGCATCATGGAGGGAGGAAGCAACGTCGATGGAGATGAATACGGGGGCACTTCCCCGTCCCGGCATGTAATGCCCAGGATGGGACTATACCTCCTACGTGTCGAGGCACGACTTAAAGGTATAAGCCCATCCTAGAATGATCTCAAGTTTGGTATCTTTGCACGACTCATGTAAAAGAGGGATTAAATTGCAAAAGGAGATAGTTGGCTTACACTCGCCACTTCACACAATACATTACATAAGCAGAACATCATTCAAAACATCACAACCCGACAACGGGTGAAGATCCAAAAGAAAGATACCAAACAACATAAAGCCACAGGTCAGGAATGAATCCTAGTAGAAACCACTACTGATCGACAAAACGACACAAGCATAAGGCCACGCTCTTCATAGAGCTCCTGGTGAAGAACTTGAACCAGCTCCTGCATCAAACTCGGCTGAACCTGCATCTGGTGTGGTGAAGTATCTGTGAGCCACAGAGGACTCAGCAATCCCGTTCCCGGGTAACACGACTATTTAAGCCTTGGGTGAGGATAAGGCTGAAGAAGAACAAGAGGTGAAGAAACAACAAGAGTCTGCAGCAGCAACTAGCACTATCTTACGTAATAGAGAGCGAGAAGAGAAGAGCATCGGTCGAAAGGTGATCACGAAGTGATCCTAGCTAAAGCCGGTCAAACATAACCCCACCGTGTTCAACTCCCGAATCCCTATTCGGAAATTGACAGTCACGATACACACGCTGGTAGTGTATTGGAAACATTGTGTCAAGTTATCTACTACCGGATATTAACAAGCTCCCATCTGCCACATAACCGCGGGCACGGCTTTCGAAAGTTCAAACCCTGCAGGGGTGTTCCAACTTGACCCATTACAAGCCCACGATCCGCGGAGTCGCAACTCCATAGGTGGGAAGACCCGAGTATTCTCGGAATCCCGTGCTCAAGTTAAACCGAACTAAGGTAAGGCTAATCCAGCAAATCCTCCCGGTGTGTCGACACCCTGATAGTAGCCGCGCGTATCTAAGTCTCAGGACACGACCGGATGGGTGAAGCTACGGGTTTTTACCAGACCTTGAGTTTCCTCGAGGTGGCCCCGCAGGCTCCCCGTTTCGGACCAACACTCATGTGGAGCACTGGCCCGGGGTTGTGGAATTAAGAATAAAAGAGGGTTTGCAAGGCCCTTATGCAAGTTTTATTAGTTTGTTATTAGGCAAATAGTACCGATGTTGGGACTTGCTGGAAAAGACTTAGCACTTAGCGGTTTATCAAGGGGGTCCCATACACCCCAACCATGTTAGGAACGCATAATCAAGGAACATAACACCGGTTTATACGGTTCCTAACGGCATGAGTGGAACAAATCACCAAGCAAAAGGCTTAGCCTTCCACCCTTGGCAATATATAGATGATTTCATTTTTAAGCATTTATATAGTGTAATATAACCCAACCAAACTTCAACATGAAGCAAGCATCTTCGATCTTCACCTGCAACTAGCAATGCTATAAGAAGGGCTGAGCGAAGCGTACTTAGCCAAGCAACGGTTTGCATAGGTAGGGTGGTTAAACAGGTTCATGGTTACAATAGGAGGCTGACAGGAAAACATGGGCATCGAGGCAAAAGTATAGAGCGATACTCTAGCAATAGGCAAAGATAGTAATGGTATCCGGGTTCGGTCATCTTGCCTGGGATTCCACAAGGGAGAAGAACGGATCCATGACGTAGACGGAGCAACACAGTCGAGCGAATCCTCACAACTCCGGAACGAAACCCAAGCTAACAAGAGAAGCAACCGGAAAGAAACAAACAACACGGTAAACACACAAGCATAAACATGGCATACGAAGCACATCCAAATATGATGCATGCCCGGTTTAAATATGCATGGCATGGCAAGAGCACAAACAAATACTACAAGTTAAGTGGAGATCAATATGCAACGAGTTGCATATTGACGAAACACCACAATATAATTATTTAATTGACTCTCGTTATTTACAAGACAAGATTAAATGTTTTTAGCATGGCAAGAGGTGAAGCATAATAAAACTACACTATTAGGCATTTTAAATGAGGCCGGAGAATAACAACAACAAGTCCGGAAAATCCCTATGAGCATGTTTAATAATTATAAGCAACAACAATTTAACACATTAAAATGTTGTTAACATGATGCGGATGACATGATCAAGTTTATGCAATTTTATTAAAAGGTTAACAAGAGAGATATGAAGTATTGTCACCGTGGTGGAATGAAAGGGTGCCACGGCAACGATCCGAAATGATGCAAAGGCAACAACTCGGTTCCGGTAACTCGTTGAGAGACCGGTGCTAAAGATGACGAAGCGAGTCAAACGAGATGATGGGGTGATCCCGTTGCCGGGTTCCCACGGGTCGGCGACGAGGCAACCGAGGAACACGACAAAAGATCGAAACGGGCACGAAGCACACACGGGAGACATTTCATACAACACAACAAGCATCTCACGGGTCATCCACGGGGTCGTCTCGTTATACCTTTGAAGCGTGCGTTTCGGGGCGGTTCGAGACGTAGAGGAAGAAGGCGTTCACGTTCGGAGAGGAAGTAGCCGTTCCGTAGAGGGAAGTAGTGGAGGTAGTCGTTCTCGCAACTCGTAGAGGAAGTAGTGGTACACGGCCGAAGAGGAAGTAGTTGTTCACGGGTCTCCGGCGACGGTAGACGTTCACGTCTCGTGGTACTTGCGACGTCGGGCATCTTCGGGGCGACGGTAGTGGTACTTGATCCGAGTAGTCGTTCGTTTGTAGAGGTACTTGAGGGTCTCGGCGACGGTAGTGGTACACGGCGACGTCGGGGTACACGTGTAGTCGAACTTGACGCATCCGAAGGGGTACTTGGTCGGGTCGCCTTGTACTCGTTCATGTAGTCGTTCTCGAGGTCGTCGACGTCGTGGTACTTGGTGTCTTCGGACTCGCCGGTCTCAATACTTGCGACGGTACCGGAACACTTGTCGTTGGACTTGACGAATCCAAGAGGTACCTGACGTCTCGGGGTCCCTCGTTCGAAGATCTTGGCGTCCCCGGTTTTAGCGGCTGCGGCCTTCACAACAAAAAGAAAAAAAAAACAGCAAGGTCTTGGCGGCTCGGGGCGAGGTGGCTGTAGGGGCTCGGCCCTGGCGACGGGGGCGCGCAAGGAGCGACGGCAGAGCCTCGGCGGAGGAGAGGCGCTGTACGGAGGGAGGCCACGGCGTGCTGGTGCGGGCTGCGGCGTCATGGCGAGGAGGACGGGGCCCGGGGCGCGCAGGAAGAAGGTCGCGGCGAGGCAGCCATGGCGCTGTGGGACGAAGGAGGCGGGAGATGGGGCGCGTCGGAGCTGGACTCCCGCGGCGACCGGCGGCTGCTGGAGGAAGGGGCGGCCGGCTCGCGAGCGGAGCGGTGCAGCCCCGCGGTGCTGGAGAGGAGGACCAGAGGGGACGGAGGAGCTGCGGGCTCGTGCTTGGGGCGCCGGGCTTCGCCTGGCTGGAGTGCTTGGGAATCGGGGCGAGGACGGAGCAGGTGCTCCGGCGCCTGGCGAAGGACGGCGGCGGCCCTGGCGCGGGTGGCGCAGGCTGCAGAGGCGCTGCTCCTGGAGAGGAGGACCGAAGGAAGGGCGCGGGGTTCCTGCGTCGGGGCGGCGCCGCGGTGGAGGAAGGAGGGCCAGGAGGCGGCGGGTCCCGGTGCTGGAGGGGGCTGGGGAGACGTTGAAGGAGGCAGGCCGCGCGCTGGGGATCGGGGCGCTCGTGGCCGCGGGCCTGAGGCGAGGAGACAGGGCGCGCGGTAGGAGGATGCGGGCGCGGATTGCGCGGAGGCTGGGCGAGCTGGAGGGATCGAAGGGAATCGGCTGATGGGCGACCGAAAAGGAGAGAGCGAGCGAGGGACTCGGGACAGAGAGCGAGAGAGAGATGGGGAACGAGAGGAGGCGGCGCGAGGGAAGAGAGGGAGCGAACGAGCGATGGGGCGAGCGGTCTGCTCGGACTAGGGTTGGATGGGGAGTTGGGCCAAATGGGCCTGAGGCCTGGGAGGAGAGGTGAGGGCGCTGGGAGGAAGAGAAGAAGAGCAGGTGCGGCTGGCCCTGCAGCCTAGCCTTTCTCTAATTCTGTAGCAGTAAAAGAAATAGAGAGAGAGAGCTAAAAAAATAAGAAAGGAGGCCACGAACAAGGAATAAAATATGGAACAATTTTGAAAGGCTTTATGGAATACTTCCGACCCCACAAAAATAGTTCCAACAACAAAAGGGAAAAACAAACTAAAATAATTAGTTTGCCTTAAAGGAGTTTGAAAGGAGTCTAGATTTCTAGGAGGAGCCTCGAAAAAATAGGAAAAGAAATATTTGCAAGGTTTTAAGGAGAAACTCGAAGTAGGAAAGCATGGGGAAATTATGCACGTGTGTTGCGGTGATCCCAAACAATTGGTATATTTTTAATATAGCTCCCTAACTATTGAGAGGCTTTTATATGTTTTAAAGAGAAGACATTCTTCCCTCGATTTAAATGGACCGAAGGTCCACACGATTTATTTAGTTTGAGATGCAAAATAAAATAACATGATGCCATGATGACATGATGCAATGCAAAAAAATAAATAACACAAGCACAAAGAACACACGGGCAACCCGGAACATCTGGAATCTTCGGGAATCTTCTGGAATCTTCTGGGACGTCGGTCTCGGGCGTCACAACTCTCCCACACTAACAGAGGATCTCGACCCGAGATCCTAGAGATAGCACCGGGTAAAAACGGAAGAGGAAGAGGTAAAACAAAGTTGCTTCTTTGGCAGACGAGTGAAACCAAAGAACCTTGAGAGGTTGAACAAATTGAAAGAAGAATAGAACAGAGATGAACGAAGTTAAGAGCACTCCGGTAAGCAGGAGGAACAAGGGACATTATGAGAACCTTGAAGGTTGAAAAACATGAAACAAGATTTTACGAACCAAAAGAATTAGAAACCGCAATGGTATAGCCAAGGAATAAGAATGACAGAATTTGGACAGCACTCCGTCTGAAAATGGAAGGAATTAACAAGAACTTGAGTAGATGGAATGATACTTGATGAAAAGAACAACATGTTGCCTCTGAAACAATGAAAGAATGGCACAAGAGGTAAAGGATGATTCAGACAGCACTCCGGTTGAAATAGTTAAAACTTGATAAGATGAGAGAATTAGAATGGAGAATACAACACTCCGGTTAACTGATAAGCAAGGGAAAATATGATCTCGATAAAACGAGATGATGGTTAAAGAGAGGAACATCACAATGCCTCCGGAATGAAAGAATAGATGCTAGATCGTTGGAAAGAAAAGATCGAAGAAGAAGATGACAACTTCTCCCACGAATGAATTAGAAAATCCTCCTTACGGAGAAGGGTTGAACGGAGTTGTTGGAAAAATCAACAACGAAAGAATAAGTTTGATGTGGGCTTATGGAAAACATCTCAAAATTATGAGGTGACAACCAGCCACTGACGGAAACAATTGATTTGCTTGAGGTCAACAAGGAGATGAAAAACTTATCTCACTGAAAGGATAAATGAAGAACTTGGGTCATTTATAAGCACCACAATATCAGCAATTCTCAGGGAAAGCTTTTAGGTGAAATACAACCCAGGATTACTCCAAGAGATAAAATGAGGGGTTGAAAGGATCTCCTAAAGAGAAAGAATTGATGGTTTTAAATATCTCATTCTTGATAACTCGTGAATCATAATCCATGAAGGAATTGTCAAGAATGACATAACACCACCTCAAAAGATAAGGGAGAAAGAATTGCACTTGGAAGCATGATGAAGAATGCTTGAGCTCCAACAAGAATCTTGAAGAAGACTTCAAGGATGAATTAAAACATGATGAACCATCATGAAAACTCCGGTAAGGAAGCATGAGAAGTAAAAAATGAAAAGAATAAGATTCAAGGCCTGCGATGAATTAGATGGAGCTTTGGAATGATATAATTGAAATAACTTGAAGCTCCGGAAAACAAGATGAACAACTTGGAACCGAGAATATGATAAGATGAACAAGCTCCAGACAAAAGAATTAAACACTTGGAAGGAACAAGAATAAGAATTATGTTGTGAGTATCCTTCACCAATTAAATTGATGACAACCAAGGATTTGGCATACTACTTATTCTCGTTGGGAAGGAATTAAAGAGAGATCTAGCACAAGCTTGGATAAATCTTCAACAAACCACCGGTAGGATTGTGAAAGAACGAGTGAATTAAAACGATAACAACAGAAGAGTAAACTTGAAAGAACCACCGGTAAGACTATGGAGACGAACGAAGAGGCATCGATGAAGAATATTTGGAGGACGAGGTTGAAAACTGAGAACGAAGAAATCTTCTGAAATGATGGCCTTCGGAGGATCACAAAGAAAAGAATTCATGAAATGCTTCGGATGGTTAAAAAGAAATCCTCACAATCTAAAACAATTATGAGGATGGCATGAAGCTAGAACCACGAATCTTCAAGAAGACGGGCCAATATTTAAGAGAAACACTTCTCCGGTCTTCAATTGTTGAGAATGAAGACGAGAAATGCCATAAGAATTGTTGAGCACTCCGGAATGAAGAATTAAAAAGGTTGAACCAATGATGAAAAAGAATTTGAAAGTAAACTTGGAGAAGGCATGTGACTGATGGAAATCATTCTTACGTCATAGTTTGAAAAGAATTTGAGTAACTCCAGAAAATAGAAGAGTCAGGTAAGATCCTGGGAAAAGACCTGTGGGTTAGGGCCCACTAAAGAAAACACCGTTGAAAAGATTGCTGAAGAGATATTGCACCGGTTGAATTAAATGGCTTGAGTAAGATGATAATCCTCAAAATAATTTGAACGGATTAAGAATGGAATTATGAATCTTCAGCACTCCGGATATGAATAACAAGAGGAGAATGATTAATTGGTGCACCAGAATAAGAAAGCATTGTGAAAAGAGGAAAAAGGATAAGATCAACACCGAAATCTTGAATTACATCCACCGGTAGAATCTGAGAACAAAAGAATGATGAACTTGAAGCTCTTGAGCATCTTCACGATAATTCATCGGATAAGAACATTGAAGGAAAAAGAATGAAGAAAATATCACATGAATAAAATGGATATTTCATCTGAGAATTTCTGACTCCAAGAAGAAGAAGGGTGGGAGGGTGGGGAAAACAAAGACAACTTGGGATGAGCAAAAAGGGCACCGGTTGAAAAAGAATTAACATGAAGATCTCGATGGTTAAGAAGGACTAGCACTCCCATAGAAATGTGAGAATACCGATTAAGAAAGGTATGGAATAAACATTTGACATCGAAGCAACTCAAATACCAGAATCAAAACGAAACAAAGGATAGATATGCAACATGATCTTCACAATCTCATTCGAACAGAGAATTGAACGAATGAATTCCGCAGGTACATCAACTCGTCGAGAAGCCACTTGGAGAACAAAAGGTAAATAAAAAAAGGAACAAGGATCAGATAGAACAAATACAAGATAGAAGCTTCGTTCGACATCTTCGTGCTGAGAGCTCATGGAACGTGTTACAAAAGGGTTTTGCAATCCCCGGATCAGCATAGCCAAGGACCCTTTAAGATGCAACTCCCGATCAGAACAAGTCCATAAAACCACTTCACTCAATGTAGAACCCCAAACTTCATATCGTGCATCCGTTGGAAGAATGCCTAGAACTACTAGATGAACCCACCTATAGATTTCCGAAAGTTTCCAGTTATGCAATCAGGTGTTGGGGATACACGGGAAGCACCGCGCAATCAACTCTAAACCTACATCCAGGTGTATCCATCCTTCAACACATAACCAGTTGTTCTCGGAAACTGTGTACCTCGGACCTTCGAAAAGCATCCACTATACAAGCTATGGCAATACTCTCGAACTACCTCCCCAGTACTGGGTGATGTCGGGGTTATCTTGCCACTAACCGTATAGGAGAGATTTTCGATGTCGGCCGTCTTAAGTATTTAGTACTGCCGCGATATGCTTGTTACAACGATACCCCGAAGCTCAACTCCTCGGTAACAGGAGGCATCGAGAACAATATCCTTGTCACAAGAACATCGAAACAATCCCAGAATACTCGCGGGATCCTAAAAAAATTTGGTGCAATTTTTGAAAATAGGAGAGACAAGAGTAGTCGTCAGGAGTCCTCACCAGAGAGAAAGGGGATGAGAAGCAAAGAAAACCTACTCTCTGATATATATATATAGGACTCAAAACATTTTTCAGTGTGTGCCTAGACTCGACCGTCAACGATTCGATCAATCAGTGGGGGCTTCTAGGTCGGAGAAGGCTCTGAATACCAACTTGTAATGCCCAGGATGGGACTATACATCCTACGTGTCGAGGCACGACTTAAAGGTATAAGCCCATCCTAGAATGATCTCAAGTTTGGTATCTTTGCACGACTCATGTAAAAGAGGGATTAAATTGCAAAAGGAGATAGTTGGCTTACACTCGCCACTTCACACAATACATTACATAAGCAAAACATCATTCAAAACATCACAACCCGACTACGGGTGAAGATCCAAAAGAAAGATACCAAACAACATAAAGCCACAGGTCAGGAACGAATCCTAGTAGAAACCACTACTGATCGACAAAACGACACAAGCATAAGGCCACGCTCTTCATAGAGCTCCTGGTGAAGAACTTGAACCAGCTCCTGCATCAAACTCGGCTGAACCTGCATCTGGTGTGGTCAAGTATCTGTGAGCCACAGAGGACTCAGCAATCCCGTTCCCGGGTAACACGACTATTTAAGCCTTGGGTGAGGATAAGGCTGAAGAAGAACAAGAGGTGAAGAAACAACAAGAGTCTGCAGCAGCAACTAGCACTATCTTACGTAATAGAGAGCGAGAAGAGAAGAGCATCGGTCGAAAGGTGATCACGAAGTGATCCTAGCTAAAGCCGGTCAAACATAACCCCACCGTGTTCAACTCCGAATCCCAATTCGGAAATTGACAGTCACGGTACACACGCTGGTAGTGTATTGGAAACATTGTGTCAAGTTATCTACAACCGGATATTAACAAGCTCCCATCTGCCACATAACCGCGGGCACGGCTTTCGGAAGTTGAAACCCTGCAGGGGTGTTCCAACTTGACCCATTACAAGCCCACGATCCGCGGAGTCGCAACTCCATAGGTGGGAAGACCCGAGTATTCTCGGAATCCCGTGCTCAAGTTAAACCGAACTAAGGTAAGGCTAATCCAGCAAATCCTCCCGGCGTGTCGACACCCTGATAGTAGCCGCGCGTATCTAAGTCTCAGGACACGACCGGATGGGTGAAGCTACGGGTTTTTACCAGACCTTGAGTTTCCTCGAGGTGGCCCCGCAGGCTCCCCGTTTCGGACCAACACTCATGTGGAGCACTGGCCCGGGGTTGTGGAATTAAGAATAAAAGAGGGTTTGCAAGGCCCTTATGCAAGTTTTATTAGTTTGTTATTAGGCAAATAGTACCAATGTTGGGACTTGCTGGAAAAGACTTAGCACTTAGCGGTTTATCAAGGGGGTCCCATACACCCCAACCGTGTTAGGAACGCATAATCAAGGAACATAACACCGGTTTATACGGTTCCTAACGGCATGAGTGGAACAAATCACCAAGCAAAAGGCTTAGCCTTCCACCCTTGCCAATATATAGATGATTTCATTTTTAAGCATTTATATAGTGTGATATAACCCAACCAAACTTCAACATGAAGCAAGCATCTTCGATCTTCACCTGCAACTAGCAATGCTATAAGAAGGGCTGAGCGAAGCGTACTTAGCCAAGCAACGGTTTGCATAGGTAGGGTGGTTAAACATGTTCATGGTTACAATAGGAGGCTGATAGGAAAACATGGGCATCGAGGCAAAACTATAGAGCGATACTCTAGCAATAGGCAAAGATAGTAATGGTATCCGGGTTCGGTCATCTTGCCTGGGATTCCACAAGGGAGAAGAACGGATCCATGACGTAGATGGAGCAACACAGTCGAGCGAATCCTCACAACTCCGGAACGAAACCCAAGCTAACAAGAGAAGCAACCGGAAAGAAACAAACAACACGGTAAACACACAAGCATAAACATGGCATACGATGCACATCCAAATATGATGCATGCCCGGTTTAAATATGCATGGCATGGCAAGAGCACAAACAAATACTACAAGTTAAGTGGAGATCAATATGCAACGAGTTGCATATTGACGAAACACCACAATATAATTATTTAATTGACTCTCGTTATTTACAAGACAAGATTAAATGTTTTTAGCATGGCAAGAGGTGAAGCATAATAAAACTACACTATTAGGCATTTTAAATGAGGCCGGAGAATAACAACAACAAGTCCGGAAAATCCCCATGAGCATGTTTAATAATTATAAGCAACAACAATTTAACACATTAAAATGTTGTTAACATGATGCGGATGACATGATCAAGTTTATGCAATTTTATTAAAAGTTTAACAAGAGAGATATGAAGTATTGTCACCGTGGTGGAATGAAAGGGTGCCACGGCAACGATCCGAAATGATGCAAAGGCAACAACTCGGTTCCGGTAACTCGTTGAGAGACCGGTGCAAAAGATGACGAAGCGAGTCAAACGAGATGATGGGGTGATCCCGTTGCCGGGTTCCCACGGGTCGGCGACGAGGCAACCGAGGAACACGACAAAAGATCGAAACGGGCACGAAGCACACACGGGAGACATTTCATACAACACAACAAGCATCTCACGGGTCATCCACGGGGTCGTCTCGTTATACCTTTGAAGCGTGCGTTTCGGGGCGGTTCGAGACGTAGAGGAAGAAGGCGTTCACGTTCGGAGAGGAAGTAGCCGTTCCGTAGAGGGAAGTAGTGGAGGTAGTCGTTCTCGCAACTCGTAGAGGAAGTAGTGGTACACGGCCGAAGAGGAAGTAGTTGTTCACGGGTCTCTGGCGACGGTAGACGTTCATGTGTCGTGGTACTTGTGACGTCGGGCATCTTCGGGGCGACGGTAGTGGTACTTGATCCGAGTAGTTGTTCGTTCGTAGAGGTACTTGAGGGTCTCGGCGACGGTAGTGGTACACGGCGACGTCGGGGTACACGTGTAGTCGAACTTGACGCATCCGAAGGGGTACTTGGTCGGGTCGCCTTGTACTCGTTCATGTAGTCGTTCTCGAGGTCGTCGACGTCGTGGTACTTGGTGTCTTCGGACTCGCCGGTCTCAATACTTGCGACGGTACCGGAACACTTGTCGTCGGACTTGACGAATCCAAGAGGTACTTGACGTCTCGGGGTCCCTCGTTCGAAGATCTTGGCGTCCCCGGTTTTAGCGGCTGCGGCCTTCACAACAAAAAGAAAAAAAAACAGCAAGGTCTTGGCGGCTCGGGGCGAGGTGGCTGTAGGGGCTCGGCCCTGGCGACGGGGGCGCGCAAGGAGCGACGGCAGAGCCTCGGCGGAGGAGAGGCGCTGTACGGAGGGAGGCCACGGCGTGCTGGTGCGGGCTGCGGCGTCATGGCGAGGAGGACGGGGCCCAGGGCGCGCAGGAAGAAGGGCGCGGCGAGGCAGCCATGGCGCTGTGGGACGAAGGAGGCGGGAGATGGGGCGCGTCGGAGCTGGACTCCCACGGCGACCGGCGGCTGCTGGAGGAAGGGGCGGCCGGCTCGCGGGCGGAGCGGTGCAGCCCCGCGGTGCTGGAGAGGAGGACCAGTGGGGACGGAGGAGCTGCGGGCTCGTGCTTGGGGCGCCGGGCTTCGCCTGGCTGGAGTGCTTGGGAATCGGGGCGAGGACGGAGCAGGTGCTCCGGCGCCTGGCGAAGGACGGCGGCGGCCCTGGCGCGGGTGGCGCAGGCTGCAGAGGCGCTGCTCCTGGAGAGGAGGACCGGAGGAAGGGCGCGGGGTTCCTGCGTCGGGGTGGCGCCGCGGTGGAGGAAGGAGGGCCAGGAGGCGGCGGGTCCCGGTGCTGGAGGGGGCTGGGGAGACGTTGAAGGAGGCAGGCCGCGCGCTGGGGATCGGGGCGCTCGTGGCCGCGGGCCTGAGGCGAGGAGACAGGGCGCGCGGTAGGAGGATGCGGGCGCGGATTGCGCGGAGGCTGGGCGAGCTGGAGGGATCGAAGGGAATCGGCTGATGGGCGACCGAAAAGGAGAGAGCGAGCGAGGGACTCGGGACAGAGAGCGAGAGAGAGATGGGGAACGAGAGGAGGCGGCGCGAGGGAAGAGAGGGAGCGAACGAGCGATGGGGCGAGCGGTCGGCTCGGACTAGGGTTGGATGGGGAGTTGGGCCAAATGGGCCTGAGGCCTGGGAGGAGAGGTGAGGGCGCTCGGAGGAAGAGAAGAAGAGCAGGTGCGGCTGGCCCTGCAGCCTAGCCTTTCTCTAATTCTTTAGCAGTAAAAGAAATAGAGAGAGAGAGCTAAAAAAATAAGAAAGGAGGCCACGAACAAGGAATAAAATATGGAACAATTTTGAAAGGCTTTATGGAATACTTCCGACCCCACAAAAATAGTTCCAACAACAAAAGGGAAAAACAAACTAAAATAATTAGTTTGCCTTAAAGGAGTTTGAAAGGAGTCTAGATTTCTAGGAGGAGCCTCGAAAAAATAGGAAAAGAAATATTTGCAAGGTTTTAAGGAGAAACTCGAAGTAGGAAAGCATGGGGAAATTATGCACGTGTGTTGCGGTGATCCCAAACAATTGGTATATTTTTAATATAGCTCCCTAACTATTGAGAGGCTTTTATATGTTTTAAAGAGAAGACATTCTTCCCTCGATTTAAATGGACCAAAGGTCCACATGATTTATTTAGTTTGAGATGCAAAATAAAATAACATGATGGCATGATGACATGATGCAATGCAAAAAAATAAATAACACAAGCACAAAGAACACACGGGCAACCCGGAACATCTGGAATCTTCGGGAATCTTCTGGAATCTTCTGGGACGTCGGTCTCAGGCGTCACACGGCAGGATGCCGGCATAGGAATTCTGGTCCCCCGAAAATTGGTGGCGATGGCGGCAGAGATCGGAATATCTTCTGGAGAAAAGGGGTCTGGAATCGAGGATTTCGGGACGCGATGTAAATATATGCCAAAGGGGGGCACCAGCGGAGCTAAGGGGGGCCCAGGCGGCCTGGCGCCGCGGCCAGGAGGGGGGGCGCCCCCACAGGGCGCCTGGAGCCCCTGTGGGCCCCCTCTGGCCCTACTTCGGCCGCATGGAAGCTTCTGGAGCGCTGATTTTTTATATATTTTTCCCGGAATTTTTCTGGCAATTTACGTAATGGGAAAACCTGAAATAGAAAAACAGCAGAAAATAGAAACTGGCACTGGGGTGCACTGAGTTAATAGGTTAGTCCAAATATGATCAAAAGTGTATGGAAGTGCATAAATATCATAGCAATATCACACAAAAGAGGCATGGAGCAAGCAGAAATTATAGATACGTTTTGGACGTATCAGCAGCTTGTCGTCAAACAAGTCAACAAGGATTACCAGAGCCCGTTGATGAAGGCCTACGTCGATGAAGTGAGAAAGTTGGAAGAGCGCTTTGATGGTATACAGGCGGAGCACGTTCCCCGAGCGGAGAACGACATCGCCGATTACTTGTCAAAGCGCGCTGCCCTCAAGCTACCTGTGGAACTAGGTACCTTTGTGATTCAGCTTTCTCACCCATCCGTTGATCCATCAACAGAGCAGAACAAGAGGAGGAAATCAGGGCCCGGCAAGTACTTTCCCGCCGAGCTCCCCGGAGCCGCCGGCAAGGATGTTGCCGGAGACACTGAGCCTGCCACAGGACGGCTAGCTCCGGTGGAGCGTCAAGCTTTTGCCGTCGAGACAGCCGCTCCCTTGGCGGAGGAAATGCCTTTGGTCCTCGCCGTCGAGCCCCAGGCTCCAGCGTGGGCGCAACATACCATTCGATTCCTCCAGACTAGGGAACTTCCTGAGCAGCAGGAAGAAGCGGAGAAAGTAGCCCGTCGGTCTGCTATGTACCAGTTCGTCGATGACGTCCTGTACAGAAAGAGACTGAACGGCGTGAAATTGAAGTGCATCCCTCGAGAGGAAGGACTGTAGGTGTTGGCAGAGATACATGGAGGCATATGTGGATCCCACATAGGGTCAAGAGCCCTTGCCGGCAAGGCATTCCGGCAAGGCTTCTTCTGGCCCACTGCCCTCCAGGATGCGACGGCACTGGTCACCAGGTGTGAAGCGTGCCAGTTCCATTCAAAGAAACTTCATCAACCAGCTCAAGCCCTTCAAACCATTCATCTCTCCTGGCCCTTCTCGATCTGGGGGCTCGACATACTGGGCCCTTTCCCCCGCGCTGTCGGGGGCTTTGAGTACTTGTACGTTGCAATTGACAAGTTCACAAAGTGGCCAGAGGTGGAGGCAGTGAGGAAGGTCACAGCTCAGTCAGCCGTCAAGTTCTTCAAGGGACTAGTGTGCCGTTTTGGTGTACCCAACAGGATCATCACCGACAAAGGCACGCAGTTCAGAAGCCGCACCTTCATGCAATATACCCAAGACCTCGGCAGCAAAGTCTGTTTCGCTTCTGTTGCTCACCCCCGAAGCAATGGTCAAGCTGAGAGAGCAAACGCTGAAGTGCTGTGAGGGTTAAGGACAAAGACCTTTGACAAGGTGCACAAGAGCGCGAGGCGCTGGATTGATGAGTTGCCGGCGGTTCTTTGGTCGATCAGAACGACGCCAAATAGAGCCACCGGCCAGACACCCTTCGCCCTGATATACGGGGCGGAAGCAGTTCTCCCCACTGAACTCATACACGGGTCACCTCGAGTGCTCGCTTATGATGAGCTTGAGCAAGAGCAACTGTGGCAAGAGGACGCAACGCTCCTTGAGGAAGATCGTCTTCGGGCGGCTGTGAGAGCAGCACGCTACCAGCAAGCCTTGCGCCGCTACCATAGCCACAAGGTCTGTGCCCGAAGCTTTGAGGAAGGCGACCTTGTTCTCTGGCGCGTTCAATCGGCCAGGAATATGAACAAGTTGACGCCAAAGTGGGAAGGCCCTTATCGGGTAATACGAGTCACCAGGCCTGGCGCAGTCCGCCTGGAGACCGAAAATGCCATTCCGGTGAGCAATTCCTGGAACATTAAGCATCTTCGCAAGTTTTACCCATAAGGCGCGGCTTGCCGGGCCCCCCGGCAAGCCACCCTTTTGTACAAGCCTTGCCGGCAAGGCATGTAACCCTTTGTACAAAGCCAGGCGTAGACCCTGAGCATAAATAAATGAAGCGCTGGCACCCTAAGTTATAACATGCATGCTGAGTCGAGTCTCGTCCTTGGTTATTGTTGATAGTGCTTAGCGGCGGCTAACCCCTAGCTTAGAGGTCGACTTTGCGTCTCTTTGTCTTTCCTCTATCTCCTTTGGTTCACAGGACGCACGGACATCATTGCCGAGGCCACTTGGGGAGAAGAAAGAGGAACAGATCAGCATCAAGGCCCGAGCAAGCCAGTGTTGTCGGGGGCTACAAGAGCAAAGATTCGCCCACGGCGAACCAGGGTTGCCAGGGGCTGCGGCTTCAGATAAGTTCTTCGTCCCCTATCATGCATTCCATTATGGACTGAGGTATGTGAAACCTCGTTCTTTTCCTTAAGCTACCGTGCTCCCATAACTCTAGGCCCTAGGGCTCGTTCCTGGGACTAAGTTTGGTCGTAGTCGCGGCAGCGAAAAGGTGAGACGAGGAGCCTAAGACCACTTCATCCCTGCCTCCGCCAAGGGCGTGAGAAAGGTCGACCGAACTAGGGAGACGGCAAGGCCTGTTGCCGGGCAAGAAAATGTTTATCTTAGAGATATCAGCGATTTATTCCCTGTTTTGGGTTCTACCTGCGAACAAATGACCCAGCAAACATTCCTTTTTCATTAAAAACATTCCACTCAGGTACAGTCCATAGGGAATGAAAAACATGAACAAGGAGATTACAAGTTTTAAACTTAACAGATGCCCGAAGGCTTATAAAATAAAAAGAGATAAGATGCCCGTAATGCCTTTCTTGTCCCTCTCCTCAGGAGGTAGGTCAAGGAGGCAAGAAGGGCAAAAGGGGCGCCTAGGCGAGCTACGGGTGGCAGAAGACACCAAGAGGACATCTCGGTGGCCACCCAAGGGCTGGATGGTGATGACAGCGCCGGAGGCAGAGCTCGAAGACGAGGCGGCAGGACGT
Source organism: Secale cereale (assembly GCA_902687465.1). Classification (NCBI taxonomy): domain Eukaryota; kingdom Viridiplantae; phylum Streptophyta; class Magnoliopsida; order Poales; family Poaceae; genus Secale; species Secale cereale. The sequence continues at coordinate 97,098,249 of LR738712.1, forward strand.
CAGTACACGTCGAAGGCGTCAGTGCCCACGTACTCCGACATGACGACCTTGCCGCCCGCCTTCTTCCTCTTCCTCTTTCGCAGCCTCCCTACGCCAGCAGCCAAGGAGACGACCCCGAAAAGTTCAAGGAGCCGGCGACGCAGATGATGGGGTCGCCGGTGCCACCAGGAGCGGCGCCCGACACCTAGTCGGACCCGTCATCCTGCCATCAACCACCCTCGTCGTCGCTACCGCTGTCCTCCTCGTCACCCTCGTTCGAGGAGGAGTCTTCGTCATCGAAGGAGCTCTCCACGCAGCACCTCGCACGAGTCCCTAAGTGCCCGAAGACCTTGACGGAGAGATGGCCATCCTCCATCAACTTGAAATGGAGGGTGAGCCCATCCGTCAGGCTGTGGATGCGAGCGAACGTCTTCCATCCTTGACGAAGATATATCACATGAGGGGCAGGGAAGTCGACGCGGACCCGCGTGCCACTGATCCCGCAGCCCCTCATGTGCAGCCGCAGCGACTCCGGCGGATCCACCTCCATCTCCCGCGCAAATGGGGTCGGGAGACGAAGGCGACGGCGCGGCGGCCGCCGCAACCTAACGAAGAACTTGCAAGGGTCATCCCCAATATGGCCTTCCATTGGAGGAGGGGCTGCTGGCGGGGGCGAGGCCGGGGGGCCACCCCGTCCTCCTCTTCCCCGAGCGCCCCAGCCTCGCCCACGGCCTCGCCCCCTCCCTCTTCCCCTCGTGGCCGGTTCTGCCACTGCAGGTGCAGGAGAAGGAGGGACGCGTTGTCGAGCAGCGACCCTTGCCGCCACCATTGAAGAGCTGGGATTTCCTCTCTCCATGGCGAATAGAAGAGAGGAGCAGAAGCTGAAGGAGAAAGAAGATGGAGGAGTGCGGGGCCCCGTCCCTTCCCTCCCGCTCTTTATAAAGGGGCGGGGCTGGGGATCGACCGCCCCGCTCGGCCAATCAAGACGTAGAAGGCGAGGGAGCCGGGACCGACCCGCCGCCCCAACAAGCGATGGCTCGGTTTCCCGCCTCCACCGTTCACCACCTCAAGTGCATGGAGGGCACATGGCGGACGTGCAGAACCGATGGGACGGGTGAGGCGACCTCTCCCCACCCCGTGATCGTGGGGAGTGGATGCCTTGACGACCACGCCTCGGCCCCATTCAGTAAATGGGCCGCGCCTTCATGCCTCCCCCCGTTTACGGGGAAGGCGCGAAGCCGCCTCCTTTCGCATTTACTGCGACGTGACGCATGCATGCGGAAACCGCCCCACGCATGCCGCCCACGTCACGCACACACCTCCACCCCGCGCCATGCGCGCGGGTCGTGGGAGGCCCAGCGCACGGAAAATCTTACCATGGTGAGAACTGCCCCACCTGCCCGCGCACCGTTCTGGGCCTAGCCCAACAACGCGTCGCGCTTATGTGTGGCCCAGGCCTGGGGGCTCCTGTCGGTGTACAAAAAGAGGGGTACACTTTTTGTACCGCTATGACTGTGCACGGGCAGTCTGAGCCACGTGCACCACCACATCAAGCACAGCAGGGGAGGTGAGCCAAGGTAAGACCGAAGCTCGATGGAACTGGAGCAACGCCAAGAACAAGACCACAAATATCAAAGGGGCGAAGCGGCTTCCCCCAGCAAGATCCTTGCCGGGAGCAAGTTTCAGCAGCCCTGGCAAGATCCTTGTCGAGGCCGGCTCTGGCAGCCCCGGCAAGACCCTTGCCGCGGCAGCTCGCCCCACGCCTACGGAGCGGATCACCCTTGAGTCCACTGCCCCCATGGGGCAAGGATTCGGGAGATATCCCCGTGGTGGCATGCAGATCTTTGTGAAGACATTCAAGGAGAGATACACACACTAAGAGGACGACAACCCTTGGCGGGATCCCAGCCAAGGAGGACCACAAGGCCTCCGGCAAGCACCTTGCCGGGGATGACAGCAGGCTACGCGGCAAGACCCTTGCCGGGGCCCCGGCAAGGCCCTTGCCGAGGACACCCGCAGGGCCACCGTCTGGCCCGCACCAACTGAGTTTCCACCGCCCCATGCAGCAGCCGACCCAACCAGCTGGGCAGGCTCCTGCGTGGCAACATGCAGATCTTCGTGGAGACCCACCGTTGCGCCACCTCAACTGCCTGCCTACCTACATGGCACCTCGGGCACCGCTGGCCAGGGCGCGTGTCAACACAAGGAGGAGCGGCGATGGACAAGACGGACGTCTCCCCTCGTCCTCGATAAAGCGAGGACACCTAAGCTAAGCGCATTAAATGTGCCTTGTCCTGTAATGCGAGGGATAACCTCGCATCACTGTACCCTTTCCACCTCATGTGTGCCACTGTGGCAACCCCTTCTTCCTATAAAAGGAGGCCCGAGGCGACCAGGAGAAGGATTCGGCTTTTTAGAACTCCTCACGACTCGGCTTTTGGAGCTCCTCACTAGCTGAAGAACACAAACATATAATCCACCAAAGCAGGAGTAGGGTTTTACGCATCTTTGCGGCCCGAACCTGGGTAAAGGAACCGTGTGCTAACTGTTAGATCCGCTCTTCTCTCAACCCCGCGCCCTGCAACCGTAGTAGGGATTCTTGTGATCCCATAGGTGTCGATCCAAATATACTGACATGCTTCATCTGGGAGATTAATTCCCAACTGAGACAAGCGATTGTGCAACCCAGATAATATGAGTATATGCTCACTGACAGAAGTATTCTCCTCCATCTTACAACCGTAGAATGCGTCGGAGACGTCATATCTCTCGACTCGGGCATGAGCTTGGAAAACCATTTTCAGCTCTTGGAACATCTCATATGCTCCGTGATGCTCAAAATGCTTTTGGAGCCCCGATTCTAAGCTGTAAAGCATGCCGCACTGAACCAGAGAATAATCATCACAACACGACTGCCAGGCGTTCATAATGCCCTGGTTCGCTGGGGCGGGTGCGTCACCTAGCGGTGCTTCAAGGACATATGTTTTCTTGGCAGCTATGAGGATGATCCTCAAGTTACGGACCCAATCCGTATAGTTGCTACCATCGTCTTTCAGCTTGGTTTTCTCTAGGAACGCGTTGAAGTTGAGGACAACATTAGCGTGGGCCATTGGATCTACAAGTCATATTGTAAAGATTTTAGACTATGTTCATGACAATTAAGTTCATCTAAACAAATTTAATGAACTCCCACTCAGATAGACATCTCTCTAGTCATCTAAGTGATACATGATCCGAATCGACTAGGCCGTGTCCGATCATCACATGAGACGGAATAGTCATCAACGGTGATCATCTTTATGTTGATCGTATCTTCTATACGACTCATGTTCAACCTTTCGGTCTTCCGTGTTCCGAGGCCATGTCTGTACATGCTAGGCTCGTCAAGTAAACCCTAAGTGTATTGCGTGTGTAAATCTGTCTTACACCCGTTGTATGCGAACGTTAGAACCTATCACACCCGATCATCACGTGGTGCTTCGGAACAACGAACCTTAGCAACGGTGCACAGTTAGGGGAAACACAATTCTTGAAATTTTTAGTGAGAGATCATCGTATTTACTAGTGTCGTTCTAAGCAAATAAGATGTAAAAACATGATAAACATCACATGCAATCAAATAGTGACATGATATGGTCAATATCATTTTGCTCCTTTTGATCTTCATCTTCGAGGATCCATGATCATCATCGTCACCGGCATGACACCATGATCTCCATCATCGTGTCTTCATGAAGTTGTCTTGCCAAACATTATTTCTACTACTATGGCTAACGGTTAGCGATAAAGTAAAGTAATTACATGGCGTTTTTCATTGACACGCAGGTCATACAATAAAATAAGACAACCCCTATGGCTCCTGCCGGTTGTCATACTCATCGACATGCAAGTCGTGATTCTTATTACAAGAACATGATCAATCTCATACATCACATATATATCATTCATCACATCCTTTTGGCCATATCACATCACACGGCACATGCTGCAAGAACAAGTTAGACGTCCTGTAATTGTTGTTGCAAGTTTTAACGTGGCTGCTATAGGTTTCTAGCAAGAACGTTGCTTACCTACGCCAAAACCACAACGTGATATGCCAATTTCTATTTACCCTTCATAAGGACCCTTTTCATCGAATCCGATCCAACTAAAGTGGGAGAGACAGACACCCGCTAGCCACCTTATGCAACTAGTGCATGTCAGTCGGTGGAACCTATCTCACGTAAGCGTACGTGTAAGGTCGGTCCAGGCCGCTTCATCCCACGATGCCTCTGAATCAAGATAAGACTAGAAGCGGTAAGTAAATTGACATGATCTACGCCCACAACTACTTTGTGTTCTACTCGTGCAAGATACTACGCATAGACCTAGCTTTGATACCACTCTTGCGGAACATAGTAGAATTTTAAAATTTTCTACGCATCACCTAGATCAATCTATGGAATCATCTAGCAACGAGGGAGAGGGGAGTGCATCTACATACCCTTGTAGATCGCGCGCGGAAGCGTTCAAGAGAACGGGGCTGATGGAGTCGTACTCGTCGTGATCCAAATCATCGATGATCCTAGCGCCGAACGGACGGCACCTCCGCGTTCAACACATGTACGGAGCGGGGACGTCACCTCCTTCTTGATCCAGCAAGGGGGAGGAAAGGTTGATGGAGATCCAGCAGCACGACGGCATGGTGGTGGAAGCAGCGGGATTCCAGCAGGGCTTCGCCAAGCGCAACTGGAGGAGGAAGAGGTGTCACGGGAGGGAGAGGGAGGTGCCAGGGCTTAGGTTGCGGCTGCCCTCCCTCCCCCCACTATATATAGGGCCCCTAGGGGGGCGTCGGCCCTATAGATCCAAACTCTAGGGTGGGCGGCGGCCAAGGGGGGGACTTGCCCCCCAAGTCAGGTGGGGCGCCCCTACCCCTACGGTTTCCAACCCTAGGCGCAGGGGAGGCCCATGGGGGGCGCACCAGCCCACCAGGGGCTGGTTACCTTCCCACTTCAGTACATGGGGCCCTCCGGGATAGGTGGCCCCACCATGTGGACCCCCGGGACCCTTCCGGTGGTCCCGGTACAATACCGGTGACCCCCGAAACTTTCCCGGTGGCCGAAATTGGACTTCCTTTATACAAATCTTTACCTCCGGACCATTCTGGAACTCCTTGTGACGTCCGGGATCTCATTTGAGACTCCGAACAACTTTCGGGTTACCGCATACTTATATCTCTACAACCCTAGCGTCACCGAACCTTAAGTGTGTAGACCCTACGGGTTCGGGAGACACGCAGACATGACCGAGACGACTCTCCGGCCAATAACCAACAGCGGGATCTGGATACCCATGTTGGCTCCCACATGCTCCTCGATGATCTCATCGTATGAACCACGATGTCAAGGATCTCATCGTATGAACCACGATGTCAAGGATTCAATCAATCCCGTATACTATTCCCTTTGTCTATCGGTATAGTATTTGCCCGAGATTCGATCGTCGGTATACCGATACCTTGTTCAATCCTTTACTTGTTCCGTAACACACCATCCCGTGACCAACCCCTTAGTCACATTGAGCTCATTATGATGATGTCTTACCGAGTGGGCCCAGAGATACCTCTCCGTCATACGGAGTGACAAATCCCAGTCTCGGTTCGTGCCAACCCAACAGATGCTTTCGGAGATACCCGTAGTGTACCTTTATAGCCACCCAGTTACGTTGTGACGTTTGGTACACCCAAAGTATTCCCACGGTATCCGGGAGTTGCACAACCTCATGGTCTAAGGAAAGGATACTTGACATTGGAAAAGCTTTAGCATACGAACTACACGATCTTGTGCTAGGCTTAGGATTAGGTCTTGTCCATCACATCATTCTCCTAATGATGTGATCCTGTTATCAATGACATCCAATGTCCATGGTCAGGAAACCGTGATCATCTGTTGATCAACGAGCTAGTCAACTAGAGGCTTACTAGGGACACATTGTGGTCTATGCATTCACACATGTATCACTGTTTCCGGATAATACAATTAAAGCATGAAAAATAGACAATTATCATGAACTAGGAAATATAATAATAAATTAATAACCATTTTATTATTGACTCTAGGGCATATTTCCAACATTGCCATCCTATGATGTTTGAGTAGATCTATTTTGTCCTATGGGTTAATCGTGATCTTGGTGGTATGATTGTATATTTGATTTTGGTGTTGTCCTACGGCGCCCTCCATTCTCGCGCAAACGTGAGGGGGGCCCCGCTATAGGCTGTTGCAATATGTTCATGGTTCGCTTATGGTGGGTTGCGAGAGTGACAAAAACTTAAACACAAGTAAGTGGGGTATGACGTATGGGAGTAAAGAGGACTTGATACTTAATGCTATGGTTGGGTTTCACGGCCTTAATGATCTTTAGTAGTTGTGAATACTTACTAGAGTTCCAATCATAAGTGCATATGATCCAATTAGAGAAAGTATGTTAGCTCATGCCTCTCCCTCATATAAAATTGCAAGAATGATTACCGGTACTTGTTATCGATTTCTTAGGGACAATTCCGCAAATCCTACCACACAAATCCACACTCGATATACTAATTTATTTGTACTTTTATTTACGTGCTCTTTATTATCTTGCCAAACTATCCTACTACACCTATAGAGCACTTGTACTTTTATCTTTGTTCTAGATAAAGCAAACGTTAAGTGTGTGTAGAGTTGTATCGGTGGTCAATAGAACTTGAGGGAATATTTGTTCTACCTTTAGCTCCTCGTTGGGTTCGACACTCTTACTTATCGAAAAAGGCTACAAACTATCCCCTACACTTGTGGGTTATCAAAGTCCTATCAAGCGTCTTGATCTATCTCTATAGATCTTGATGCCCAATATATAAGCAGCTTCATCGAGGTCGTTCATTGTAAAAATTCTTATTCAACTATCCCTTTATGCTATCCAGAAATTCTACATCATTTTCGATCAACAATATGTCATCCACATATAATATCAAAAATGCTACGGACCTCCCACTTACTTTCTTGTAAATACAGGCTTCTCCAAAAGTCTGTATAAAACCATATGATTTGATCACTTCATCAAAGCATATATTCCAACTCCGAGATGCTTACACCGGTCCCTAGATGGATCGCTGGAGCTTGCACACTTTGTTAGCACCTTTAGGATCGACAAAATCTTCTGGTTGCATCATATACAACTCTTCTTTAAGAAATCCATTAAGGAATGCAGTTTTGACGTCCATTTGCCAGATTTCATAATCATAAAATGCGGCAATTGCTAACATGATTCAGATGGACTTAAGCATTACTACGGGTGAGAAAGTCTCATCGTAGTCAAATCCTTGAATTTGACGAAAACCTTTTGCGACAAGTCGAGCTTTGTAGACAGTAACATTACCATCAGCGTCAGTCTTCTTCTTCAAGATCCATTTATTCTCTATGGCTCGCCGATCATCGGGCAAGTCCACCAAAGTCCACATTTCGTTCTCATACATGGATCCTATCTCAGATTTCATGGCCTCAAGCCATTCATCGGAATCTGGGCTCATCATAACTTCTTCATAGTTCATAGGTTCGTCATGGTCTAGTAACATGACTTCCAGAACAGGATTACCGTACCATTCCGGTGCGGATCGTGCTTTGGTTGACCTACGCGGGCCGGTAGTAACTTGGCCTGAAGTTTCATGATCATCATTATTAGCTTCCTCTCTATTTGGTGTGGGCATCACGGGAACTGTTTTCTTTGATGAGCTAGTTTCCAATTCGAGAGAAGGTACACTTACCTCATCAAGTTCTACTTTCCCACTCACTTCTTTCGAGAGAAACTCCTTCTCTAGAAATGTTCCATTCTTGGCAAGGAAGATCATGCCTTCGGATTTGTGGTAGAAGGTGTACCCAATTGTTTCTTTAGGGTATCCTATGAAGATGCACTTCTCTGATTTGGGTTCGAGCTTATCAGGCTGAAACCTTTTGACATAAGTGTCGCAACCCCAAACTTTAAGAAACGACAGCTTATGTTTCTTGCCAAACCACGGTTCCTACGGTGTCGTCTCAACGGATTTAGACAGTGCCCTATTTAACGTGAATGCAGTTGTCTCTAATGTATAACCCCAAAACGATAGTGGAAAATCGGTAAGAGACATCATAGATCGCACCATATCTAATAAAGTATGATTACGATGTTCGGACACACCATTATGCTGTGGTGTTCCAAGTGGCGTGAGCTGTGAAACTATTCCATATTGTTTCAAATGACGACCAAACTCGTAACTCAAATATTCGCCTCCACGATCAAATCGTAGAAACTTTATTTTCTTGTTACGATGATTATGTACTTCACTCTGAAATTCTTTGAACTTTTCAAATGTTTCAGACTTGTGTTTCACCAAGTAGATATACCCATATCTGCTCAAATCATCTGTGAAGGTCAGAAAATAATGATACTCGCTGCGAGCCTCAACACTCATCGGACCGCATACATCGGTATGTATTATTTCCAATAAGTCATTGGCTCGCTCCATTGTTCCGGAGAAGGGAGTTTTAGTCAGCTTGCCCATGAGGCATGGTTCGCAAGTATCAAATGATTGATAATCAAGTGATTCCAAAAGTCCATCTGCATGGAGTTTCTTCATGCGTTTTACACCAATATGACTCAAACAGCGGTGCCACAAATATGTTGCACTATCATTATCAACTTTGCATATTTTGACATCAATATTATGAATATGTGTATTATCATTATCGAGATTCGGCAAAAATAGACCACTCTTTATGGGTGCATGACCATAAAAGATATTACTCATATAAATAGAACAACCATTATCCTCTGATTTAAATGAATAACCATCTTGCACTAAACAAGATCCAGATATAATGTTCATGCTCAACGCTAGCACCAAATAACAATTATTCCGGTCTAAAACTAATCCCGAAGGTAGATGTAGAGGTAGTGTGCCGACGACGGTCACATCGACCTTGGAACCATTTCCCACGCGCATCGTCACCTCGTCCTTAGACACTATTCGTTTAATCCGTAGCTCCTGTTTCGAGTTACAAATATGACCAACCGAACTAGTATCAAATACCCAGGCGCTACTACGAGCATTATTAAGGTACACATCAATAACATATATATCAAATATACCTTTGTCCACTTTGTCATCCTTCTTATCCGCCAAATACTTGGGGCAGTTCCGCTTTCAGTGACCAGTCCCTTTGAAGTAGAAGCACTCAGTTTCAGGCTTGGGTCCAGCTTTGGGCTTCTTCCCGGGAGTGGCAACTTGCTTGCCATTTTTCTTGAAGTTCCCTTTCTTTCCCTTGCCCTTTTTCTTGAAACTAGTGGTCTTGTTAACCATCAACACTTGATGCTCATTTTTTATTTCTACCTCCGTAGCTTTGAGCATTGCGAAGAGCTCGGGAATTGTCTTCTCCATCCCTTACATATTATTGTCATCTCAAAGCCTTTATAGCTTGGTGGCAGCGATTGAAGAACTCTGTCAATAACACTACCATCTGGAAGATTAACTCCCAGCTGAGTCAAGTGATTGTGATATCCAGACATTCCGAGTATGTGTTCACTGACAGAACTATTCTCCTCCATCTTGCAGCTATAGAACTTGTTGGAGACTTCATATCTCTCAACCCGGGCATTTGCTTGAAATATTAACTTCAACTCCCGGAACATCTCATATGCTCCATGACGTTCAAACGTCTTTGAAGTCCCGATTCTAAGCCGTAAAGCATGGCACACTGAACTATCGAGTAGTCATCAGATCGAGCTTGCCACACGTTCAAAACATTAGCATATGCGTCTGCAGCAGGCCTTTCACCTAGCGGTGCATCAAGGACATAATTCTTCTGTGCAGCAAGGAGGATAATCCTCAAGTTACGGACCTAGTCTGTGTAGTTTCTACCATCATTTTTCAACTTAGCTTTCTCTAGGAACGCATTAAAAAGGGAACGGTAGCACGGGCCATTGATCTACAACATAGATATGCAAATACTATCAGGACTAAGTTCATGACAAGTTAAGTTCAATTAATCAAAGAACTCCCACTTAGATAAACATCCCTCAAGTCATATAAATGATACGTGATCCAAATCAACTAAGCCATGTCCGATCATCATGTGAGATGGAGTAGTCTTCAATGGTGAACATCTCTATGTTGATCATATCTACTATATGGATCACGTTCGACCTTTAATTTCGGTCTCCAGTGTTCCAAGGCCATGTCTGTACATGCCAGGATCGTCAAGTTTAACCCAAGTGTTCCGCATGTGCAAAACTGTCTTGCACCCGTTGTATGCGAACGTAGAGTCTATCGCACCCGATCATCACGTGGTGTCTCAACACGACGAACTATAGCAATGGTGCATACTCAGGGAGAACACTTTTATCTTGAAATTTTGCTAAAGGATCATCTTATAATGCTACCACCGTACTAAGCAAAATAAGATGCATAAAAAATAAACATCACATGCAATCATAATATGTGACATGATATGGCCATCATCATCTTGTGCTTTTGATCTCCAACTCCAAAGCATCGTCATGATCTCCATCGTCACCGGCTTCACACCTTGATCTCCCGCCAGCAAGCTCTGGTGACGGCGAGGAGAGTGGAGGAGGAGTGAAGACTAGGTGTGGCGGCGGCTAGAGTTGGGACAGGCTATAGATCAGTCAACTTGAACAAATTTGTGTCAATCGACTAACCGCAAATTTTATTTCAGTTGATTTGCTGCCCACGGATCGATCCCCTGGGTGGGGCACATGCATGCACAGCCAACCGGCTAATCTAATTAAGCACCTGTCATTAGCATGTAATTAATCACAAGCAAAACACCCGTTACAACCATTATCCGAATGATAACACGATGTATTATACACAACGCAATTGTTAGCGCATACAATACATATATGCACATATATAATTTTTACGATGTGTTTGCAACTAAAAAACATAAACATAAAAAAACCTAAAATAGTGGAATGATATTGGTATTGCCTCTAAAGAAAGAAAATGTAACAAATAAAAAACAAAATCAAAATAATGAAGTTTTCTAACGCTTTAATAAGAAAGAAAAAAACTAAAACAAAATCAAAATAATACAGTTTTCTAGGGAATAGTGAACCCCTTTAAGAAAAAAAGAAAAAGAGGAAAAATTTGCACACAAATTTGCCCTGAAATTGCACTTTTAGTAATATGTAATCAACGAACATATAATATTGCAATTTCGCACTCTACTACAATTTACACACATGTTGTACTTGTGTTTATACTTATTTAAATTTTAAACACACAAAATTATAACATTTTCTAAAAAAGAATGAAGTGGTGGCATTGGTACCACCCTCTAAGAAGAAATGAATGAAAAAATAAATCATGATCAAATTTGCACATAATTTTCACATAAATTGCACTTTTTGTAGCTATGCAAGAACTAGCATATACTAGTAGAATTTACATAAAATTTAAGTTTCAAAGATGAAATGGATTAGTGTCAGTGGTATTACCATTAAATAAGAGAGAAGTGAAATAAAAACTTAAAATTATAATTTTGTCAAGATTAGTACAAAACTAATATGTAGGAAGAAACATATATATATAGTGGTGAAATTCCCATACTCTAATATAATGTATACATGTAGTACTTGTGTGCATATATTTACTCACACTCAACATCCTAAAAAACACATAAAGAAAAAAGAAAAATCAACAAAAAAAAAGAATACAAATTAAAGCAAAAATACCCACAAAAGAAAGAATGAATATATGTGGCATTGTTATTACCATTTAAGAACAAAGTCAATGGGGAAAATAATCTATAACAAACCCTGACAAAATTTGCACGAAATATACATAAAAATTGCGATTTTTAAAAATATGCAATAATAAGCATATAAAAGTGGAACTTTTGCCAAAACAAAATCTAAGAACAAATGAATAATGGCATTGGTATTAACCTTAAAGTAGAATGAAATGAATTAAAGACAAACAATATCAAAATAATTTTTTTTTCTGAAATGGAATGAACTAGTGGCGTTGGTACTTCCTTTAAGAAGGGAGAAAATTAAAATAAACTTGGGCACAACTTTGCACCGAAGTTGCACTTTATCGTAATATGGAAAAATAATAATATAATCGTGAAATTTGGTCGCATATTATATAGTATTTGTATGTATATAATTATACTCTGCCAAAAACCAACAAAAATAAAAAAAAATAACCAATAACGAAAAGGAAAAGGAAAAACACAACCCAGAAGAACAAAAACGAGCTCAAGAAGCAATTCGACTGACCCAAAATAAGGGTCAATTGATTTCACACAGCCCAACCCAACAACAGAATTAAACAGCAGAAAATGAAAACAGCACACATCTCAAAGCACATCCAATGAACAGAAAATCGACTGACCATAAGCTGAAAAGTCAGCTGATTGAAATGTAGCTAAAATGGCTACAGTTCCCCGTCGCTCGCGGGAGCAACCATGATGATGGTGTTTGAGGTGTCATTCATGCAAAAATGCTAGACATACGGGGTTTTACATGCAATTACGGGCTCCTTCTAAACTAACTAAACATGCCTCCCCCCTGATTTTCAGGTGGGTGGGCCCGCGTCCTCCCTAACCTCCAATTAAAGACTGCCTAATCATCCTGTAACCCTTCCCAGCCCGTAATCCTATGTTGATGTAGCAAAGCCCGTCATTCATGTCCCCGTCACCCTTTCCATCACAGAACTACAAGCACGGTACCTAATCAAGTTTTGCTCCAATATTTTTCCGGTTCATGCCAAACTTACCAAAAGTACGACTAATAATCTTCAAACACACGTCATACTTAACCAACCACGCGACCACAGCAAAACCAAATCAATGTCGCAACCAGAAGTACCAAACTATACGCATCCGACACGGCATCCAGGTTCGCAAGTCCCAACCAAGCAAGCAGGTGTGGAGTAAGGGTTACTCCCTGCCGCCATCGTCGCTCTCGCCTACGAACTCGGCGATGCGTGTCATGAGGTTGCGCGCGTCATCGAATCCAGGGAAGAGGAAGAACGCGTGAATGCCGTCCGGGTACTCCAACACCCTCACGTCCTTGCCGCTGTCCTTCAGCATCTCGCAGTACCGTCTCTGCCAGTCCTGCAGCGGGTCATAGCCGCCGATGACGAGCAGCACCGGCGGGAACGCCGGGCTGTCCACGCCAGCAGCTGCCCCAGGGGAGGTGAAGCACGGAGCCTCGTGAGTACGGTCGGCGCCGTCCGGGAGGAACGCGCGCCACATCCAGTCGGTGCGGGAGACGGACACGATGGGCGCGCCGTCAAGGCGGAGTTCGGAGGGCGTGCGCTCCTCGCCGCCGAAGAAGGGCTGGATGGCGATGACGCCGGCGAGACGGACGTTCTTGAACGCAGGTACGTCCGCGGCGTAGCGCCTGGCGACGTGGTGCGCGATGTTGCCGCCCGCGCTGTCCCCGGCGAGGAAGCAGCGGGAGGCCCGGAGCGGGACGTCCGCCGTGTGGTTATTCGGGTCGTCGAGGAAGCGGAGTGCGGCGAGGCCGTCGTCGTAGGGCGCGGGGAACCGGTGCTCCGGGGCGCGGCTGTAGTCGACGGAGAGCACGGCCGCGGAGGCGTACCTCGCGATGCGCCGGCACACGGCGTCGTAGGCCAGTGACGCCGCGGAGAGGAACGCGAACCCACCGCCGTGGAAGAACACGATCACGGGGAGAGGCGCTCCCTTGGCGTCGCCGGGTCTCGCTGGGTGGAAGAGGCGGGCGCGGATGCGGAGGGTCGGGTCGATGACGACGTCGCGGGAGGCGACGCCGCGGCACGGGGAGGAGAAGGCCGGGACGCGTGGGTCTAGGAGGGAGAGCACACGGCGGTTCACGGTGCCGTCGGCGCGGCGGGTGGCGTCGGCGACGTAGTCCACGGCCCTGAGAGATAGACGCATGATGCGCGACATCGGCGGCTTCGGCCTACTCCCCGGCGGGGGCTCCTCTGCCATCGTCGTGGGCTCGTGGTGCGTCCTCCGGTTCTTGAAGTGTATTTGCGTCGCTGCCTGGTTTGGGTAGGATTTGTAGTGGTTGGGTAACGGGTACTCTCTGACTCTCTGGTGGAGACTTGTTCGAGAGTGTGGGTGATCGCTCGAGTGAGCTCTGGTTTTCCTGATCTGCAGTGATAATGACGTTTATTACTTTACTAGGTTTTTTTTTGCGGGTGTTTTACTTGATGAACTTTTCTGTGATTTCTTATAACCGGGCAGATATAAAGGCAACTTTGCAGCGGGCCTGTGGCCATCACATCCTAATATTAGGAGGTTGAACGAAAATTGCTATTGGAGCCCGAGCTAATCCACTACTCTAGGAGGAACAATAGGTTCAAAAAATGAGAGCATCTATGCGTGAGGTATCTGAAATTTTTCTGTAGTTTCAGTCACATTGAATTTGATTCGTTCCGTGAGCAACCAAGGGTCGGGAAAGAAAATAAAAGGAAAGGTGGAAGAAAAGATGATTGAATTTGGCTGTTATCTTTACTAGCACATATGCCCGTGCGTTGCAACGGTAGAAAAAATAGTATGCATTTAAAGTTAGTGAGAAATATATGTGCAAGCAAAACCCCAAGTAAAAAAGAAACATTTAGCTTCTCAGTTTCACCAGGTGTGAAGTAATCAATGCGCTATTTTTTCATTCATTGATCGAGAGCATTTAAGAGTTTTGTTACGTCATTGTACGATTATTGAAGTCGTCACACCGAGAGGGCTATAAGAATATCTATCCATCGTTGGAGGAGCAAATCCCACTCTCGTGCTACGTGACCATTTGTCAAACTTCCCGATGAACCTGTAAATTGTCCTTATGATCATCGTGTTACAAGTGACGTTTGAGCAACCCAAAGCTCACCGTACGGTAAGAAGTGACCACAATACTCTCATGGTTTAAGGAGCAATATCACACGTTAACACCCCGTATTATTACAATTGGATGAAGACGATATTAACTCAATTCATAACAAACAATATTGGGTCGATTCAATATGATTGTTCTTCAAACGTCATAATCTACATTTTATTTTAGGACTATCGTTACACTTAACGATATCCTAAGATCCGAAAAATATGATCAGCAACAATGCTTGAGCTAGTCTTAAAGGCGAGACTAGAAACCTTTTATTTGCCGTTTATCATTCCACACGTGAATATGAGTTTATCATTCCGAGACAGGGTCTTCACCCAGGTTCCCAACACATCACACACACCGGCAACGACAAGTCCACCAAGCACCACCACCACCAAGCGCAAGCATGCCAACGCATAAGCCCATCGACGCAGCATCCAACCGCACCTTGCGGAGTACACCAGCGACCACTCACCCGCATCAGCAGCCAGATCCATCAATCGTCGACTGAAAGCAAGCCACCGGACATAGCCCGAGCCCCCGAGCCTTGCCGAGCACCATGCCGACAGGACCAGAGATGCGCCACCCGAGGCCAAGAACCACCTCGGTTCCCAGCCGCAGCCATGCATTAGATGTGCCGTCATGCACCACGCATGCCACAACACGCTCGCAAGAGGACGGAGACAGTGGATCCGGTAGACCCACGCCAGCCTGCTGCATCTCGGCGCTCCTCCACCCCGCAGCACGAGCCACGGCCCTTCAGACACCACCACGAGCGACGCAACCACCAGATCTGGGCATCAGACCCTGATCCCCACTGCCACTGACTGCTCCATGGCCTGTTGCACCCATGCACTTGTCGCGCCGCGAGGAGCGCCAACCTTCGAGCAAGCCCCGAGCAGAGCAGGAAGCAGATCCACACGCCGCAGAGGACCACCAAGCGTCGGCGCGGCACCCCAGATCTCCAAGCCGCACAGCCGACCCGCAAGAAGCAGATCCCCTTCACGCGCCCGCCAGCCGACGCGCCGCCACGCGAGCCCACACCTCCGCCTGGAAACGGGCGTCCCGCGCCGCCCAGCCCAAGCGACGAGAGAAAGAAGACCGCCGGGCCGCCACCGACGCCGCGCGGCCTTTGGCCAGCGACGCCCTCTGGCGGCGGTGAGGGGAGGAGAGCCGGAGAGGGAGTGGCGCCCGGTGGCGGCTAGGGTTAGTACACTGGCCGCTCGCGGGGGCGACACGGGCACCAGTTTCGCGATGTTGATGTGATATTATGAGTTAGTAAGAACTGTATTTTATCGGAGAAAAACTCTTGAAATCATATACATGCATTTAAAATTACAGCATGTATTCTCAATACGATTTTTTGTCAATATATAATGAGGTGGGAGAAAACAACAACCAACCAATGTCTTTTCCAACGAAGATCTAACTGATTTAACAAAAATAAAAATAAAACATTGGACATCGATCGGATGAGAAAGCTTGTACTCATTGACGCTTTGGGGGATGCATGAGGCTGTAAAGCACGTGGCTGGGCATAACGGCGCGACACATTGGGCACGTCTTGGCTATGTGTAGCCACGGCGTAAGGCAGGAACGGTGGAAAGCGTGCGAGCAACCACGCAGCCTGACAGCGTCTTGATCCTCCGATAGGTCCGACAGGCAGATACAACACTCCGCCATATCCTCTACGACCGTCACCCAAATATTAAGAGATATGTCAATGTCGTAGCAACCAACCATGTCACCAAGGTTACGAAGGACGAGCCCAGCGACATTGTCGGGCAGGAACTCGTCCCAGTTGGCGCGGGCGAGATCGAACCCCTCAAGGACCGGCGTCTCCCTCAGCATCTTGTGGACGGCGTCGCTGCAGGCCTGGCGGCTTCCGAAGGTGGTCTTGGGATCGCGGATGGGGAACACCTCGTAGATCCCCTGGGGCGCCTCGTGTCGGATGCTTCCGCTCGCCTTGGAGCCCGGCTTGCCCAGCTCATAGCTCGCGACCAACTCACCGAGCAGTTTCACGACGCACCGCCTGTTTGCGTGGGTTTTGACCCGCCTAGTGACAGTGGCTTCTCCGCGGACTCGGCACTCCGCGGCGCAGGACGGCATGTTCCTGAACGGCGAGGGCAACGACGCCGCCGCCATTGAATCGAGGTCTCCCCGAGGAGTCTAACCTATTGCCAGATTCGCTGAGCGCCGTTAAGGAGTAAGGAAAGGTGGTACGGTGCGTCTATAGAAAGACGATCCTCAAAAAAGAAAAAAGACTAGACGCTCATCGTGTCACGGTTTAACCCTATACTCAAATTATGTACTTCATTGCCCCTCAAACTTTACTAGATTGAGCCCTGCACGGAGCGACACCGGAACGTTCTTTTCTACAAAATCCCTTTTTGTCGATTCAGATATGACGTGAACAACGCAAACTCTATGTACACGTATTGGTAATCACCAACCCAACGGCTTGCAAAAAAAGGACCAACTCGTATACGAGACGTACATGTAGGGTACGTACTCCATATATTGCTAACCGCCCTGGACTCGAATGGAGACGTCCAAAGTGCAAAGCCCCCGATCGATTTAGATCGCCTCGCCAACTTATATTCCAAGCCACAGTCGCCCCACCTCCGCCGCCGGAAACCTACCAAGAAGCCGATCGATCCACGTTGATTTTTGCCACATTTGCCTTACTTGAGTTGCTCAAATTTTTAGCCATACTTTGACTTGCCTAAGGGAATCTTGCCACACTTTTTGTGTCTATGACATGTGAGGTGCATTGCTCATAAAAAATTCCTTGCCTCAAGTGTGGCTAGAACCAAACACCTACCTAACTTGATCAAACTTGCCTAAAGTTGGGTGTGACAAAGTGTGGCAAGGTGTGGCTAGAAACCAAACAGCCCCGTCATCGAGCAGGTGCGCGACACGGCCATCCTTGGCGGCATTTACGGCTCCATCTCCCACTTCGTCAAGGGCGTCTGCACCTCCCCAAGCGGGAGCCGCCTCGCCGGCGGCTTTCTGGCGATCCCCAAGAACGCGCTCGGCGTGGGCGTTTCGGCAGTCTGGTTTGGCGTTGCCCAATCGACTCAGTGCGCCGTGCGGCACGTGTCACCGGGTTACCCCTTTGAAAACACGGTCGACATGGGAGTCGCCCAAACCGTCTGCTCCATCCATCGGGGGTCACGCGTCGCCCTCTGCTCCGGGCTCATAGCTGTGGCCATGGGCGGGGTCCTTGACATGGTCCTTTAGGCCCTCCACTATGTAGGCCAAAACTGATGCCAAATTTACTTTTTGACATTTGGCACCGGTGCCCTACATTGTCCAGCCGGTGCCAAGCAAAAATTCTGGGCTTCGATGCTTGTAGTTGCTCCGGTGCCAAAATGGTTGAACCAATAAAGTAAGCATGCCACTGTCCTTTCTCACGCGAACCAACAGCCCAAGACACTAGTCGCTGGGTAATTTGGTCTCATTTATTACTTGTTCATATGTGTGTGGGCCCGAGCTGGCATCGATGCCAGATTTCCTACACGGTATGGTTGGTGCTAAAATATGTTCAACTGGCATCTGTGTGTACGTGTCTAGCTTTTTAGAAATATGGCATCGACCACATAGTGGAGGGCCTTATAGCCTAAAACGCCCTGCTCGCACAGCTGGGGTTCCCGCCACCCCCACGTCGTGATTGATTGATGTTAGCTTGTGTTTACTTTGCTTGTCAGACTGTAATTTTTTATTTGTAAATTGAAGTGTAAAACAAATATTCTTGTAATGTTAACTGTTTCTTCCTTCGATCGCAAAATAAATGTCGTTGATTTAGTATAATTTAAGTGAAAAAGTTATAGTACTATACAAGGCAGGGGTAAGTGCTAGAAAGTGCATGTCATTTGGCCTCTTCGAGCAGCCATTCGTGGACCGTCGGATTTGAGCTTGTATGATCTTCTCTTTCCACTCAACATGAAGCCCCGATTCTCAAATCTCACTCACCCACCTTCATGTGCATTCCTTGAGCTGGGAGCAAGAGAGTGGCGGCATCCTCTCGAGTCACCATTACCACAACGATGACAGAGACGGGTGGGGAGGGTATGAGCTTCACCAATAAGACCCCCCCCCCTTTTTTTGTACAGGCAGCGCCGTCTGACGACTGCTAACTTCCTTGTATATTCCTAATCTATAATGAAAAGGCAGAGCAACTGCCGTTAGAGTTAAAAAAAAAGACCCCCATGGTAGAAGAGTGAAGATGCATGAATTAAGGGTGTGGGAGAAGTTGGAGTGTATATCACCAACGTAGGAGGATGAGGTCCGGAGTTGCACACTCATCCAAGATGCCTAGCTCCAAAGCATCCAAATCATTCAGATGTGCCATTTCAATTCCTAGACAGTCGATCGTGGCACCAGACAAAGTTGCACATCTCACTCGCAAGGTAGTTAGGGCAGGGGTCAGCAGTGAAAATTGCACATCCACGAGTAGAGGAAAAGTTCTCCGAAAAAAAGAGTCAAAGAAAAGTTGCACATTGACTTCTAAATAGTTAACCAGGATAGTAGACGAAGTTGCACATCTCACTAGTACGATAGTAGATGAAGTTGCACATCCTCGCTGCTGTCGCCGTCGTTCCCCGAAACCTCGGCCCCCCCTCCTCCTCCCTCCTCCCTCGCCGCCGCCAGGGGGCGCGGCCGGGCAAAGCCCGACCGGCGCCGGCGCCGGCGGGGCGTCTTCTCCTTCCTCTCCTGCGCGAGATGGGGCGGCGCGGGCTCCTCCTTCCTATGCGTACGCGGGGCACCGCGGCTTGGGGGCGCGCGGCCCTCTAGCGGCGCGTGGCGTCGCGTGGTCGGCTGCGCGGTGGAGCACGCCTAGCCGCGGTGGCCGGATCCGCCCGGCAGGCGGCGCGGGCTGCGGGCGGCGGCTGGAGTCCGGCTTTGGGCTGCTGGCGGCTGTGCTGGTTCCTCTCCGTCACGGGAGTGCGGTTCGGCTGGTGGCGGTCCGGCGACCTGGTGGTGGTGGTCGGCGGTGCGCGTGGTGGTGGTGCTTCCGCTTGGCGGATATCTTTGTGGGGAGGCAGGGGAGCGGCTTGGACAGGGGCGGCGGCGTCGACGGCGTGCCGGCTGCAGCATGAAGGCGGGAACTTTTCGGGCCTCGGAGTGTTGGGGAACGTAGCAAAATTCAAAAAAATTCCTACGCATCACCAAGATCATTCTAAGGAGTCACCTAGCAACGAGCATAATGGAGTGCATCTACATACCCTTTGTAGATCGTGTGCGGAAGTGTTCAAAGGAACGTGGATGAAGTAGTCGTACTCTTCGCGATCCTCGTCACCGATGATCCCAACGCCGAACGGACGGCACCTCCGCGTTCAACACACGTACGGTACAGCGACGTATCCTCCTTCTTGATCCAGCAAGGTGGGAGGAGAGGTTGACGGAGATCCAGCAGCACGACGACGTGGTGGTGGATAAAACAGGAAAACCTGCACGGCTTCGCCGGCGCCGTGCGAGAGGAGATGGAAGTGTGACGGGAGGGGGAGAGGCGCCAGAGGCATGGGTGCGGCTGCCCTCTCCCCCCCCCACTATATGTAGGCGCCAGGGGGGGCGCCGGCCCTAGGAGATGCAATCTCCTAGGGGGGCGGCGGCCAGGGGGGAATACTTGCCCCCTAAGGCATATGGGGCGCCCCCTCCCCCTAGGGTTTCAACCCTAGGCGCATGGAGGGGGGCCCATGTGGTGCGCCAGCCCACCAGGGGCTGACCCCTTCCCCTTTGCGGCCTTCGGGGCCCTCCGGCATGGGTGGCCCCATCCGGTGGACCCCCGGGACCCCTCCGGTGGTCCCGGGACACTCCCGATGA
Organism: Secale cereale; assembly: GCA_902687465.1. NCBI lineage: Eukaryota > Viridiplantae > Streptophyta > Magnoliopsida > Poales > Poaceae > Secale > Secale cereale. Next base: position 97,118,937 of record LR738712.1, read on the forward strand.
CCCCCGAAATTCACCCGATGGCCGAAACTGGACTTCCTAAATATCATTCTTTACCTCCGGACCATTCCGGAACTCCTCGTGACGTCCGGAATCTCATCCGGGACTCCGAACAACATTCGGGTTTCCATGTGCATGTATCTCTACAACCCTAGCGTCACCGAACCTTAAGTGTGTAGACCCTACGGGTTCGGGAGACACGCGGACATGACCGAGACGACTCTCCGGTCAATAACCAACAACGGGATCTGGATACCCATGTTGGTTCCCATGTGTTCCTCGATGATATCATCGGATGAACCACTGTGTCAAGGATTCACTCAATCCCGTATGTTATTCCCTTTGTCTATCGGTACGGTACTTGCCCGAGATTCGATCGTCGGTATGCCCGATACCTTGTTCAATCTCGTCATGGCAAGTCTCTTTACTCGTTCCGTAATCCATCATCCCGTGACTAACTCCTTAGTCACTTTGAGCTCATTATGATGATGTCTTACCGAGAGGGCCCAGAGGTACCTCTCCGTCATACGGAGTGACAATATCCCAGTTTCGGTTCGTACCAACTCAACACACACTTTCGGAGATACCCGTTGCGTACCTTTATAGCCACCCAGTTACGTTGTGACGTTTGGCACACCCAAAGTATTCCTACGATATCCGGGAGTTGCACAACCTCATGGTCTAAGGAATAAATACTTGACACTAGAAAAGCTTAAGCATTACGAACTATACGATCTCGTGTTAGGCTCAGGATTGGGTCTTGTCCATCACATCATTCTCCTAATGATGTGATCCCGTAATCAATGACATGCTATGTCCATGGTCAGGAAACCGTGACCATCTGTTGATCAACGAGCTAGTAACTAGAGGCTTACCAGGGACACGTTGTGGTCTATGTATTCACACATGTATCGTTGTTTCCGTACAATACAATTCAAGCATGAATAACAGACAATTATCATGAACAAGGAAATATAATAATAATCCTTTTATTATTGCCTCTAGGGCATATTTCCAACAGTCTCCCACTTGCACTAGAGTCAATAATCTAGTTACATTGTGATGAATCGAACACCCATAGAGTTCTGGTGTTGATCATGTTTTGCCCGTGGAAGAGGTTTAGTCAACGGGTCTGCAACATTCAGATCCGTATGCACTTTACAAATATCTATGTCTCCATATTGAACATAATTTCGGATGGAGTTGAAACGGCGCTTGATGTGCTTGGTCTTCTTGTGAAACCTGGGCTCTTTGGTAATGGCAATAGCTCCAGTGTTGTCACAGAAGAGAGTCATCGGGCTTGACGCGCTTGGAATGACTCCTAGGTCGGTGATGAACTCCTTCATCCAGACTCCTTCTTGTGCTGCTTCGCAAGCAGCTATGTACTCCACTTCACATGTAGAATGCGCTACGATGCTCTGCTTGCAACTGCACCAGCTGACTGCTCCGCCATTCAAAATATACACGTATCCGGTTTGTGACTTTGAGTCATCCAGATCTGTGTCGAAGCTAGCATCGACGTAACCCTTTACGACGAGCTCTTCATCACCTCCATAAACGAGAAACATATCCTTAGTCCTCTTTAGGTACTTTAGGATGTTCTTGACCGATGTCCAGTGTTCCATACCGGGATCACTTTGGTACCTCCCTACCAAACTTATGGCAAGGTTCACATCAGGTCTGGTACACAGCATGGCATACATGATAGAACCTATGGCTGAGGCATAGGGAATGACACTCATCTTTTCTCTATCTTCTGCCGTGGTCGGGGACTGAGCCTTGCTCAATCTCATACCTTGCAAAACAGGCAAGAACCCCTTCTTGGACTGATCCATATTGAACTTCTTCAATATCTTGTCAAGGTATGTGCTTTGTGAAAGACCAATGAGGCGTCTTGATCTCTCTCTATAGATTTTGATGCCTAATATGTAAGCAGCTTCTCCAAGGTCCTTCATTGAAAAACTCTTATTCAAGTAGGCCTTTATACTTTCCAAGAATTCTATATCATTTCCCATCAGCAATATGTCATCCACATATAATATGAGAAATGCTACAGAGCTCCCACTCACTTTTTTGTAGATACAGGCTTCTCCCCAAGTCTGTATAAAGCCAAACGCTTTGATCACACCATTAAAGCGAATATTCCAACTCCGAGATGCTTGCACCAGCCCGTAGATCGAGCGCTGGAGCTTGCATACCTTGTTAGCATTCTCTAGATCGACAAAACCTTCCGGCTGCATCATATACAGCTCTTCCTTGAGGAAACCATTAAGGAATGCCGTTTTGACGTCCATTTGCCATATTTCATAATCATAGAATGCGGCAATTGCTAACATGATTCGGACCGACTTCAGCATCGCTACGGGAGAGAAAGTCTCGTCGTAGTCAATCCCTTGAACTTGTCGATAACCCTTAGCGACAAGCCGAGCCTTATAGATGGTCACATTACCATCCGCGTCTGTCTTCTTCTTAAATATCCATTTATTTTCTATGGCGTGCCTATCATCGGGCAAGTCCACCAAAGTCCATACTTTGTTTTCATACATGGATTCTATCTCGGATTTCATGGCTCCAAGCCATTTATTGGAATCCGGGCCCGCCGTCGCTTCTTCATAATTCAAAGGTTCACCGTTGTCTAACAACATGATTTCCATGACAGGGTTGCCGTACCACTCTGGTGCGGAACGTGTCCTTGTGGACCTTCGAAGTTCAGTAGTAACTTGATCTGTATCTTCATGATCATCATCATTAACTTCCTCCCTTGTCGGTGCAGGCACCTCAGGAACAATTTCCTGCGCTGCGCTACTTTCCGGTTCGGGAGGGGTGACTGTCACCTCATCAAGTTCTACTTTTCTCCCACTCACTTCTTTCGAGAGAAACTCTTTCTCCAGAAAGGATCCATTCTTGGCAACAAAGACTTTGCCTTCGGATCTGTGGTAGAAGGTGTACCCAATCGTTTCCTTTGGGTATCCTATGAAGACGCATTTTTCCGATTTGGATTCGAGCTTCTCAGGTTGAAGTTTCTTGACGTAAGCATCGCAACCCCAAACTTTCAGAAACGACAGCTTAGGTTTCTTGCCAAACCAAAGTTCATACGGTGTCGTCTCAACGGATTTCGACGGAGCCCTATTTAAAGTGAATGCGGCAGTCTCTAAAGCATAACCCCAAAAGGATAGCGGTAAGTCGGTGAGAGACATCATAGATCGCACCATGTCCAACAGGGTACGATTTCGACGTTCGGACACACCGTTACGCTGAGGTGTTCCAGGCGGTGTCAATTGTGAAACAATTCCACAGTTCCTAAGGTGCGTGCCAAATTCATGACTTAAATATTCACCCCCACGATCCGATCGCAAGAACTTTATTTTTCTGTCACGTTGATTCTCAACCTCATTCTGAAATTCCTTGAACTTTTCAAAGGTCTCAGACTTGTGCTTCATCAAGTAGATATACCCATATCTACTCAAGTCATCTGTGAGGGTGAGAACATAACGATAGCCTCCGCGAGCCTCAACACTCATTGGACCGCACACATCGGTATGTATGATTTCCAATAAGTTGGTTGCTCGCTCCATTGTTCCGAAGAACGGAGTCTTGGTCATCTTTCCCAAGAGGCATGGTTCGCACGTGTCAAATGATTCATAATCAAGAGACTCCAGAATTCCATCAGCATGAAGCTTCTTAATACGTTTGACACCAATATGACCAAGGCGGCAATGCCACAAGTATGTGGGACTATCATTGTCAACTTTACATCTTTTGGCATTCACACTATGAATATGTGTATCATCACGATCGAGATTCATCAAAAATAAACCATTGACCTATTGGGGAACGTAGTATTTTAAAATTTTCCTACGATCACGCAAGATCTATCTACCAGATGCATAGCAACGAGAGGGAAGAGTGTGTCTACGTACCCTCGTAGACCGGAAGCGGAAGCGTCAAGTGACGCGGTTGATGTAGTCGAACTTCTTCGCGATTCAACCGATCAAGCACCGAACGTACGGCACCTCCACGTTCAGCTTGATGACGTCCCACGAGCTCTTGATCCAGTTGAGCTTCACGGGAGAGTTTCGTCAGCACGATGGCGTGGTGACGGATATGATGTATTCACCGGCGCAGGACTTCGCCTAAGCACCGCGACGGTATGACCGAGGTGTGTTTCTGTGGAGGGGGGCACCGCACACGGCTGGAACAATTCAACTTGTGTGTCTTTGGGTGCCCCCCTGCCCCCGTATATAAAGGAGCAAGAGGGGAGGGCCGGCCGGCCTCCTATGGTGCGGCTAGGGAAATCCTACTAGGAATAGGATTGCAATCCTATTCCTAGTAGGAGTCCATCAAGAAGGAAGAGAGGGAAAGGAAAAGAGGGAGAGGTGGCGCCCCCCCCCCCCAATCCTAGTCCAACTAGGATCCCTAGGTGGGGTGCCGGCCAGCCTCTATGGGCTGCCTCTCTCCTTTCCTCAAGGCCCACTATGGACCATCCCCCCTCGTAGGGTGTTCCGGTAACCCCCTCCGGCAATCCAGTTAAATCTGAAACTTTTCCGGAACACTTCCGGTGTCCGAATATAGTCGTCCAATATATCAATCTTTATGTCTCGGACATTCCGAGACTCCTCGTCATGTCCGTGATCTCATCCGGGACTCCGAACTACCTTCGGTACATCAAAACTCATAAACTCATAATACCGATCCTCATCAAACGTTAAGCGTGCGGACCCTACGGGTTCGAGAACTATGTAGACATGACCGAGACTCATCTCCGGTCAATAATCAATAGCGGAACCTGGATGTTCATATTGGCTCCTACATATTCTACGAAGATCTTTTATCGGTCAAACCGCATAACAACATACGTTGTTCCTTTTGTCATCGGTATGTTACTTGCCCGAGATTCGATCGTCGGTATCTCTATACCTAGTTCAATCTCGTTACCGGCAAGTCTCTTTACTCGTTCCGTAACACATCATCTCGTGACTAACTCATTAGTCTTTTGCTTGCAAGGCTTATTGTGATGTGTGTTACCGAGAGGGCCCAGAGATACCTCTCCGACACTCGGAGTAACAAATCCTAATCTTGATCTATGCCAACACCACGAATACTTTCGGAGACACCTGTGGAGCATCTTTATGATCACCCAGTTACGTTGTGACGTTTGATAGCACACAATGTGTTCCTACGGTATTCGGGAGTTGCATAATCTCATAGTCATAGGAACATGTATAAGTCATGAAGAAAGCAATAGCAGTAAAACTAAACGATCATAGTGCTATGCTAACGGATGGATCTAGTCCATCACATCATTCTCCTAATGATGTGATCCCGTTGATCAAATGACAACTCATGTCTATGGCTAGGAAACATAGCCATCTTTGATCAATGAGCTAGTCTAGTAGAGGCATACTAGGGACATACTATTTTGTCTATGTATTCACACATGTATCAAGTTTCCGGTTAATACAATTCTAGCATGAATAAAAGACATTTATCATGATATAAGGAAATATAAATAACATCTTTATTATTGCCTCTAGGGCATATTTCCTTCATGACCAGCGGGGCATGACCATAAAACATATCTCTCAAATAAATAGAACAACCATTATTCTCGGATTTAAATGAGTAACCATCTCGCATCAAACGAGATCCAGATACAATGTTCATGCTCAAAGCTGGTACTAAATAACAATTATTACGGTTTAAAACTAATCCCAAGGGTAGATGTAGAGGCAGCGTGCCGACGGCGATCACATCGACCTTGGAACCATTCCCGACGCGCATCGTCACCTCGTCCTTCGCCAGTCTCCGTTTATTCCGCAGCTCCTGCTTTGAGTTACAAATATGAGCAACTACACCGGTATCAAATACCCAGGAGCTACTACGAGCGCTGGTAAGGTACACATCAATAACATGTATATCACATATACCTTTGACGTTGCCGGCCTTCTTGTCCGCTAAGTATTTGGGGCAGTTCCGCTTCCAGTGACCCGTTCCGTTGCAATAAAAGCACTCAGTCTCAGGCTTGGGTCCATACTTTGGCTTCTTCCCGGCAACTGGCTTACCGGGCGCAGCAACTCCCTTGCCGTCCTTCTTGAAGTTCTTCTTACCCTTGCCCTTCTTGAACTTAGTGGTTTTATTGACCATCAACACTTGATGCTCTTTCTTGATCTCCACCTCCGCTGATTTTAGCACTGAACACCTCGGGAATGGACTTCTCCATCCCTTGCATATTGAAGTTCAACACGAAGCTCTTGTAGCTAGGTGGGAGCGACTGGAGGATTCTGTCAACGACCGCTTCGTCCGGGAGATTCATTCCCAATTGAGGCAAGCGGCTGTGCAACCCAGAAATCTTGAGTATGTGCTCACTGACAGAACTGTTTTCCTCCATCTTACAGCTGTAGAATGCGTTGGAGACATCATATCTCTCAACTCGGGCATGAGCCTGGAAAACCATTTTCAGCTCTTGGAACATCTCATATGCCCCGTGGTGCTCAAAACGCTTTTGGAGCCCCGATTCTAAGTTGTAGAGCATGCCGCACTGAACCAGGGAGTAATCATCACAACGCGACTGCCAAGCGTTCATAACATCTTGGTTTGCCGGGGCGGGAGCGTCACCTAGCGGTGCTTCTAGGACATAAGTTTTCTTGACAGCTATGAGGATGATCCTCAGGTTACGGACCCAGTCCGTATAGTTGCTACCATCGTCTTTCAGCTTGGATTTCTCTAGGAACGCGTTGAAGTTGAGGGTGACATGAGCGTGGGCCATTTGATCTACAAGACATATTGTAAAGAATTTAGACTAAGTTCATGATAATTAAGTTCATCTAATCAAATTTTAATGAACTCCCACTTAGATTGACATCTCTCCAGTCTTCTAAGTGATACATGATCCGAATCGACTAGCCCGTGCCCGATCATTGATGGGCCTCGAACCCCTCGTTGGTTACCCCAAGTGGAAGGTGTAAGATGCAGTAAGTAGAAGTGTTTTCCCCTAGCAAAGATGCCAAGGATCGAATCCCCAGAGACTCCTAGGTTCAACAAGCAGGTGTCAATTGCTAACGGCGCAATTAGCAATCAACGTGGACCTGCACACAGATACAAATAACTTTGCTCCCAACGAGTACAGAGAGGTTGTCAATCTCTCCGGCCTTGTAGTTCACAAAGCGTTAAAAGCAATATGATAGTAGTGATAGACAGTGTTTTGCAATAGTAAGTAAATAGTGGATGTGATCAATGATGGTAATATGGACCGGAGTCTCATGATATTCACTAGTGATGTCTCTCTCCCAAAAGACGATAAAACAGCTATGTGAGGTAAACAAATTACAGCTGGGCAATTGACAGGACCACGAACGCAAACCAATGCTGATTACATTGCAAGAAAGGTTGAGGTTCAAAGCATGGGCGGTACGCCAAAGTAAGTAGACCGAAATCCATCAATATCTACTACTAATCATCCACCTTGAGATATCTATCCAGAACATCTCGCTGGTATTAAGTTGCGAGTCCCACCCATAGTGTAAACTCAATGCAAGAGACAACTGCATTAAAAGAACTTTGTGTAAAGTAAACAATCCTTGCACCCGCGGGCACAAGCACCGTTGTTTTCCCCCTTGTGGCAACAGCACATCCCCTAGACTCATGTTTCTGTCACTCAAGCTAGTCATCGAGGGGCATGAACCCACAATCGAGCATAACGTTCCCTCTTGGAGTCACTACCTACTACTTGGCCAAAGCAATAAATAACAACGGAGAACATGCAAGAATTACTTATGAACTAAAATATAAAAGAGGTGAATCAAATATATTACTCAAGATCAATCTGAACATAATCTCATAATCCATCGGATCCCAGCAAACTCAACATAGCAACAGCATAAGGATTACATAGGTGCCTCGATCATGTAGGGCAGCTCACGAGGACTAATTAGTGAAGCACAAGAACGGGAGGAGAACATCACATAGCTACTGGTCATGGACTCATGGTCCATGGGAGACTACTCAAGAGTCATCCGGGAGGCGTCCATGGTGGTGGAGAAGCTCCCGGTGGTGATCCTCCCCTCCGGCAGGGTGCCGGGAAGAGTTCTCCTGGTGCTCCCGATCTTGGAAGCGGCGGCGGTGGCGGAACAGAGATGGGATCACGAAAAGAAGTCCTGTTCTGAGGGTTACGGAGGACCCTTTAAATATATGCCAAAGTAGGGCACCGGGGGAGCCTCGGGGGGCCCCAGGCGCCCCCCGGCGCGGCCCAGGGGGGCGCGCCCACAGGGCGCCTGCAGCCCCTGTGCCCCCCCCCCCCAGGCTGCCCTTCGGACGCAGTGTTGTTTCCGGTTCGCTGATTTTTTATATAATTTTTCTGGACAGTTCTCGAAACGTGAAAACCTGAAATACAAAAACAGCCGAAAACAGAAACTGGCACTGGGGTGCACTGGATTAGTAAGTTAGTCCAAATATGATCAAAAGTGTATGGAAGTGTATGAATATCATAGCAATATCATCCAAAAGTGGCATGGAGCAAGCAGAAATTATAGATACGTTTTGGACGTATCAACATCCCCAAGCTTAATTCCTGCTCGTCCTCGAGTAGGTAAATGATAAAAAGAATAATTTATGTGGTGACGTGCTATTAACCATATAGGACTTTCTCATAGTCATATGACAAAAGCTTACTGAGACAATGATTCTAAAGTAATTAAGTTGTCTCAAGAGAAAATCACAAATGACTGAAAGTTTTACAACGTGAAACTAAAACATCAAAAAGATTTGCAATGAACATGATGTGCAAATATGATAAAGTGATATCTAGCTTGCCCCCTTTAGTGATGCAAAACATAAATGCAAGGGCACCTTCAAGGTTTGAGTGATGACTAGATACAATCATTTCATAATAAACGATATCACAATCATGCAAAAGACAATGCTACTTTGGGACAATGCACATTACACTCAGAATGACAATCATGCTCTCAGTAGTTGGTGCTTTAACATAAAGGTAAAAGAAAGGTTAAGTGCTAGAGCTTTTTATTTTGAAAACATGGAAGCAATTGTGTCAACGGTAGTAGTACTTCATATGTGTCATGCATAAAACATCTTATAAGTTGCAAGCCTCATGCATCGAATACCAATAGTGCTCGCTCCTTGTCCTAATTAGCTCGGATCCCCATGGGTTATCATTGCATTGCATATGTTTTAACCAAGTGTCACAAAGGGGTACCTCTATGCCACCTGTACAAAGGTCCAAGGAGATAGATCGCATTTGATTTCTCGTTTTTGATAAATCTCAACTTGCGGACATCCATACCGGGACAACATAGAAAATAGATGATGGACTCCTCTTTAATGCATAAGCATATTCTCATAAGAGATTGAGGATTAAGGTCCAAGCTAAAACTTCCACCATGATGCATGGCTTTGGTTGGCGGCCCAATGTTCTTCTCTAACAATATGCATATTAATTCAACCCACAGTGAATCACCCTTACTTCAGACAAGACGAACATGCATAGCAACTCACATGATATTCAACGAAAGTGTGACAGTTGATGGCGTCCCTAGAAACATGGTTACCGCTCAGCAAGCAACTTATAAGAAATAAGATACATAGGCAACATATTCTTTACCACAATAGTTTTTAGGCTACTTTCCCATGAGCTATGTATTGCATGGTTAGTTTGCTTAGTGCAGGTGGAGGTTAGCAAAAGACTGGGAGCGACCAACTAAGAGAGCAATGACGGTCATAATCATGCAGAGCGACAAAGCAATATTGAATCAGGCATGGTAGTTATATCGCTACTTAGAAACAAAAGATCATCAAGGCTTGACAGACTTTCTTTACTGTCTTGAATATGCGTGAGCATACGCCAAGTCAATCAAAATAAATTCTCGAAGGAAGATATTACTAAACCATACCACATCATAGGCAAACAAACCAAGTTGGTATTCCAATAACACATTGGAAACCCCCCAGCTATTTGAGATTAACCATAAGGAAACCTGAACTACTAAGCACCATCATGAAAGTAGCATCTTTATCATAGACACATTAACCCATGCAACGGAAGCAAACTCTCTTAATAAGGTGAGCATGGTAATTAAAGAGAGTTCAAGAAACCAACTAAATAAAAGCTCTTGAAAAGATAAGCATGAATACTAAGAGCAGAGCACGATAGTAGCTATTAAAAAAAACAAAGAACACACACAGCATAGATAGACATGAAAATTCTATGTAATGTTCTAGGTAGAGGTGGAGCGTGTTTCTCTCCCACATAAAGGAATGATGGGTTCCGACTCGTTATGAAAAACTAAAAAGAAAACTAAAAGCAAGACGCTCCAAGCATAGCACATAACATATGAAGTGATAAAAATATAGCGAAACGAAAGACGAACTGATAATGTTGATGGAGAAGGGGATGCACGGGGGCATCCCAAGCTTAGACGCTTGAGTCTCCTTGAATATTTCTTGGGGGTGCACGGGGGCATCCCCAAGCTTGAGCGCTTGACACCCCTGAATCTTTTTATCATCTTCCCTCGCCCACTTGAAAACTCCCTTCATACACAACTCATCATAATCTGATTAGCGAGGTTAGTACCCTTAATGAAATAATTATACCTTGCTGGAAATAAGGATATTCTTGAAGTTCTACTGTTTCTCAAGATTGCCAAAACGTTTTTGCAAAGAAAAAGCAAGTTCTTAATTTGCAAAGTGAAGGTAAGGCAAAACATGACAGAATCTGTGAAAAACAGAACAGCAGGCAGTAATTGACCTGTTCGGGATACTTCTGCAACTCAAATAAAAAAACTCAGAACTGACGCACGAAAGAAAATTATATAAAGAACGCTGTCGAAAAAATTCAGACCCAAAAGATGATCTGGTGATTTTATACGAATTTTTCTATCCAAGGACAGAATATGTTTCCTGGACAGCACCTCACAACTTTTGAACTTTCTAGCAATCAGAGGCTATACTTGGCACAAATATGAAAAGCAAAGATACAATGATGATGCTACAGCAGTAAACAACATCAAGACACAACAAAAGCAAAAAATTTATTCATGTGGGCTGCCTCCAAAAGCGCTTTCTTTTATGCCTTTAAGCTAGGCATAATGCATAGATCAAGTTTTATCAAGAGTAAAAGAATAACTAGCCCGTACAACGGACTCAAAAGGTAACTTGACCTTCTTACGAGGGAAGTGTTCCATCCCTTTCTTGAGAGGAAACTGAAATTTTATATTACCCTCTTTCATGTCAATGGCAGCACCAACGGTGCGCAAAAAGGGATGTCCCAAAATAATTGGACATGAATGATCACATTCAATATCCATAATAGTGAAATCAACGGGCACATAATTATCATTGACAACAATAAGAACATCGTCGATCCTCCCCAAAGGTTTCTTTATGGAAGAATCAACGAGAGCATTACCAAAAGAACAAGAATCATAAGGTTTTAATTTAAGCATATCATATAGTCTTTTGGGCATAATGGAAGTACTAGCTACAATATCACATAAAGCATAGCATGAGAAGTTGTTTATCTTAATTTTAATCATAGAATCCCAACCATCTCCTAGCTTTCTAGGTATGGAGGCTTCTACTCTAAGTTTCTCCTCCCTAGCTTTGATAAGAGCATTAGTGATATGCTTTGTGAAGGCAAGATTAAGCGTGCTAGTGTTGGGATCCTTAGTCATTCCTTGCAGAAAGGCGACAACTTCTGAAATACTACAATTATCAAAATCAATTTTATCATTAGTGGGCAGAATTGTAGTGTCATCCTCTTTGTTTAATTCGCTCTCTATTATAAGAGTTTGAACATCTTCCCAAGTTTCGGGAAGCTTAGGAGCAATTTTAAACTGAGGCTCATATTTTTTTTCCTGGAAGACCATGCCATGGGCATAACTCTCCATCATAACTAGTATAATCACAAGGTTTATTTTTTTGTAAATCCCGTCAGAGATAAGTGGGGCAATGGAAGTAGGGGTTTACTCCTCCCACTTAGTGTTTTTGGTAGAACCCATAGTAGCAAGCAAGCAAGATAACTATTATTATTTTTTATGATTTTCGATAAAAAGGAACTAAAGCAAAAATAAAAAGCAAACTAACAAGACTAAAAAGCAAAGGTAAAAGATAGCATGCAACTCCCCTATCCTGAAGAGTGGAGTCCCCGGCAACGGCGCCAGAAAATACTCCTTGATGGGCCTCGAACCCCTCGTTGGTTACCCCAAGTGGAAGGTGTAAGATGCAGTAAGTAGAAGTGTTTTCCCCTAGCAAAGATGCCAAGGATCGAATCCCCAGAGACTCCTAGGTTCAACAAGTAGGTGTCAATTGCTAACGGCGCAATTAGCAATCAACGTGGACCTGCACACAGATACAAATAACTTTGCTCCCAGCGAGTACAGAGAGGTTGTCAATCTCTCCGGCCTTGTAGTTCACAAAGGGTTAAAAGCAATATGATAGTAGTGATAGATAGTGTTTTGCAATAGTAAGTAAATAGCGAAAAGTAAATAGTGGATGTGATCAATGATGGTAATATGGACCGAAGTCTCATGATGTTCACTAGTGATGTCTCTCTCCCAAAAGACGATAAAACAGCTATGTGAGGTAAGCAAATTACAGCTGGGCAATTGACAGGACCACGAACGCAAACCAATGTTGATTACATTGCAAGAAAGGTTGAGGTTCAAAGCATGGGCGGTACGCCAAAGTAAGTAGACCGAAATGCATCAATATCTACTACTAATCATCCACCTTGAGATATCTATCCAGAACATCTCGCTGGTATTAAGTTGCGAGTCCCACCCATAGTGTAAACTCAATGCAACACACAACTGCATTAAAAGAACTTTGCGTAAAGTAAACAATCCTTGCACCCGCGGGCACAAGCACCGTTGTTTTCCCCCTTGTGGCAACAGCACATCCCCTAGACTCATGTTTCTGTCACTCAAGCTAGTCATCGAGGGGCATGAACCCACAATCGAGCATAACGTTCCCTCTTGGAGTCACTACCTACTACTTTGGCCAAAGCAATAAATAACAACGGAGAACATGCAAGAATTACTTATGAACTAAAATATAAAAGAGGTGAATCAAATATATTACTCAAGATCAATCTGAACATAATCTCATAATCCATCGGATCCCAGCAAACTCAACATAGCAACAACATAAGGATTACATAGGTGCCTCGATCATGTAGGGCAGCTCACGAGGACTAATTAGTGAAGCACAAGAACGGGAGGAGAACATCACATAGCTACTGGTCATGGACTCATGGTCCAAGGGAGACTACTCACGAGTCATCCGGGAGGCGTCCATGGTGGTGGAGAAGCTCCCGGTGGTGATCCTCCCCTCCGGCAGGGTGCCGGGAAGAGTTCTCCTGGTGCTCCCGATCTTGGAAGCGGCGGCGGCGGCGAAACAGAGATGGGATCGCGAAAAGAAGTCCTGTTCTGAGGGTTACGGAGGACCCTTTAAATATATGCCAAAGTAGGGCACCGGGGGAGCCTCGGGGGGCCCAGGCGCCCCCCCGGCGTGGCCCAGGGGGGCGCGCCCACAGGGCGCCTGGAGCCCCTGTGGCCCCCCCAGGCTGCCCTTCGGACGTAGTGTTGTTTCCGGTTCGCTGATTTTTTATATAATTTTTCTGGATTTTTCTGGGCAGTTCTCGAAACGTGAAAACCTGAAATACAAAAACAGCCGAAAACAGAAACTGGCACTGGGGTGCACTGGATTAGTAAGTTAGTCCAAATATGATCAAAAGTGTATGGAAGTGTATGAATATCATAGCATTATCACCCAAAAGTGGCATGGAGCAAGCAGAAATTATAGATACGTTTTGGACGTATCAATCATCACGTGAGACGGACTAGTCATCAACGGTGAACATCTTCATGTTGATCGTATCTTCTATACGACTCATGTTCGACCTTTCGGTCTTCTGTGTTCCGAGGCCATGTCTGTACATGATAGGCTCGTCAAGTGAACCCTAAGTGTATTGCGTGTGTAAATCTGGCTTACACCCGTTGTATGCGAACGTTAGAGCCTATCACACCCGATCATCACGTGGTGCTTCGGAACAACGATCCTTAGCAACGGTGCACAGTTAGGGGGAACACAATTCTTGAATTTTTAGTGAGAGATCATCTTATTTACTACCGTCGTTCTAAGTAAACTAGATGCATAAACATGATAAACATCACATGCAATCAAATAAAGTGACATGATATGGCCAATATCATCTTGCTCATTCGATCTCCATCTTCGGGGCACCATGATCATTTTTGTCACCGGCTCGACACCATGATCTCCATCATCATGATCTCCATCATCGTGTCTTCATGAAGTCGTCACGCCAACTATTACTTCTACTACTATAGCTAACGTTTAGCAATAAAGTAAAGTAATTACATGGCGTTATTCAGTGACACGCAGGTCATACAATAATTAAGACAACTCCTATGGCTCCTGCCGGTTGTCATTTTCATCGACATGCAAGTCGTGATTCCCTATTACAAGAACATGATCAATCTCATACATCACATATATCATCCATCACATCTTCTTGGCCATACCACATCACATAGCACATGCTGCAAGAACAAGTTAGACGACCTCTAATTGTTGTTTCTAGTTTTTACGTGGCTTCTATAGGTTTTCTAGCAAGAACGTTTCTTACCTACGCCAAAACCACAACGTGATTTGTCAATTTCTATTTACCCTTCATAAGGACCATGTTCATCGAATCCGATCCGACTAAAGTGGGAGAGACTATAGCTGGCCAAACCCCGGGCCGGGCCGGGCTTCGGGCCGGGCCTAGCCAAGCCCGAGCCAAAAAGCCTAGGCCTGAGCCCGGCCCGGCCCGACCATCGGGCCTAAAAATCGGGCCCGAGCCCGGCCCATCAGTCAAAAAGCCCGTCGGGCCTCGGGCCACGGGCCGGGCCTCTTCAGCAAACACCAAATATCACGGGCCCAGGCCCGGCCCGACATGTGCTTCGGGCTTAAAAACTAGGCCCGAGCCCGGCCCATGGACAAGGTCGGGTCGGGCCGGGTCGGGCTTTTTCGGGCCGGGCCGGGTCGGGCCGACCGGGCCGGGCTGCCCATGGCCAGGTCTAGGAGAGACAGACACCCGCCAGCCACCTTATGCAACTAGTGCATGTCTGTCGGTGGAACCAGTCTCACGTAAGCGTACGTGTAAGGTCGGTCCGGGCCGCTTCATCCCACGATGCCGCCGAATCAAGATTAGACTAGTAACGGCAAGAAAATTGAGCAAACTCAACGCCCACAACTTGTTTGTGTTCTACTCGTGCAAGATGCAACGCAAAGACCTAGCTCTGATACCACTGTTGGGGAACGTAGCAGAATTCAAAAAATTTCCTACGCATCACCAAGATCAATCTAAGGAGTCATCTAGCAACGAGCATAATGGAGTGCATCTACATACCCTTTGTAGATCGTGTGCGGAAGCGTTCGAAGGAACGTGGATGAAGTAGTCGTACTCTTCGCGATCCTCGTCACCGATGATCCCAGCGCCGAACGGACGGCACCTCCGTGTTCAACACACGTACGGTACAACGGCGTCTCCTCCTTCTTGATCCAGCAAGGGGGAGGAGAGGTTGACGGAGATCCAGCAGCACGACGGCGTGGTGGTGGATGCAACAGGAAAACCTGCAGGGCTTCGCCGGTGCCCTGCGAGAGGAGCTGGAATTGTGACGGGAGGGGGAAAGGCGCCAGAGGCTTGGGTGCGGCTTCCCTCTCCCCCCACTATATATAGGCGCCAGGGGGGGCTCCGGCCCTAGGAGATGCAATCTCCTAGGGGGGCGGCGGCCAGGTGGGATTACTTGCCCCCCAAGGCATAGGGGGCGCCCCCTCCCCCTAGGGTTTCAACCCTAGGCGCATGGAGGGGGGCCCATGTCGTGCGCCAGCCTACCAAGGGCTGGCCCCTTCCCCTTTGCGGCCTACAGGGCCCTCCGGGATGGGTGGCCCCACCCGGTGGACCCCCGGGACCCCTCCGGTGGTCCCGGGACACTCCATCTGACCCCCGGAATTCACCCGATGGCCGAAACTGGACTTCCTATATATCATTCTTTACCTCCGGACCATTCCGGAACTCCTCGTGATGTCCGGGATCTCATCCGAGACTCCAAACAACATTTGGGTTTCCATGTGCATGTATCTCTACAACCCTAGCGTCACCGAACCTTAAGTGTGTAGACCCTACGGGTTCGGGAGACACGCAGACATGACTGAGACGACTCTCTGGTCAATAACCAACAGCGGGATCTGGATACCCATGTTGGTTGCCACGTGTTCCTCGATGATATCATCGGATGAACCACTGTGTCAAGGATTCACTCAATCTCGTATGTTATTCCCTTTGTCTATCGGTACGGTACTTGCCCGAGATTCGATCGTCGGTATGCCCGATACCTTGTTCAATCTCGTCATGGCAAGTCTCTTTACTCGTTCCGTAATCCATCATCTCGTGACTAACTCCTTAGTCACTTTGAGCTCATTATGATGATGTCTTACCGAGAGGGCCCAGAGGTACCTCTCCGTCATACGGAGTGACAATATCCCAGTCTCGGTTCATACCAACTCAACAAACACTTTCGGAGATACCCGTTGCGTACCTTTATAGCCACCCAGTTACGTTGTGACGTTTGGCACACCCAAAGTATTCCTACGGTATCCGGGAGTTGCACAACCTCATGGTCTAAGGAATAAATACTTGACACTAGAAAAGCTTAAGCATTACGAACTATACGATCTCGTGTTAGGCTCGGGATTGGGTCTTGTCCATCACATCATTCTCCTAATGATGTGATCCCGTTATCAATGACATGCTATGTCCATGGTCAGGAAACCGTGACCATCTGTTGATCAACGAGCTAGTAACTAGAGGCTTACCAGGGACACGTTGTGGTCTATGTATTCACACATGTATCGCTGTTTCCGTACAATACAATTCAAGCATGAATAACAGACAATTATCATGAACAAGGAAATATAATAATAATCCTTTTATTATTGCCTCTATGGCATATTTCCAACACGGAGATCCCGGCCGGGCTTGTGCGGCCACGAGCCTGGTATGTTCATGCTATTGCGTTCGATCAGCTACCGTCTTCGACGGTGGAGGTGGGGCCCTCCCGTGTGCCCACGGTGTTGCTTCCCTAGTCCCGGCTCCTCTTCTTCTTCTTTGTTCAGACCATGCTTCACGGTATCGTGGTGAGACGGCATGGGAAGCTTCGTGACCGGGTTGGCACAGGGTGAGGGTCTGTTTGGTGGCGAGCTCTAGAGTGCCCAAGGTAGAGGTTGGGATAGGGAAAAATCCCTGTTGGCTTGGCCGACATCGACGCGGTGGCGCTTGTGGGTGCCGCCGGACCTTCCTGGAGGGCGTCGGTGCTACCCTTCCTCTCTCCTCACAACGTACTGGGGAAAACCCTTGGCAGCAGCGTCGTCATCGTCGCGTCCCTTCTTGGAGGTGCTGATTGGTACCGGTGCTTTGGTGGCTCGAAGCTTGGTGGGCGATCTCCGATGGGTGCAGCGGCCACGAGGGGTCTTCGCTGTTTGTCGATGTGCCGTTGTTGGCATTTGTTTCTCTTGTATTTTCTCCTTCTTTTCTTTTGGGCGTGACTGTGCTGCTTCCGCCCCAGCACCTTTCATTGGATGTATCGGTTGGCTGCTTTGTATATAAAGCGGGGAAAACCCTTTTTCGGTAGAGAGAGAGAGAGGCGCTTATGTCTGACAAGGACCGACCGCGTCGTTTTGACCGGTTTTGTCAAAGGCAAGTGATCTGCACCGGCGGAGCGGCCCAAAGTTTGGGCCGATCGCACCCTAGTCGTTGGGTGCCACTTGTTCTGGCCGTTTGATCTAGCGAAAAAATGATTTGTCCCAGTTCTTCTTCCTCCTCACGCTCATGCAACTCCCCACATATTTGCCATCTCGCGTAGCTCCCCTCATGTGCCTCATCTTCCCTCCGGCAGCCTTCCTCGTCATCGGTACCCGCCCTCGCCAGCCGTCCTCGTCGTTGGTTCCCACCCTCGTCGGTCGTCCTCGTCGCTGCCTCGACCAATGCAACAGTTGCACATGTGGTTGTAGCTCTCAGCGGCTTTGGTTGTAGCTCCGCTGCCGCCCCTCGCCATTGATGCTCGCTGAACGAAATTGTATCGACGACTCCCACCAGCTAATCACGCCATTGAATGGATGTAGCAAAAAACTTCGCCGGTCGTAGCAAAACCCGACTACGGTTGCAGCAAATCACCGTCGCCGCCGTCGCGAGGTCGCAGTTTCGCCTTGATGGATGTAGCAAAAAAATTCGCCAGTAGTAGCAACAATCAATTACGGTTGTAGCAAAATCGCCGCCGCCGCTGTCGTGAGGTCACAGCTTCTCCTTGATGATGTAGCAAAACATTTTGCCGGTAGTAGAAAAAAACGACTACAGTTGCAGCAAAATCACCGTCGCCGCCCAGAATGATGACATGGGTCGCAGCTAATCCGTAAAATGGTTGTAGCAAAATTATTAGCCGGTGGTAGCTCCGCCATAGCCGTGGTCGTACCTTCTCCACTATAGCCGTTTTTAGCACTGGAGGTCTCTGTTTCCCTGCCGCCGATGGAAACATCCAGCTTCACAGGCCGCCGTCGTGCCCCCCCTGCAGTGCTGCTTTCAAAAAACAACAGCGTCAGAGTTGCAGTGGGATGCGCCATGTTCAAGATCTCGTCGTAGATGGTGCAGAAGCAGGGAGAGAAGAAGGGGTCGTGGTGAGGTAGACGAGGATAAGGTCGTGGGTTGATGACCGGTTGCGTGGATCCCCAGCCACGTGGCTCGTGCGGGCAGGACGAATGCCCGCATGGGCCTGCGAGTAGCGGTGCGTGCCAAGGCATCTGACGGAACGGTTCGGCCGGCACGCTATTTATAAATGTTTCCCTTTGTCTAAACGGTGTTGTTAGGCCACATCATCGTTTTCCGGACCCACCTGTCGGGAAGGAGATCAAATGGAGCTAAACGACCGATCAGTGGTTTTTGCAACAAGTTTACTGGGAACACGGTGGTTTTTGCAACAAGTTTACTGGGAACACGGTGGTTTTTGCAATAGATTGACGATTTGGTGATTTTCTGCAAACCTAGCAAAATATGATAGTTTATTGCAGTTAACTCCTACTTCATGTGTTCACAAATGTAAGACATTTCGACAACGTCCAAACAAATGTGAAAGGAAAATTCTACCCCGTCCATCTTCTTCATCACCAGGAATTTTCTCGCTGCATTTGAATTTTGATTTGAAATCACCTTCGTGCTCCTCAGAGCATCTCCAACAGCCGTGCTACGCGCCGCGCCCAAAAAAAACGTTTGCCGCGCGCGCTTTGGCAGGTTTAGCGCGGGGATAGGCGCTGGCTCCAACAGCCCCGCTATAATGCAGCGCGCGCGCGCCGCTCCAGCAGTGTCCAAAAATGCAGCGCGCGCACAATATGTTTTAATACATAGATTGCATTAAAATAAAAAGAATACAAAGTTATTTTACATATATATTGCAACTAGATAGGTAGTTCGAAAACATAGATAGATAGTTCGGCGCTAGATAGTTCGAAAACATAAAAAAACTAATCCCAGTCGCTCCAGTCATCTGCACCATCATCATTGTCGTTGGTGTCGTCACAGGTTGACAGCCAGCAGTCCAACCAACGCTCATCTTCTTCAGTGAAGAAGGACCTCCCGCCTGCATTGACGTGGCCGACCTGCGCACACGCCAATGCCTTCCGATGACGCATGTCCAACCGCTCCTCGCGGCGCCGGCGCGTGTCCTCCTCGCGGTGACTTGCCCAATATTGCTGCTCGTAGGCGACGTCCTCCGGGTGGCGCCGGCACCACTCCGCCATGACCCGCTCGTCCTCCTGGGCGACGAGGAGGCGGCGCTACAGCGCAGTGTGCTCCGCATGGTCTTGTGCGGAGTTTAGACGAGGCGGCGGGGCGACGTCTAACGCCTGCTGGAGCGTGTGGACGCCTGCTGAGGCGGCGCGCTGGAGCGGTGGCGGTGCTCTGGGGCGGCGGCGGCGCGCTGGGGCGGCGGCGGCGCGAGAGGCAGAGAGAGAGAGAGCGCGCGCGGAGCGGTGGCGCGAGGGAGCGGCGCGCGCTGCCTTTTATAGGCGCGCGGGAGGCGGCGCCGCAAAAATGACGCGCGAGCGGCCGTCATTTCGCGCGCGCGCAAGCGGTTCCCGCGCGCGCGGTTTTCCCGCCGCCGCTGGAGCGCGCTATTCTGTCCCGCGCGCGGTAAGACGGAAGTTTAGCGCGCGCGCCTTTTTGCGTCGCTGTTGGAGATGCTCTCACCGTCCAACTCCTGGCCGCGTCCAGGCACTCCTCGCCGCCCACGTCCTTGCCGCTCAGGCGTTCCTGCTCACGCAGCTCCTCACCCAGTAGTATCAAGGCAAATTTGACTATTTTGACCTGTTGTGGCAACAAATTCACAAAATGAACCGCTCGCGAAACTATTTCACTCCCGTAACCCTTTTGTGCAGCGCCCGCCACGACGGCGCTGCAGCCTTCTGTGCAGCGCCTGCCCTGGAGGCGTTGCACGCCTGTCCACCGTGGCAGCCCCTGGCCCGCACCCGGCCGTGCAACGCCTCCCACTCAGGCGCTGCACATTGTAATGTGCAGCGCCCCCGAGCCAGGCGCTGCACTAGCAGTTATCCCTTCGCCGCACGCAGGCCCAATCCCCACCCTTCCATTAACCCTTGCGGCTGCTGCATCTTCTCCTCCCCCCTCCTTAATCTCAATCTCAAAAACCCTCAGATCTGAAGCTTTTGTCCGTGGATTTCTTCCCCCTTTGATCCAGAAGGTACACTCCTCCGATCCCCTTCTTTCTATCCATACATTTTCTCTTTTTTGCAAGATTTGTGTAATTCTTTTTAGATTAGATTAGAATATTGCATATGTGGGATTTGTGATTTGTAGATGATTATGTTAGATGGTATTTGATGGTATTAGATGGTATTAGATTATGTTAGTGTAGTTAGTATTCAAGTAGTGTTAGTTTAGTTAGATGAGTTAGATGAATTTAGGAGAGGGGGAGGATGATGTTAGTGTAGTTAGTATTGAAGTAGGCTTAGTTAGTTAGTATGTATTGAAAAAACTCTTCTATGTTGGAAACCTACACTATGTTAGATGGTATTATATGTTATGTTAGATGAGTTAGGATATTATTTTAGATTAGTTAGATGTTATTTTAGATGGAAACCTACATTATGTTAGATGGTATTAGATGTTATGTTAGATGAGTTAGGATGTTATTTTAGATGAGTTAGATGTTATTTTAGATTGAAACCTACATTATGTTGGAAACTCTTCTATGTTGGAAACCTACATCGTGTTGAATACATTTTTTCAAAAAAAATCAAATGGTTAGGATGGAGTGGCTTCTCGATGATCACTGGGACAAACAACACCGGTCTTACGCTATGTCCGTGGATCAATGGGTAATAATGAAATTTGTCGTTGTTAATTATTCCGTTAATTTTCAAACACATACCCCATATTTAATGATTTATTTGTCTTGCTTGTAGGAACTTGCACCTCTGAAGCTTCGGGCTCACAGAGTCAACCTTGAAAGGATGCGCTATGATGAGCGCTACACACCGTATGTTAGGGAGGCAGGACTTCTCCCTTTCATTCAGCTGGTCAGTCGGTCGACGCCACCCAACAATGCTGCGGCACTCACCGCGCTCATTGATCACTGGAGGCCTGAGACGCACAGTTTCCATCTGCGGACCGGGGAGATGACGGTGACGCTTCAGGATATAGCAATGATCACCGGTCTTCCTGTCGATGGCGTTCCTTTATGTATGAGCACTGATTCAGATGGGTGGCGCCAGCAGATGGAAGCCCTTATCGGCATGGTTCCTCCAGAGCCTCAGGAACCAGCAGATGAAGGCAAGAAGAAGGAAAGAGTCGCAGCCGGTGCCCCTTACACCTGGATTACCACGCACTTTGGTACTTGCCCTTTGGAGGCTGATGAGGACACGGTGAGGACACATGCCCGTGTCTACATGTGGTATGTTATATCCAGGACTTTGTTTGCTGATGGCACAGGCAAGAATGCTCCATGGATGTGGCTGAAGGCGTTGACCGTCTTCGATAGCAATTGGAGTTGGGGTTCGGCGACACTGGCTTACTTGTATAGACAGGTATGAAGTTGTTCATATTTCATCTCATTGGTACATGCTGAATGCGATCTTTCTTTTAATACGATCATGATCTTTCTTTATGTGCAGTTGGACGAAGCCAGTTGCAGGCTATCTGGAGGTATCGGTGGTTGTTTGCTCGCTCTTTCCATATGGAGCTGGGAGCGTTTGCCGGTTGGACGTCCGAAGACCGTGAAGTACGAGCCTTGGGACGAGAAACAGGACCCACTACGGCTCCCCCACTTGGGCTTACAAGTGGGATGTGTTAAATGAGATGACGGATGATCCATCGGTCATGTACAAGCTCTACAGGAGCGAGATGGACGCCATCACGGCTGAGCAGGTTAGTCGATATTGCATAAGTTTTTATCATGCTTATATCTTAACTAGATATCAATTTTGCATTTTATCCCCTTTTGCAGGTTGTATGGGAACCGTATGGCAGCGGAGAGAGTTTTGGGAACCCTCATGAGTTCGCGCTGAATCCGATGTGCACTAGGGATAGGGAACACTGGCATATGCGGTGTCCACTCATATGCAACTGGGCGGTCGAGGTTCACCTGCCACATCGGGTGTACCGCCAGTTTGGTTTGTTCCAGGCATTCCCGCTGGAATGGGAGGACATGGACCGACTGCTACACGCGTAAGATATAGCTAACCTTGAGCACCTAGATGCTTGTCGGCCTCATCGTTGGTTCTAATAGTATGTTTATAACCTCCAGGTTGGATAGAAAAAAGCAGCGCAAGATTAAGGACTGGGCCAAGCATCACAGGAAGTATGTTGTGCAGTGGCAGTATGCTATTGATCAAGCTAGGCGCAACAAAGGAGCTCCGCTTCGTGAGCACAGCCCGTTGGCGTTCAACAACTATCTCACATGGTTCCTTGCAAGAACCCGTGTGGAGGTATGCAAGCCGGCGTATGCTGAGGATATTTTGGAAGATCCTACCGTATTCGATGAGATAGCCCAGCACGAGTACAACTCATTAGTTCGTAAAGGAAACTCAGTGATCCCTGCAGGCCCAATGATGAACTTTGTGGTATTTGCCCTTTACTCTTTTCCATTCGCACTATTTACATCTTCGCTTGCCTAACACGTTAATACCATTTGTGTTCACAGCGTGCCCAGATCAAGAAAGCAGCCGATGAGACCGATAGTATATTGGAAACAACCCCGGCTGGCAAAGACGATGGGGAAGGTGCCCTTCGAGCATTCCTTAAGGTTCACATCTCCTTCAAAGTAGCACTTAACATGTGTTTGCACGTTCGTTCTCTCATTCACTTGTTCATGTTGCAGCGCCAGGGCCAAAAGTTAAGGCGGCTATCTAATCTTTTTGGTTGTCGTGACCCCGAGTACGTATCACCAGAACGTTCTGGGTCGGCGACACCATCAGATCCCATTTCTGGCGATGGTAATCCTTTGGATGATGAGGATGTTGGTGTGGTCACCCAAGAGGTATGGCATTGCTAACTACATGCTCACGGTACGGTTGTTGTTGCATTGCTAACTACATGCTCACACACGGTCTTTCCTTAACTTTTGTTGATGCATAGGCTCCTGACGATATGGTCTTGGGGAAGTACAAGCCTCGTTCTGCAATCAAGTTAAAGCCTAGGAGGGAATACAAGAAATACACACCCGATGAATTTACCCAGAAAGGCAAAAGGGTGGTCGAAACCTCGCGGATGGCGGCTTTGGATGACTACTTGGATGACGATGAGGATGAGGAGGCGGAGCCGGAGCCGGAGCGGGTTCCTCTTCCTAGGAAGGTCAAGAAGACATGTGTGAAGAGGGCAGCAGGAGCTAGCAAGCGCGGAAGGAACTAGTCATATTTCGAACGCTATGTCGGACTTGTGTCTCTATTCCTATATGTGTTGAACTTGTCCTATTTCTATATGTGTTGAACTAGTCTCTATTTCTATATGTGTTGAACTTGTCCTATTTCTATATGTGTTGA
Source organism: Secale cereale (assembly GCA_902687465.1). NCBI lineage: Eukaryota > Viridiplantae > Streptophyta > Magnoliopsida > Poales > Poaceae > Secale > Secale cereale. The sequence continues at coordinate 97,143,051 of LR738712.1, forward strand.
ACTTGTCCTATTTCTATATGTGTTGAACTTGTCTCTATTATATATGTGTTGAACTTGTCTCTATTGTTGGCATTTGCTGCACATGTCTCTATAACTATATTTGTTCTACTATTCAACACATGTGTGACGCCTGCCACAGAGACGCTGCACTGTACAGTGCAACGCCTGCCTGCCAGGCGTTGCACTATACAGTGTAGCGCCTCTGCGGCAGGCGCTGCACATGCCTGTATCTCTCCAGCAACCTTCTGTTGTTCTCTGGACAAATAGAGACATGTGCAGCGCCTGCCACTGAGGCGTGCAACGCCTCAGTGGCAGGCGCTGCACATGTCTCTATTTGTCCAGAGAACAACAGAAGTTTCTGGATAAGTGGTTGTGCAGCGCCTGGCTCGGGGGCGCTGCACATTACAATGTGTGACGCCTCAGTGGGAGGCGTTGCACGGCCGGGTGCGGGCCAGGGAGCTGCCACGGTGGACAGGCGTGCAACGCCTCCAGGGCAGGCGCTGCACAGAAGGGTGCAGCGCCGTCGTGACGGGCGCTACACAAAAGGGTTACGGCTGTGAAATTGTTTCGCTGGCAGTTCATTTTGTGAATTTGTTGCCACAACAGGTCAAAATAGTCAAATTTGCCTAGTATCAACACATCACAGGAGATGGTTCTGCCAGACTTAAACTGCACTCCACCTGTACTCGAAGATGTACCAGCAGGAGAAGAAGATGTTGATATCCAAGAACAAGAAGAAGCAGGTATACTCCAGTTAGATCTGCACGTATACTCCAAATAAACATATCATGATGTAAACATGATCATCATTGCTCCAAATAAAAGTGCTACTCCCAGATTATCCCCAGGGGACTGAAATACAGTAAACCTTACATATCATGCAGTAATTATGCACCACAGTTTATTCAGTTACTACAGCAAGTACTCCAGGTTTAGCAAGTTTCAAGTTTCTTCTTTGCAAGTTCGAATACTCCAAATAAACATATCATGGGAGACAGCAAGTATTTTCAGTAGTGAACTAAAGTTTCTGTAAACTGAATTTAGAGAGCTTTACTTCCAGAACTGAACAAATATTCCAAAATTTAGCAGAGCACTTCTAAATTTGCACATACTCCAGGAGTAAAAACTTGTTGCGATCTTGCAAGTAAAGCTAGGAATATCAGTGCACGTAAAGCCACAGTAGATATTGCACTTGCAGTTTATAAAATATGTTACTCCAGCATATTGCACTTAAAGTAGCTACTAAAGAGTATTTGGGGTATTGGAGTAACTTGCACTATACTCCAGGATAATGCACTTACAGTAAAGCAACTTACAGTAATATACTTGGAGTATGCTAGTAAATTGCTCCAGTTCCATTACAGTAACATTAGAGTACTGCAAGTTCCAGTAATTTCCAACGGGGGTGTACTGCAAGTTCAGTATACAGTACATTAAATTACTCCTACAACTACTACTCCTACTGCTACTGCTACTTTAAATGGACAAACAATTGGTGCTACAATACACCTGTGCTACAACAGAGGGAGTACTTCTTAGCTAAATGCAGCTTTGCTACTCCCTTCCGTCCCATAATGTAAAACGTTTTTTTGACTCTAGTGTAGTGTCAAAAAACGTCTTACATTATGGGACGGAGGGAGTATTTCTCAAGACAGATTGGTGCTACAACAATTGGCTAACATCTGGAACATTATATTATACTACATCTTTGCCTTGTACAGTACTATGTTCTGAATGATTAAAGCTATATGTGATCAGTGTAATGGTTACTTGCGTGACATCCAGCTACTGACACTGTAAGCCCTGAAACCATGCATCATAGACCCATGATGCTCTTGAAAATTCTTTATCACCATATTTTTGACCCTCCTTTATTGTGAAAATGAACAAAATTGACCCTTATCTGAAACTTCAACACAAAATGACCCCATTCTGAAAATATTTCACGAAAATGACCCCTTTTGCATGACGGCCGGGGCTAGGGCGCCATGCTAGAGAGCATGACGCCCCGGGCTAGGGCGCCATGGTAGTGACATGTAGCATGGCGCCCCGGTCTAGGATGCCATGCCAAATAGCATGACGCCCTAGCCACGGCCGTCATGCCAAAGGGGCCATTTCGTGAAATATTTTCAAAATGGGGTCATTTTGTGTTGAAGTTTCAGATAAGGGCCAGTTCTGTACATTTTCACTCCTTTATTCCCAAAAAGCTGTGCAATTCAAGTCCCTATCTGGATGCTTTAAGCTTTGGGAATCGAAATGTTTTCAAAGACTGTCAAGCTAGT
>LR738712.1:97145421-97187561 GCA_902687465.1 Secale cereale
TTTTCCTTTTCATGAAACCAAAGTTTCAGTCAAGAATCTTCGAACAGATGATTACTAGACCCTCACATCACAAAATTGCCTCAAGTAATACAAAAAGCTGTGTAGTAGTACTGGTAGTACACATTTCAGCATAACCAAGAACTAGTGTAAAGGAGATGACAATGGATGGTGGCTTAAGATTACCAGGAGATTACAAAGGGCCAAAGCCATGATGGAGATGACTATTACATTGGACAGCACAAACCCCTAGATGGTAGTAGTAGCATATGATCAAACCCTATACACCTTTGATGAAAAGAAAAGAAGATATAGTAGAAAATAAGATGAGAAGGGGAAAACAAAATTACATGTGATTGCTCTTCCCCATCTCCTGTCACCGTCACTGTCGATCTACCCAAGAAGTGTAGAATGCTAGCCCCAATTAGTAGTGCTGTAATTCGGCCCCGAGTGATTTGTTCTGCTGGACTTAGTTCAGCAGGTCCGGGAACAGCTTGTAGCAGTTGGGCTCCTTGCCCGGCTCGGGCGCCGACGAGGACGACGCCGACGACGGCGAGGGCTGGCTGGAAGCGTGGCGGGGGAACTCGGACAGCATCTGCACCACCTCCCTCATCGTCGGGCGCTCCACGCTGTTCTCCTGAACGCAGAGCATGGAGACGAAGAAGAGGTGGGACACCTCGTCCATGGGCACCGTGCTGAGCCGGCGGTCGACGACCTTGGGCACGCTCTCCCGCCGGCCATCGGTGACCCGCTTCGCCCACTGCACGATGTCCACGCCTTCCCCGAAGTCCCCCACCGGCCGCCTGCCGGTGACGAGCTCCAGCAGCACGACGCCGAAGCTGTACACGTCGCTCTTCTCGTCCACTCTCAAGGTGTACGCGTACTCTGCAAACAAACACGATCACAATTAGCAAGCCTGCTGATCACATCATTATGGAAACATTTCAAGCAGTGTAACTTCTCTTCTCGTCAAAGAACACAATGATTAAATCAATGGGTAAAGGGGAAAGCTAGGAGCTTAAACCTAGGAGGACTGTTCTCAACGTGCACCAGCGCACTGAGATCATATAAGATATTAATAGTCTGATCTCAAATCTAAGAGCGATCGTTATAAATTATGTTGAAAAACTAGCATACGCTAGGATAGTGTGCTTGGCATGCTAGAAAGTGACCCTGTGCTGCTACGTTGCTGATTTGAATAGTACAGAAACTGGCTATATGTGCCTAGGACAGAGGCAAGTGCGTACAACATTCTGCGACGAATCCCAAGAGAAACCTCCTACCCTACACTTTGCAGATCCATCGGAATCTCTCCCGGAATCACTCCCATACATACACGCATAGTATATTCTTGTATCTACCAAGTTCGTCAAATCCAAGGAAAATTCTTCGGCAGGATCAAGAAGAATTCTGTCAGTTAATCCAGCCCATGCCTGCCCTGAGATCTTGCCAAATCCCAACCCCGAAATTGCAAAAAGGAAAAGCTGAGAGAGAGAGGAAAACTTATACAAACTTGGTGACCGTAACAGTGAAGGCACCCGTGCCGTTCGAAAGTGTGGGAAGAGCGTGCCGTGCCGTGCCGTCCCGTTGGGGGCGCTCCGGCTTTGGCTTTGGCGACGTAACAGCGGCAAAGCGGGAGGCTGCTTTGGCGAGGCCCCAGGACCAGGACTCCAGGAGCAGGAGGATGACGAGGCTTTTTACCGGAGTGAGTATGTCCCATGCCGGTCAAAGATACAGCAGCGCAACCAAGTCGATCCTGACCTAAAGGGCCGTGCTGGTACCCAATGAAATGCCTACCGTGTCATACGGGGTCCGTATCCTACTGCTCCAGACCTCACCAGGCTGACGAAGTCTCGTGCTAGTACTACGAGAAAATTACTGAGTCAGAGGGATACGGGCTCAAACTCAAACTCCCTTTTGCCATGCCCGATGCTGCTACTCTGGCGCACTGACCCGGCCTGACACGACGCGGTCCACACACGTACGTACGCGCTGTGGTACACATACACGGGAGGCTGCACGGAGTTATTGTTTTTGTTCCGCGGACACGGTGCATGGGATGGCCGTGTCGGGTTTGCGACTTGTGTTGGCTAGCGGTGTGTGTTCCCCCCGGGCAGCCGGCGTCCGGGCGCGCCCACAGGGCGGCATCGTGTGGTCGCAATCGCGCGGTCCCGCGAGAAAATAATTGGGTGCTCGAGTGCGAGCCTGACCAGAGCACCCCTTTTCGGCCGCTTTCGCCGAGGGCCCGCCGGCGCGCGCAGCGCTGCCGCTGCTGATGTGGTGTAAAGTCAGACCCGATCGGATGGCCTTCTACTGCTACTGCGTGTCATGTGCACACACAGAGCCGCAGCTCAGCTCGGGTCTGCACTAAGGATTTGAAATGTAAAAACATCCTACTTGTGTACAGCTTAATTTCGAGGTGTAAACGTACTGGGGCCATATGTTTTCCGTGCGATTGATCTGAAACAGTGAGGCAGTGAGCTACACTCACTGTGGCTCTGCGCCTACGGCCGGGGCAGACAATGAGACATACCACCACTATCACTATCTGCGTGCATGTGGTCAATCGTACGTGAGGGTTTTAACTCGCGACAAACCTAATCAGACGCTCACTTGCCTGGTGTCGCACTACTGGCTATTGACTTCGGAGCAGCAGGTCCCGTTGCCCAGAGACAGGGGCCAGCCCCGTGCAAGATGGCGACAAGCAGAGGAGCTCGGAAAACCGATGGATCCTAAACCAAATCTGATTGACCCCTCATAGGCAGGCAAGGCAAGGCGATAAGCAACTAGAGACAAAAACAAGCACATGTGTAACGAGATGTGATATGCAATCAGTGTGGACGGACGTACCTGGCGCGATGTAGCCGTATGACCCGGCGACGGCGGACATGCACTCGGAGGCGCCGGCGTTGGCCGCGCCGGCGCCGGAGCCGGAGCGTAGGAACTTGGCCAGCCCGAAGTCGGCCACGTGGGCCTCCAGGTCGTCGCCGAGGAGGATGTTGTTGGACTTGACGTCGCGGTGCACGATCATCGGGCTGCAGTCGTGGTGCAGGTAGCAGAGCCCCCGCGCCGCCTCCAGCGCGATCCGGTACCGCCGGTCCCACGCCAGGAAGCCGCCGCCCTTGCCGTGGAGCACCTCGCCGAGGCTGCCGTTGCCCATGTACTCGTACACCAGCACGTTCGCCTCCTGGTCGTTGGTGCAGAAGGCCAGCAGCCGCACGATGTTCCGGTGCCGGATGCTGCCCAGCGTCCGGATCTCCGCGCGGAACCCGTGGTCGTGCCGCCCCGCCGCCGGCCCGCCGCTGTTCAGCCGCTTCACCGCGATCGCGCCGCCCGACCGGGCCCGCCCCGCGTACACCACGCCGGCGCCGCCCCGCCCGACCACGTTGCCGTCCTTCATGCACTCGATCACCTCCGCGATGCCGAAGTCCACCTTGTGGAACGCCGTGAACCGCCACGCGCCGTCGGGTCCGCTGCGGTACGACCTTGCGCGCAGCACGGCCGCCACGGCGAACACCACCGAGCACGCCAGCAGCCCCAGCGCGAACACCAGCTTGTAGTCCCCCGCCGTCGCCCGCCGCGGGCTCACCGCCGTCGACCCGCCGGTGTCGCTGCTGATGTTGCAGGGCCGGTTCAGCACCGGCCCGCACAGCCTCGGGTTGCCCGCGAACGCCGTCTCGTTCAGGTACCCCAGCTGGCCCGTGTCAGGCAGCCGGCCGGACAGGTCGTTGTAGGAGAAGTCGGCCGCCGTGAGGCTGCTCATCGCCCCGATCGCAGCGGGGATCGACTCCTCGAGCTGGTTCCTCGACAAGTTGAGGTAATTCAGCACCCTTATCCCGGCGATGGCCTCTGGGATCGGTCCGGACAGGTTGTTGGTGCTGAGGTCGATGTACGTGAGCTGCCCACACCGGCCGATGGCCTCCGGTATCGGCCCGGACAGCTCATTGCCGCTGAGGTCGAGCTTCACGAGCAACCGGAGCTCCCCCACCTCCGGCGGCACGGCGCCGGCGAGACGGTTGTTGCTGACCAGCAGCGTCTGCAGCGCGGAGAGGTTGGCCAGCGCGGCCGGCAGCGGCCCGGACAGCAGGTTGTTGGACAGGTTGAGCTGGGCCAGCTGCGACTGCGAGCCGGTCAGGGTCGGGCTTGGGTTCGACGGGACCGGACCGGAGATCAGGTTGTTCTGGAGCTCCAGCAGGTTGAGCCGCGGGAGGTAGAGGAAGCCGGCTGGAATGGTGCCGTTGAGGTAGTTGTGGCCGAACCGGACCCGGGTGAGGCTCGCGCACGAGCCGAGCGACCCGGGGATGGGGCCGAAGAGGAAGTTGTTCATGAGGATGGCGGTGCGTAGCTCGCCGGAGGAGCACAGCATCTCCGGGATCATGCCGGTGAGCCGGTTCGATGACAGGTCGACGAGCCGGAGCGCCGCGTTGGCGCCGAGGCCCGCCGGGACGCGGCCGGTGAAGTTGTTCATGAAGAGCTGCAGCGTCTCCAGCAGCGGCAGCGCCGCCACGAAGTCGGGGACCGGGCCGTGGAGCCGGTTGAGGAACAGGTTGAGCAGCCGGAGCGAGGTGAGGGACGCCAGGGTGCTCGGCACCTCGCCGGTGAGCGCGTTGTTGGACAGGTCCAGCCTGCTGAGCGCGGTGAGGTTGCCGAGCTCCGGCGGTATTACGCCGGTCAGCTGGTTGGTGTGGAGGAACAGCGTGTCGAGGGAGGCGAGCTCGCCGAGCTCCGACGGGATGCTCCCGGTGAGGCCGCAGTTGGAGACGTCCAGCATGGTGAGGTTGCGCAGCCGGCCGAGCTCCGGCGGGATGCCGCCGTCGAATGCGTTGTAGTACCCGAGGTAGAGCTCCCTGAGGCTCGTCAGGTTGCCGAGCTCCGGCGGGATGGGGCCCTGTAGGTTGTTGCCGTTGAGGGACAGGTACTCCAGCGCAAGCATCCCGCCGTACGACGCGGGTATCACCCCGGAGAAGTAATTGCCACCAAGGTCGAGGTATCGGAGCCGCGCCAGCGCCGTCACGCCGGCCGGGAGCGAGGAGGAGAAGTTGTTGTCGTAGGCGTCGAGCACCTCAAGGCTGGGGAGTGACGGGAAGTCCCAGCCGTCGAGGCCGCCGCCGAGCTGGTTGCCGGAGACATTGACGTAGCGGAGCGCCGGGAGCGCGGACACGGCCACCGCGCCCACGATGCCGTTCCCGGCGAGGGAGAGGTTGGCGAGCGCGGCGAGCCCAGTCACCTCGGCCGTCACGGGCGCGCCACTGGACACGTTCATGTTGGCGATGTCGACGGAGACCACCCTGCCGCCGGCGCAGCGGACGCCGGTCCACTCGCACACGGAGGCGACATTGCCCGGCAGCCACGAGCGCAACACGTGGGGGCGGCAGCTGAGAGAGGCCTTGAGGGAGAGCAAGGCCAGCGCATCTCCATGCAACGCCTCGCCGTGTCCATTGCCACTGACACTACGGATGGACGGTACAAGAAAAATCAAGAAGGAGAGCAAGACAAAAGGATGAAGAGCCTTCATCATCTGGCCTACAATTCTCGCTGCTTGCGAACTGTGGCAAGGAACTAGCAAGAATGTGCAGCCATTGGCAATGCCATTGCTGCTGTTTCGGTAAGCTTATAGAGAGTTGGAGAGACGGATGAACGGATGGATGTTGAGATGGTGGAGAGGTAGTAGATGGGTAGATAGAGGGAACGGCAAAGGCATGCAAGAATCTTGAGAAGCTTCACATGAAAATGGAGGCGGGAGGCGTGAGCTTCACACCGAAGGGGAGGGGAATATGTTCTCTGTGTGACAAGAATGGCTTTGTCTTTTGAGCTATTTATGCCTTGTGGGAGAAGGGTGTCCACTGTCCAGTGCATCGGCCTCTGCTTTGGGTGTCTCTGTGTTCTATCTTCTCCTCCTCTCTCTGGTCCTTCATCTCTCTCTCCCTCCCTTGCTTCTCCTTTTGCTTTTTCTTTCGGAGCAGAGAAACTGACTGTTAAAGGCTTGTAGTGGGCGAGGAAGCAGCCGTGGCAAGTGATGGGGAGTTTCTGGCTTTGGCGTTTTTTTATCAACAAATTGGTCCATTTAGCTTTGGGGAGTATTTGGAAAGGTTTCGGGCAATTATGGCGTGGCGCCCGACAGAAAAAGGGAAATGCACTCTGGTCTCCGTCCAACTACAGGGCCCGTGATTGAATTTCGGCAATGATGAAAGAAAGAGAGCAATCAAACTGCTACTCCAGTGTGTCCAATATGTGTATTTGTGCCATCGGGTAGGTTCCGGAGTACAAGGAAAGAAGGTTTTGCCCAAGTCATTTTTTGGGTGTTCTTTCATGATAAGCTTACCACATATGCCATGTGATTTTTGGCTGTCGTTGAGAGCAACTCTAACTCGTTCCCATAACTTAACCCCCGAAAACCCACTCTTGACGTTTAAACACCTACAATATCCTATGTGTTATGAAGGTGGAATCTAAACCATCCCTATAATTATAATAACTTCAATAATTTCTAGGTGACATGGTAACTAGAGATAGGCCGGCGATGATTGTGGGTGGCGGGGTAGTTCGAACTGGAAATTTCCTTCTCGCCCGTGGGTTTAGTGTGGGATAGTAAGTGGACTCAATCTCCCAACTTTCTCGTTGGGGGTGGTCTTGTTAAGAGTTCCCGAATTTGTGAGGTTAAGGGGTCTCACTAGTAGAAAACAGGGCATTGGTCCAGCCCATTAGCCCCGGTTCAATCTAGAACCGGGACCAATGGGGGTACTGGACCCGGTTCGTTAGCCCGGGGGGCCGGCCGGGCCACGTGGGCCATTGGTCCCGGTTCGTCTGGACCTATTGGTCCCGGTTGGAGCTAAAAACCGGGACCAATGGCTCTTGCTCCTGGCCCACCACTATTGGTCCCGGTTTGTTTTATGAACCGGGACCAAAGGCATCCCTTTAGCCCCGGTTTGTAGAACCAACCGGGACCAGTGAGTTGCCTATATAAACCCCCTCACTCAAGAGCAGAGCTCACTGCTCTGTTTTTTTTTCTGGCCGAGGGGGAGAGGGGTTAGTGGTGCTCTAGCTCACCTCCTATGCACACAACGTGTTCGGTGGAATGCCCGAGCCACACTAGTTAAGCTTTTCTCCTCTCGAAGCTCTATTTTCTCCGAGATTTGTCTAGGTTTAGCGGTCCGTCACGTCCCGTCCCCGTCTTCGCCGCCGTCGATCGCCCCCGCCGATCTCGTCACCGGCACCACCGTGGTGAGCCTCTTGTTATGTCCATGCTTTTCTTACTTTTATTATTGCTTTAGATAGATATTTGTCTAATTTTCTTACGTTTATTATTGCTTGTTTTTATATAGTGCGATGGTTTTGATATCCGCCCACGTGGGCCCTCGTCCGGTCTACGATTCGGATGTGGTATATTATCTTTAATTTATAACTATTTGTTTTAGTGCTTATGATAGTTATGCCGACCAACCTGACATGCATAGATGTTTTATTATGTCTAGGAGGTAGTTGAACCGGAAATTCCAACCGACCCTCTTGTGGAGAGGTTAAATTTAGTTGAAGAGGAAAACATTTCGTTAAAGAAAAAATTGGAAAAAATGGAGGAGGAGAAGATGGAATTGGAGTTGCATGTTGCGGAAGTTATCGATGATCACAAAATCAAGATGGAACCTATTGTCGAGAGGTTAAATTTAGTTGAAGAAGAAAACAAATTCTTGAAGGAAAAAATAAAAAAAATTGTGGACGAGAAGATGATATTGGAGTTGCATGTTGCGGATGTCGTCGATGATCACAAGATCAAGATGGATGCAATGCGGTTGAAGATTAAAAAGATTAGAAAATATGCCATTAATACCGAGGCTTGGTATCATTATGCCGTTGGATCAATTGTTACCTTGGTTGCGATTATGATAGCATTTGTTTTCGCGTTGAAATGTTTTACATAGTTTCGATGTGTATGGAGAGCTATATGTTGTTAGATGAGAACTATATATGTATGTACTTTGGTTTTAATGTGATGATGAACTTTTATCCATTTGATCACTTAATTATCTATTTATGATGTTCTGTAATGGTTTTTGACACACTTAATTATATATAAATGCACGCAAATGAACCGCCAATGGATGTACGGTGACAGACACACCTCCGAGTACATTAAGGGCGTGCGTGAGTTTCTAAATGCGGCAGAGGCAAACAAGCAGAATGGTTTTATGTGTTGTCCATGCACTAAATGTGTGAATACGATGTCTTACTCTAACCGAAAAATCCTTCACTCCCACCTGCTTTACAAGGGTTTCATGCCACACTATAATGTTTGGACGAGGCACGGAGAAATAGGGGTTATGATGGAAGACGGCGAAGAAGAAGAGTACGATGACAACTATGTGCCCCCTGAATACGGTGATGCTGCAATGGGGGGAGCTGGTGAAGATCAAGAGGAACCAGACGATGTGCCCAATGATGCTGCAACGGGTGAAGCTGCTGAAGATCAAGAGGAACCAAATGACGATCTTCGCCGGGTCATTGTCGATGCAAGGACACAATGCGAAAGTCAAAAGGAGAAGCTGAAGTTCGATCGCATGTTAGAGGATCACAAAAAAGGGTTGTACCCCAATTGCGAAGATGGCAACACAAAGCTCGGTACCGTACTGGAATTGCTGCAGTGGAAGGCAGAGAATGCTGTGGCTGACAAAGGATTTGAGAAGCTACTGAAAATATTGAAGAAGAAGCTTCCGAAGGATAACGAATTGCCCGACAGTACATACGCAGCAAAGAAGGTCGTATGCCCTCTAGGATTGGAGGTGCAGAAGATACATGCATGCCCTAATGACTGCATCCTCTACCGCGGTGCATACAATGATCTGAACGCATGCCCGGTATGCGGTGCATTGCGGTATAAGATCAGACGAGATGACCCTGGTGATGTTGATGGCGAGCCCGCCAGGAAGAGGGTTCCTGCGAAGGTGATGTGGTATGCTCCTATAATACCACGGTTGAAACGTTTGTTTAGAAACAGAGAGCATGCCAAGTTGATGCGATGGCACAGCGAGGACCGTAAGAAAGACGGGAAGTTGAGAGCACCCGCTGACGGGTCGCAATGGAGAAAAATCGAGAGAAAGTACTGGGAGGAGTTTGCAAAGGACGCAAGGAACGTATGGTTTGCTCTAAGCGCGGATGGCATTAATCCTTTCGGGGAGCAGAGCAGCAATCACAGCACCTGGCCCGTGACTCTATGTATGTATAACCTTCCTCCTTGGATGTGCATGAAGCGGAAGTTCATTATGATGCCAGTTCTCATCCAAGGCCCTAAGCAACCCGGCAACGACATTGATGTGTACCTAAGGCCATTAGTTGAAGAACTTTTACAGCTGTGGAATGGAAACGGTGTACGTGCGTGGGATGAGCACAAACAGGAGGAATTTGAACTAAAGGCGTTGCTGTTCGTGACCATCAACGATTGGCCCGCTCTCAGTAACCTTTCAGGACAGACAAACAAAGGATACCACGCATGCACGCACTGTTTAGATGACACTGAAAGTATATACCTGGACAAGTGCAGGAAGAATGTGTACCTGGGCCATCGTCGATTTCTTCCGACCAACCATCAATGTCGAAAGAAAGGCAAGCATTTCAAAGGCGAGGCAGATCACCGGAAGAAGCCCGCCATGCGTACCGGTGATCACGTACTTGCTATGGTCAATGATTTACATGTAATCTTCGGAAAGGGCCCCGGCGCACTAGCTGTTCCGAATGACGATGAGGGACACGCACCCATGTGGAAGAAGAAATCTATATTTTGGGACCTACCCTACTGGAAAGACCTAGAGGTCCGCTCTTCAATCGACGTGATGCACGTGACGAAGAACCTTTGCGTGAACCTTCTAGGCTTCTTGGGCGTGTATGGAAAGACAAAAGATACAGCTGAGGCACGGGAGGACCTGCAACGTTTGCACGAAAAAGACGGCATCCCTCCGAAGCAGTATGAAGGTCCTGCCAGCTATGCTCTTACGAAAGAAGAGAAAGAAATCTTCTTTGAATGCCTTTTCAGTATGAAGGTCCCGACTGGCTTCTCGTCGAATATAAAGGGAATAATAAATATGGCAGAGAAAAAGTTCCAGAACCTAAAGTCTCATGACTGCCATGTGATTATGACGCAACTGCTTCCGGTTGCATTGAGGGGACTTCTACCGGAAAACGTCCGATTAGCCATTGTGAAACTATGTGCATTCCTCAATGCAATCTCTCAGAAGGTGATCGATCCAGAAATCGTACCAAGGCTAAGGAGTGATGTGGCGCAATGTCTTGTCAGTTTCGAGCTTGTGTTCCCACCATCCTTCTTCAATATCATGACACACGTCCTAGTTCATCTAGTCGACGAGATTGTCATTCTGGGGCCCGTATTTCTACACAATATGTTCCCCTTTGAGAGGTTCATGGGAGTCCTCAAGAAATATGTCCGTAACCGAGCAAGGCCAGAAGGAAGCATCTCCATGGGCCATCAAACAGAGGATGTCATCGGGTTTTGTGTTGACTTCATTCCTGGCCTTAATAAGATAGGTCTCCCTAAATCGCGGTACGAGGGGAGACTGACTGGAAAAGGCACGCTTGGAAGGGACTCAATAATATGCAGGGACGGTTATTCTTGGTCTCAAGCACACTACACAGTTCTACAGAACTCTACATTGGTGACCCCGTATGTCGATGAACACAAGAACAGTCTGCGCTCCAAACACCCGGAGCAGTGCGACGACTGGATTACACGTGAACACATCAGGACTTTCAGCAGTTGGTTGGAAACACGTCTCAGAGGTGACAACACTGTTTGTGATGAGTTGTACTTGTTGTCCAGGGGACCATCTTCGACTGTATTGATTTACAAAGGATACGAGATAAATGGGAATACATTTTACACGATTGTCCAAGATCAAAAGAGCATCAACCAAAACAGCGGTGTCCGCTTTGATGCAACAACCGAGAGGGGAAATGACACATATTATGGTTACATAGTGGACATATGGGAACTTGACTACGGACATGATTTTAAAGTCCCTTTGTTTAAGTGTAAATGGGTCAATCTGTCAGGAGGCGGGGTACAGGTAGACCCACAGTACGGAATGACAACAGTGGATCTGAAAAATCTTGGATACACTGACGAACCGTTCGTCCTAGCCAATGATGTGGCACAGGTTATCTATGTGAAGGACATGTCTACCAGACCGAGAAAAAGAAAAGATAAGGAAGCGAATACATCATACGATGAGCCAAAGCGCCACATAGTTCTTTCAGGAAAAAGGGACATCCTGGGAGTGGAGGGCAAGACAGACATGTCTGAAGATTATGAAAAGTTTCATGAAATTCCTCCCTTCAAAGTCAAGGCTGACCCAAGCATCCTGATAAACGATGAAGATTATCCATGGTTACGGCGCAATAAGCAAATGACACAAGCGAAGAAAAAGTGAAGAGTTATTTCCGCAACTATTATGATGATACCATGTCAACTTTGTAACAAACGAGTATGATACCATTGTCCGTTTGTACTATTCAAATTTCAATACTACTTGCACTAACAAAACAAAACAAAACAAAACAAACTTGAAAAATAAATAGCAACAATAAGTATTTTGTTGTAAGTATAAACAAAATAAAATAAATAAAGCAACAAAGAAAATAAATAAAGAAAGTAAAATAAATAAAGCAACACTAAATACAGCAAAAAACAACTTAGAAATAAACAAAGAAAATAAAATAAATAAAGCAACTCTAAATACAGCAAAAAACAACTTAGAAATAAATAGCAACAATAAGTATTTTGTTGTAATTAAGTATAAACAAAATAAAATAAATAAAGCAACAAAGAAAATAAATAAAGGAAGTAAAATAAATAATTTCAAATTTAAACTATTCAAATTTGAATACTACTTGCACTAACAGAAAGTTTGTAATTGGTTTTACAAAAGAAAATAAATAATGCAGAAAACAAAACAAAAAAACTTGAAAAAAAAATAGCAACAATAAATATTTTTTTGTAAGTAGAAACAAAATCAAATAAATAAAGAAACAAAGAAAACAAATAAATAAAAATAGCAACAGTAAGTATTTTGTTGAAAGTAGAAACAAAACTAAAAAATAAAGCAACAAAGAAAAAAAGAAAAAATATGCCACCTGTTGGGCCCACACGGCCTGAATACGACTAGAAACCCAACCATGGGCCAGGATTCAGGCCCGTAGAAAGCCCAGCAAGTCCACAGGCAAAGCAGTGTCAGTTTAGGCCCTTAGGCCTGCAGTTTAGAGGAGTTCGATAGGAGAGAGGCAGCGGGGCTTATAAACTGGTGCTGCTCTCCCTCAACTAGCGAGGTGGGACTAAACTTCCCACCGCACCGCGGCAAGGCCTTTAGTCCCGGTTGCTGCCACCAACCGGGACTAAAGGGTGGCATTAGTCCCGGTTGGTGGCAGCAACCGGGACTAAAGGCCCCTCCTTCCCGCCCTTTGGGCTGCTGAAAAGGCACCTTTAGTCCCGGTTGGTGCCACCAACCGGGACTAAAGGGGGGGTATTAGTCCCGGTTTGTGCCTAGAACCGGGACTAATACTCCTCCTATATAAGCTACACTTGCGAAAATTTCGTTCAGTTTCTCCTTCCCAGCCCCGACGCCGACCTCGATCTGCTCCGTCCCCGTCGCCGTCGCCGTCGCCCCCGTCGCCCCGTCGCCGTCGCCCCCGACGCCGCCTCGTCGCTCCGCCCCGCGCCGTCGCCGCGCCCCGCGCCGTCGCCCCGCCCCGCGCCGTCTCCGCGCCCCCCGGCCGGCCCGTACGTCGCGCGCCCCGCGCCGCCGCGCGCCCCGCCCCGCCGCCGTCGCGCCGCCGCGCCCCGACGCCGCCTCGTCGCCGCCCCGCCCCGCCGCCGTCGCGCCGCCCTGCCGATGTGAGGGCCGGCTCCCTTTTTTTTATATGTTTAATATATATTGCTGTATATATATATATAGTTGCTGTGTATATATATGTATATATGTGTATATTTTTTTTCTTAGGAATTTTCTTAGGAAATTGCAGTATATATAGTTGCTGTATATAGTTGCTGTATTTATATGTATGTGTATATCTTTTTTTTTTCTTAGGAATTTGCTAAATATATATGTTAAATATATATTTATGTGTATATAAATATATTTTTTCTTAGGAAGTTGCTGTATATATGTGATGTGTGTATATGTGATGTATATATATGTGTATGTGGCTATATAGTTTTTTGTTTATATATGCTAAATATATATAGAAAGTTTTATATATGCAAAAGTTACAAATTTAGAAAAAGAAGGATAGGAAAGAAGAAAATAAGAAAGAGGAAAGAAAGAAGAAGAGGAGAGGAAGAAGAGGAGAAATAAATAAGAAGAAGAAAAAAAGAAAAAAAGAGGAGAAGAAGAAAGGAATAGAGGAGAAAATTCTTCTCCTCTATTCCTTTCTTCTTCTCCTTTTTTTTTCTTTTTTTTTCTTCGATCTTCTCCTCTAGCGGTTCCTTTTTTCTTCTTCTTCCTCTTTTTTTATCGGATATGTCTATGTCGATATACACCCTCCCCGATAACTTCGACATTAGGGGGGGGGCCGGTGTCGAGGGTCGTCGAGGGACCGAGAGGCCGAAGGTCGAGGGGTCGAGGGTCGTCGAGAGACCGAGAGGCCGAAGGGCGAGGGGTCGAGAGGTTGCCTAGCAGTCGGGGGTCTAGGGTTGTGGATCGCCGAGCAGTCGGGGGTCAAAGTATTGAAGAATTCCATGACTTCATCATTTGCCAGAAGTAACCGGGGCATTTTGGTACAAAGTTATGCAAAGATATTTTGGAACGGAGTTCCTGATAGAATAATCCGTCTTTTGTTACGAATTATCCTATCGGGGACTCCATTCCAAAATAACTTTGGAGAGCTTCGTACCATCATGCTACTGTTACTTTCGCCTAATGATGAAGTATTGGTTTTGTTGAATCCTTTGACACTCGACAAAATGTGACATGAGGGGGTCTAGGGTTGTGGATCGCCGAGAAGTCGGGGGTCGAGGGGTCGAGAGAGGTTGCCTAGCTAGTGTCAAAGTATTGAAGAATTCCATGACTTCATCATTTGCCAAAAGTAACCGGGGCATTTTGGTACAAAGTTATGCAAAGTTGTTCTGGAACGAAGTCCCTGATAGGATAATCCGTCTTTTGTTACGAATTATCTTATCCGGGGACTCCGTTCCGAAACAACTTTGGAGAGCTTCGTACCATCATGCTACTGTTACTTTCGCCTAATGATGAAGTATTGGTTTGTTGAATCCTTTGACACTAGACAAAATGTGACATGAGGGGGTCTAGGGTTGTGGATCGCCGAGAAGTCGGGGGGGTCGAGAGGTTGCCTAGCTAGTGTCAAAGTATTGAAGAATTCCATGACTTCATCATTTGCCAGAAGTAACCGGGGCATGTTGGTACGAAGTTATGCAAAGATGTTCTGGAACGGAGTTCCTGATAGGATAATCCGTCTTTTGTTACGGATTATCTTATCTAGGACTTCGTTCCAAAACAACTTTGGAGAGCTTCGTACCATCATGCTACTGTTACTTTCGCCTAATGATGAAGTATTGGTTTTGTTGAATCATTTGACACTAGACAAAAGGTGACATGAGGGGGACTAGGGTTGTGGATCGCCGAGAAGTCGGGGGTCGAGGGGTCGAGAGAGGTTGCCTAGCTAGTGTCAAAGTATTGAAGAATTCCATGACTTCATCATTTGCCAGAAGTAACCGGGGCATTTTGGTACAAAGTTATGCAAAGATATTCTGGAACGGAGTTCCTGATAGAATAATCCGTCTTTTGTTACGAATTATCCTATCGGGGACTCCATTCCAAAATAACTTTGGAGAGCTTCGTACCATCATGCTACTGTTACTTTCGCCTAATGCGATACCGAGACCAACTTGCTACGATCGTTGGTGGTAAATGAAAACAAAGATATAATACTCTTTCCTTACAACTTCAAGTGAGTGTTAATGTCTTGTGCATATTTGGTTTATATATCAGTCAAGTTTATAGTGATGTAATTGATGATCTCATGCATTCGTGCGCAGCTTCCACTATATTCTCTTAGAGATTAAGCTTGAGAAGGGAATAGTAACTGTCTTCGACTCTAAACGTAAAGATCCCGAGGAGTATGCGGACATGACTCAAATGCTAGCCAGGTAAGTTAAATCGATCAATATTATCCACCATGCATATATATCAGCAAATTCATTTCTGATATCAACTAATTGTTTCCTTTGTCTGGCAGGGCTTGGAAAAAATTCATCAAAAAAGCTCCGGGACTGCCGAAGAAGCTACAATTTAGATACCCGAAAGTAAGTACTCCCTCCGTCCCAAAATAAGTGACGCAAAAGTGACTCAACTTTGTACTAACTTTAGTACAAAGTTGAGTCACTTTTGCGTCACTTATTTTGGGACGAAGGGAGTACTATATAGTAGCATGTTCCGCGCGCGCATCTCCTATATCTTGATTCAAGCGCTAGTTTCATCAATACCAATTTGGCATTCTTGCTTATCAGTTTGATTGAGCTCTATTTCTTGTAAAGTGGTTGTGGCAGGAACCCGGGAATGATTATTGTGGATACTACATTTGCGAGTCCATCCGCCACACGACCTGTGAGCGGGGCTACACTGATGAACAATTTGAAGTGCGTAAGCAATCAATAATATTCACAAATTTATAGCATCATTTCATGTATTGACCCCCTACTTCAAATTAGATGTTTCGGATGCGGGATGAACTCCTAACACCGGATCGTCTGCGAGCAATTCAAGAGGAATTGGCGGCATTCTTCCTTGAACACGTGATCGCTAAAGACGGAGAATACTATGTGGACCATGCATCCATGTGTTAGGAGATTATTTTTGTAAGAGATAATTATTGTATATATGTGCCCGGTAGTGTCGGATAGATATACGAGAACTTGTTGTTCGACCAATCTCTCGGAGAAGGAGAGGTGGTCGATATTACTTCTCTCTGTATGCATATATATATATGTTGATTATACGAGATCTTCTGTTCCTTCGTTTGCTTAGTAGCTAGCAGCTAGCTAGCTAGCTAGCGTGACTCTAGTCCTCTCCATATACGTATGTGTAGTATGTAGCGTCGACCAAGCACGGACATAAGAGAGAACACTTCTCTCTATTAATTAGCTAGCTAACACAATATATGAAACACCTAAATTAACCCCCAAAACCTAAAACCCCCCCTCCCCTTTCAAAAAAAACAAAACAAAAACCACAGCCACAGAAATGCTGACACGTGGATGCCTTTTGGTCCCGGTTGGTACCACCAACCGGGACTAAAGCCCCTCCTGCCTGGACTCGGTGCACAGGCCACGTGGACACCCTTTTGCCCCGGTTCTGGATTGAACCGGGACTAAAGGGTCAGAGCATTAGTACCGACCCTCTTGCCCCGGTTCCAGAACCGGGGCTAAAAGGCCAAATGAACCGGGGCTAAATACCCTTTATCTACTAGTGTCTCTCCAACGACATTCACCTAACCCCCCCACCCCACGTGTCCACGGACATGTTCAGATGTGTCCATTGGCAAACTGCTACCCGATGACGTCTCCCACGTGTTTGCTCCCTTTTTATTTGCACTCAAAATTTCCTCTTCAAAATTGATTTGTCATTGAAATTATTCGAAGAAAATATTACAACACAATAATAATCCAAAGAAAATATCACAATTCAATCAAAAACTTTCCAAATTAAATAGTTCAAATTTAGAATAGTTGGTGTAGAGATGAACGTGGTCCCTTGCCCCTACTCCGATAAAATATCTATGTCCACGCGTTGAACCTTTGAATTTCAAAACATGCTCCTATTTCTTCTTCATTTCTTCAAGAACACTCTTCGTCGCCAATTCATCGTGTGAACGTCATCTGATTAAGACAACTCAATGAACTCGTTGTAGAAATATTGATCACTTGAATCCACTGTGTTTCCCCATAATTGAAATACAAATTCGTGAACAAAAACGATATATGTCATGTTCGGCCATTTCAACGAACATTTGATGTCCAAGGTGTCTGGCATGGACTGATGACCCACAAATGTAGGGATTCAATTGTAGTCCTTTCAATAAGTAAAAGTGTCGAACCCAACAAGGAGTAGAAGGAAATGATAAGCGTTTTTTGGCAAGGTATTCTCGATTATGGAGGTGATAAAGAGTTCGTCATAAAGGGTTACGCCGATGCAAACTTTGACACTAATTCGTATGAATCTGAGTATCAATCTGGATGCGTATTGAACGTAGGAGCAGTTAGCTATAGTAGCTCTATGCAGAGCATTGTAGACATAGAAATTTGCAAAGTACACACGGATTTGAATGTTGCAGACCCATTGACTAAATCCTCTCTCACAAGAAAAACATGATCATACCTTAGAACTCTTTGAGTGTTAATCCCATAGCGATGTAAACTAGATTATTGGCTCTAGTAAAACTCTTTAGGTATTAATCACATAGTGATATGAACTATGTGTGATAATCACATGGCGATGTGAACTAGATTTTTGACTCTAGTGCAAATGGAAGACTGATGGAAATATGCACTAGAGGCAATAATAAAATGGTTATTATTATATTTTCTTAATCATGATAATGTTTATTATTCATGCTAGAATTGTATTGACCGGAAACCTAAATACATGTGTGAAAACATAAACAAATACCGTGTCCCTAGTAAGCCTCTACTAGACTAGCTCGCTAATCAAAGATGGTTACAGTTTCCTAACCTTGGACATGAGTTGTCATTCGATAACGGGATCACATCATTGCGAGAATGATGTTATGGACAAGACCCATCCATTATCTTAGCATTTGATCGTATAGTTTATTGCTACTGCTTTCATGTATGTCAAATACATATTCCTATGACTATGAGATCATGCAACTCACGGATTCCGAAGGAGTGCCTTGTGTGCTATTAAACTTCATAACGTTACTGGGTGATTATAAATATGCTCTATAGGTATCTTCAAAGGTGTCTTGTTGGGTTGGCGTGAATCGATATTAGGATTTGTCACTCCGAGTATCGAAGAGGTATCTTTGGGCCCTCTCGGTAATACACATCATAATAAGCCTTGCAAGCAAATGACTAATGTGTTAGTCACGGGATGATGTATTACAGAACGAGTAAAGAGACTTACCGGTAACGAGATTGAACTAGGTATAGAGATACCGACTATCAAATCTCGGGCAAGTAACATGCCGACAGACAAAGGGAATTGTGTATGTTGTCATAACGGTTTGACCGATAAAGATCTTCGTAGAATATGTAGGAGCCAATATGGGCATCCAGGTTCCGGTATTTGTTATTGACTGAAGAGGTGTCTCATTCATGTCTACAGAGTTCTCAAACCCGCAGGGTCCGCACGCTTAACGTTCGTTGACGATATAGTATTATATGAGTTATGTGATTTGGTGACCGAATGTTGTTCGGAGTCCCGGATGAGATCACGAACATGACGAGGAGTTTCGAAATGGTCGAGAGGTAAAGATTGATATATAGGACCATGGTATTCAGAAAGTGGAAGTGTTCCGGAGGGTATCAGGTACTTATCGGGTGACCAAAAGGGGTTCCGGGCACCACCAGCCAAAGATATGAGCCTTATGGGCCAAGAGGGGAAACACACCTGCCACAAGGGGCTGGTGCGCCCCCCATATGGGCCGGCCTTGGAGGAGATGGAAAGAGGGGAAGGGAAATGAAAGAGAGGAATAGGATTCCCCCTTCCTCCCCCCCCCCTCTTTCCTTCCCACCCCAACAAACATGGCAGGGGGTGGCCAAGGAGGACCCCAAGTAGGATTCGGCCTACTTGGGGCGCCCCATGGTAGCCTCCCCTCTCCCTCCCACCTATATATATGTGGGGAGGCGCCCTAGCACAAGCCATACAATTGCTTAACTGTGCGCGGCCCGGATGTCTACTACGCAACCTTCTTCTTGTAAACGTTGTTGGACCTCCAAGTGCAGAGGTTTGTAGGACAGTAGCAAATTTCCCTCAAGTGGATGACCTAAGGTTTATCAATCCGTGGGATGCATAGGATGAAGATGGTCTCTCTCAAACAACCCTGCAACCAAATAACAAAGAGTCTCTTGTGTCCCCAACACACCCAATACAATGGTAAATTGTATAGGTGCACTAGTTCGGTGAAGAGATGGTGATACAAGTGCAATATGGATGGTAGATATAGGTTTTCGTAATATGAAAATATAAAAACAGCAAGGTAACTAATGATAAAACTGATCACAAACGGTATTGCAATGCTTCTAGACAAGGCCCAGGATTCATATTTTCACTAGTGCAAGTTCTCTCAACAATAATAACATAGTTAGATCATATAACAATTCCTCAACATGCAACAAAGAGTCACTCCAAAGTCACTAATAGCGGAGAACAAACAAAGAGATTATTGCAGGGTACGAAACAACCTCAAAGTTATTCTTTCTGATCGATCTATTCAAGAGTCCGTAGTAAAATAACACGAAGCTATTCTTTTCGTTCGATCTTTCCTAGAGTTCATACTAGAATAACACCTTAAGACACAAATCAACCAAAACCCTAATGTCACCTAGATACTCCATTGTCACCTCAAGTATCCGTGGGCATGATTATACGATATGCATCACACAATCTCAGATTCATCTATTCAACCAACAAAAAAAACTTCAAAGAGTGCCCCAAAGTTTCTATCGGAGAGTCAAGTCGAAAACATGTGCTAACCCCTATGCATAAATTCCCAAGGTCATGGAACCCGCAAGTTGATCACCAAAACATCCATCAAGTGAATCAATAGAATACCCCATTGTCACCACGGGTATCCCACGCAAGACATACATCAAGTGTTCTCAAATCCTTAAAGACTCAATCCGATAAGATAACTCCAAAGGGAAAACTCAACCCATTGCAAGAAGATAGAGGGGGAGAAGCATCATAAGATCCAACTATAATAGCAAAGCTCGCGATACATCAAGATCGTGCCATCTCAAGAACACGAGAGAGAGAGAGAGATCAAACACATAGCTACTGGTACATACCCTCAGCCCCGAGGGTGAACTACTCCCTCC
Source organism: Secale cereale (assembly GCA_902687465.1). NCBI lineage: Eukaryota > Viridiplantae > Streptophyta > Magnoliopsida > Poales > Poaceae > Secale > Secale cereale. Next base: position 97,165,493 of record LR738712.1, read on the forward strand.
TCGTCATGGAGAGCGTCGGGACGATGAAGATGGCCACCGGAGAGGGATTCCCCCCCTCCGGCAAGGTGCCAAAATAGGGTCCCAATTGGTTTTTGGTGGCTACAGAGGCTTGCGGCGTCGGAACTCCCGATCTAGGTTTCTTTTCGGGGTTTTCTGTATTTATAGGAATTTTTTGGCGTCGTTCTCACGTCAGGGGGGGGGTCTGCGAGTCGTCCACGAGATAGGGGCACACGCCCAGGGGGGTAGGGCACGCCCTCCACCCTCGTGGACGGCTCGAGATTCTTCTGGCCCAACTCTTTTACTCCGGGGGCTTCTTTTGGTCCATAAAAAATCATCAAAAAATGGTACGTCAATTGGACTCTGTTTGGTATTCCTTTTCTGTGAAACTCAAAAAACAAGGAAAAAACAGAAATTGGTACTGGGCTCTAGGTTAATAGGTTAGTCCGAAAAATCATATAAAATAGCATATAAATGCATATAAAACATCCAAGATGGATAATATAATAGCATGGAACAATAAAAATTTATAGATACATTGGAGACGTATCAAGCATCCCCAAGCTTAATTCCGGCTCGTCCTCGAGTAGGTAAATTATAAAACATAATTTTTGATGTGGAATGCTACCTAACATAATTCTCAATGTAATTCTCTTTATTGTGGCATGAATGTTCAGATCCGAAAGATTCAAGACAAAAGTTTAATATTGACATAAGAATAATAATACTTCAAGCATACTAATCAAAGCAATTATGTCTTCTCAAAATAACATGGCCAAGGAAAGCTCATATAATTCCGGCTCGTCCTCGACACAAAATATTCAAATCATGCACAACCCCGGTTTCAGCCAAGCAATTGTTTCATACTTTAGTATTCTCAGACTTTTTCAACTTTCACGCAACACATCAGCGTGAGCCATGGACATATCACTATAGGTGGAATAGAATGGTGGTTGTGGAGAAGACAAAAAGGAGGAAGATGGTCTCACATCAACTAGGCGTATTAATGGGCTATGGAGATGCCCATCAATAGATATCAATGTGAGTGAGTAGGGATTGCCATGCAATGGATGCGCTAGAGCTATAAATGCATGAAATATCAACAAAAGAAACTTAGTGGGTGTGCATCCAACTTGCATGCTCATGAAGACCTAGGGCATTTGAGGAAGCCCATTGTTGGAATATACAAGCCAAGTTCTATAATTAAAATTCCCACTAGTATATGAAAGTGACAAAACAAGAGACTCTCTATCATGAAGATCATGGTGCTACTTTGAAGCACAAGTGTGGAAAAGAGATAGTAGCATTGTCCCCCCTTTTTTGGGCCTTCCCTTTTTTATTTGGCCTTTCTTTATTATTATTATTTCCTTTTTTCCGGGACAATGCTCTAATAATGATGATCATCACACTTCTATTTAATTACAATTCAAAGATTACAACTCGACACTAGAATAAAATATGACTCTATATGGAATGCCTCCGGCGGTGTACCGGGATGTGCAATGAATCAAGAGTGACATGTATGAAAAATCATGCATGGTGGCCTTGCCACAAATACGATGCCAACTACATGATCATGCAAGGCAATATGACAATGATGAAACGTGTCATAATAAACGCAATGGTGGAAAGTTGCATGGCAATATATCTCGGAATGGCTACGAAAATGCCATAATAGGTAGGTATGGTGGCTGTTTTGAGGAAGATATATGGTGGGTTTATGGTACCGACGAAAGTTGCACGGTACTAGAGTGGCTAGCAATGGTGGAAGGGTGAGAGTGCGTATAATCCATGGACTCAACATTAGTCATAAAGAACTCACATACTTATTGCAAAAATCTACAAGTCATCAAAACAAAGTACTACACGCATGCTCCTAGGGGAAGGGTTGGTAGGAGTTAACCATCACGCGATCTCGACCTCCACACAAAGGATGACACTCAAAGAAATACCTCATGCTTCAAATTTGTCACACAACGGTTACCATACGTGCATGCTACGGGACTTGCAAACCTCAACACAAGTATTCCTCAAATTCACAACTACTCTACTAGCATGACTCTAATATCACCATCCTCATATCTCAAAACGATCATCATGTATCAAACTTCTCATAGTATTCAATGCACTTTATATGAAAAGTTTTTATTATACCCATCTTGGATGCCCATCATATTAGGACTAGTTTTATAGCCAAAGAAAATTACCATGTTGTTCTCAAAGACTCTAAAAATGATATAAGTGAAGCATGGGATATCAATAATTTCTATAAAATAAAACCACCACCGTGCTCTAAAAGATATAAGTGAAGCACTAGAACAAACGACAAACTACTCCAAAAGATATAAGTGAAGATCAATGAGTAGTTGAATAATTATGTAACTATGTGAAGACTCTCTAACATTTAAGAATTTCAGATCTTGGGATATTATTCAAACATCAAGCAAAGCAAAATAAAATGACATTACAAGGATATCACACATCATGTGAAGAAGTAAAAACTTAAGCTCAGCTGTTACTAACCGATAATTGTCGACGAAGAAAGGTGGGGTGCCAACCGATGCATCCCCAAGCTTAGATGCTTGAGACTTCTTGAAATATTATTTTGGGATGCCTTGGGCATCCCCAAGCTTGAGCTTGTGTGTCTCCTTAATTCCTCTCATATCATAGCTTCCGAAATCTAAAAAACTTCATGCACACAAAACTCAACAAGAACTCATGAGATAAGTTAGTATGAATCAAATCAAAACCTTAACATTCTCTACAGTAGCAAATCACTAAAATTATAATTTAACATTGCATACTAAATGCCTCTGGATATTTAATACTCCTATCCTCAAATAGAATCATTAAACAAGCGAGCATATGCAAACAATGCAAACATAAGAACAATCTGTCTAAACAAGACGGTCTATAAAGAGTGGAATTATTCTCATACTTCCCTAGCTCTAAAAATTCTGAAAATATACCACGTTACAGAGAACTTATTCATGCTCACTGTGTAAAAAATTTAAGATTTTATCACATTCTGACTATCTAGAAGAATTCAGAAAATTATAGAAAACTTTCTATTTTCAAACAGCAACACAAAGACTTGCAAAATAAGCATGGTAAAGGCTAGACTTGCCATTTTATTGAAACAAAAGTTAGAAAAATGCCTCTGAATAACAACAAGCAAATACAAACAAAAGAAAATGACGCTCCAAGCAAAACTCATATCAGGTAGTGAATAAAAATATAGCCTCAAGTAAAGTTACCGATAGACGAAGACGAAAGAGGGGATGCCTTCCTGGGGCATCCCCAAGCTTAGGCTTTTGGTTGTCCTTGAATTTTACCTTGGGGTGCCTTGGGCATCCCCAAGCTTAGGCTCTTGCCACTCTTTATTCCATAGTCCATCAAATATTTACCCAAAACTTGAAAACTTCACAACACAAAACTTAACGGAACTTCGTGAGATGCGTTAGTAAAACAAATCCAATCCTTACTTGTAGGTACTGTTGTGAACTCATTCTTATTTTATATTTGTGTTATATCTACTGTATTTGCTACTTCTCGAGCTTGCGTTGTATTCCCTCGAAGAGGAAAGGGTGATGCAGCACAGTAGCATAAGTATTTCCCTCACTTTTTGAGAACCAAGGTATCAATCCAGTAGGAGACCACGCGTGAGTCCCTCGCACCTGCACAAACAAATAAGAACCTCGCAGCCAACGCGATAAAAGGGGTTTTCAATCCCTTCTCGGTCACTTACGAGAGTGAGATCCGATAGATATGATAAGATAATATTTTTGTATTTTTGGTATAGAGATTGAAAGTAAATAAAGCAAAGTAAAGTAAATAGTTGATGGAAGATTAATATGATGAGAATAGACCCGGGGGGGGGGGCATAGGTTTCACTAGTGGCTTCTCTCATGATAGCAGAATTCTATGGTGGGTGAACAAATTACTGTCGAGCAATTGATGGAGAAGCGCATAGTTATGAGAATATCTAGGCATGATCATTGTATATAGGCATCACGTCCGTGACAAGTAGACCGAAACGATTCTACATCTACTACTATTACTCCACACATCAACCGCTATCCAGCATGCATCTAGAGTATTAAATTCATAAGAATAGAGTAATGCCTTAAGCAAGATGACATGATGTAGAGGGATAAACTCAAGCAATATGATATAAACCCCATCTTTTTATCCTCGATGGCAACAATACTATACGTGCCTTGCTGCCCCTGCTGTCACTGGGAAAGGACACCCCAAGATTGAACCCAAAGCCAATCACTTCTCCCATTGCAAGAACTATAGATCTAGTAGGCCAAACCAAACCAATAATTCGAAGAGACTTGCAAGGATATTATAATCATACATAAAGGATTTCAGACAACAATCCAATATTGTTCAAAGATAATCTTGATCATAAACCCACAATTCATCGGATCTCGACAAACACACCGCAAAAAGATTACATCGAATAGGTCTCCTCGAAGGTCGAGGAGAACTTTGTATTGAGATCCAAAGAGAGAGAAGAAGCCATCTAGCTAATAACTATGGACCCGAAGATCTGTGGTAAACTACTCACAACTCATCGGAGAGGCTATGATGTTGATGTAGAAGCCCTCCGTGATCGATGCCCCCTCCGGCGGAGCTCCGGAACAGGCCCCACGATGGGATCCCACGGGTACAGAAGGTTACGGCGGTGTAATTAGGGTTTCGTTGTGCTCCTCGATGTTTTTAGGGTATGAGAGTATATATAGGCTGAAGAGGGGTATCGGGGGAGCAACAGGTGGCCCACGAGAGTGGGGGGCGCGCCTACCCCCCTGGGCGCACCCCCTGCCCTCGTGGCCACCTCTTTCGCTCCCTGGCGTGTACTCCAAGTCTTCCTTGTTGATATTGTTCCAAAAATAACTCTCCCGCGGGTTTCATTCCGTTTGGAGTTCGTTTGATATTCCTTTTATGTGAAACACTGAAATAGACAAAAAACAACAATTTGCACTGGGCCTTGGGTTAGTAGGTTAGTCCCAAAAATAATATAAAAGTGTATAATAAAGCCCATTAAACATCCAAAACAGAATATATAATAGCATGGAACAATAAAAAATTAAAGATACGTTGGAGACATATCAAGCATCCCCAAGATTAATTCATGCTCGTCCTCAAGTAGGTAAATGATAAAAACAGAACTTTTGATGTGGAATGCTAACCAACATAATTCAATGTAATTTTCTTTATTGTGGCATGAATGTTCAGATCCGAAAGATTCAAGACAAAAGTCTATATTGACATAAGAATAATATACTTCAAGCATACTAGTAAAACAATCGTGTCTTCTCAAAATAACTTGGCCAAAGAAAGTTATCCCTACAAAATCATATAGTCTCGCTATGCTCTATCTTCATCACAGAAAATATTTAAATCATGCACAACCCCAGTTTCAGCCAAGCAATTGTTTCATACTTCAATTCTTTCAAGCCTTTCAACTTTCACGCAATACATGAGCGTGAGCCATGGATATAGCACTATGTGGAATAGAGTGGTGGTTGTGGAGAAGATAAAGAGGAAGATAGTCTCACATCAACTAGGCGTATCGATGAGCTATGGAGATGCCCATCAATAGATATCAATGTGAGTGAGTAGGGATTGCCATGCAATGGATGCACTAGTGCTATAAGTGTATGAAAGCTCAACAAAAGGAACTAAGTGGGTGTGCATCCAACTTGCTTGCTCACGAAGACCTAGGGCATTTGAGGAAGCCCATCATTGGAATATACAAGCCAAGTTCTATAATGAAAATTCCCACTAGTATATGAAAGTGACAAAACAAGAGACTCTCTATCATGAAGATCATGGTGCTACTTTGAAGCACAAGTGTGGAAAAAGGATAGTAACATTGTCCCTTCTCTCTTTTTTCTCTCTTTTTTTCTTTTGGGCCTTTTCTCGTTTTTTCCTCCCTTTTTTATGGCCTAATTTTTTTCCGGAGTCTCATCCCGACTTGTGGGGGAATCATAGTCTCCATCATCCTTTCCTCACTAGGACAATGCTCTAATAATGATGATCATCACACTTTTATTTACTTACAACTCGAAGCTAGAACAAAATATGACTCTATGTGAATGATAATGATGAAGCATGTCATATGAACGAAACGGTGGAAAGTTGCATGGCAATATATCTCGGAATGGCTACGGAAATGCCATGTTAGGTAGGTATGGTGGCTGTTTTGAGGAAGGTATATGGTGGGTGTATGGTACTGGCGAAAGTTGTGCGGTACAAGAGAGGCTACCAATGGTGGAAGGGTGAGAGTGCGTACAATCCATGGACTCAACATTAGTCATAAAGAACTCATATACTTATTGCAAAAATCTACGAGTTATCAAAACAAAGTATTAAACACATGCTCCTAGGGGAAGGGTTGGTAGGAGTTAACCATCGCGTGATCCCGACCTCCATACAAAGATACAAAGGATGGCACTCAATAAATAAATCATGCTCCAACTTCATCACATAACGGTTCACCATACGTGCATGCTACGGGAATCACAAACTTTAACACAAGTGTTTCTCAAATTCACAATTACTCCACTAGCATGACTCTAATATCACCATCCTCATATATCAAAACAATCATCAAGTATCAAACTTCTCATAATATTCAATGCACTTGTATGAAAGTTTTTACTATACCCATCTTGGATGCCTATCATATTAGGACTAGTTTTATAACCAAAGCACATTACCATGCTGTTCTAAGAGACTCTCAAAAAGATATAAGTGAAGCATGATAGATCAATAATTTCTAGAAAATAAAACCACCACCGTGCTCTAAAAGATATAAGTGAAGCACTAGAGCAAAACTATCTAGCTCAAAAGATATAAGTGAAGCACATAGAGTATTCTAATAAATTCCAATTCATTTGTATTTCCCTCAAAAGGTGTGTCCAACAAGGATGATTTTGGTAAACTAAAAAGCAAAGACTCAAATCATACATGACGCTCCAAGCAAAACACATATCATGTGGTGAATAAAAATATAGTCTCAAGTAAAGTTACCGATAGATGAAGACGAAAGAGGGGATGCCTTGCCGGGGCATCCCCAAGCTTAGGCTTTTGGTTGTCCTTGAATTTTACCTTGGGGTGCCTTGGGCATCCCCAAGATTAGGCTTTTGCCACTCTTTGTTCCATAGTCCATCAAATCCTTACCCAAAACTTGAAAACTTCACGACACAAAACTTTGCCAAAAATCTCGCGAGCTCCGTTAGTATAATAAAACAAACCACTACTCAAAGCTACTGTAAAGAACTCATTCTTTGTTTATATTGGTGTTAAACCTCCTGTATTCCAACTTCTCTATGATTCATACTGTCGTGGAATTGTCACGGCAGATGTCCTTTGGTAAGGACTTAGTCATGAGGCCAACGCATCTATGTGGTAGCTTGAGAGGGGTTGAGCGGAAACGAGAGACGCAACACACAAGACAAGGATTTAGATAGCTTCAGACCCCAGGAAACATCATCCGGTAATAGCCCTACATGTTGTTTGAGGCTAGATCTCATTATGGCCCTCATGGAGTCGCTACATAGGCCGGCTCTCCTTTAGTTGTGTCTAGCCCTAAATAATATGGAGCTTCTAACTTGTGAGAACTTGTCCCTCTTGGGGAGCCCTGCCCCTCCTTATATATGTTGAAGGGGCGGGTTACATATGGAGTCCTAGTAGGATTAGGACTAACTTATCTTCTATTACAAACGGGATAGAAGTCCGGGTCTTGCTTCCTTGTACAAGAAATATTCCTCACGCCTTTCATCTTAAGCCGGACCACCATAGCACGAGTCGGCCTTCTGGGCCTTGTTATCCATCTAAAACACCCACCGGGTCACCAATGAGTCGCCAGGCTCGTGAGTCGTCAGACCAGTGAACCGCCAGACTCATAACTCGCCAATCCTTCGACGGGTTACCAATGAAACGCCAAGTCCGGCCGGGTCATACTTCCGGCCGGGTCATACCGCGGGGTATATCCCCGACATTAGCCCCCAGTTTAGTTTGGATCTATCCATGTTAAACTTGATCCTTCCTGCAACATAAACACGAGAACAAATTTGACAAGTTGTGCACCGGGTTAAAATATTTTCCTAAACCGGCACCTGATCATCCTTAAATCCTTGTCATTTCCTCCTTGACATGTATCCGTGATCTCATAGCAAATCTTCTTAGCAGATATGTTCAAACATTACCAATGCAAAAAATCCGAGCACTTCTTCTGAAAAATCCGGGTCAATAGACCAGCTTCATAATCAATTTTGCTGGCGTTGGTTTCTCACAGAGAAATATTGTACGAAAAAAATCCACCTGAGTCGACTTCCAATGCTTAACAAAAAATATTGGTCTTTGAAATACTCATCTGATATTCAGTCGGTTTGAAGATGTAGAACCTGCCGATTTATCCTTACCAAAATTGCCGAGTCATAAAAATGATGATTCAGGGTTATAACTGTTATACACACCGGGTCATGATTATTACCACCGCCGGGTCACACAATTGATCTTCCTTGTGTGCTCAAATCTAAGAATTTGAAGATGTTCCTCCATTATATTCATATCACCCGTAGCCCCCAAGTCTTGAGCAGAGCAAAGCGATGACTTAAGACTTCCTTCAATATGAATATTACCACTTCAAAGAAATCCCGGTTGTTCATCTCAATCACTAGCCAAAACTGAAGATTCCACATATGTAGCCCCCAAGTGCCGGGTTGTCATGCTTGCAGCGACCTGGGACTTGTAATTGCCTTATGTTCATGAAAACTTCAACCAGTGTAGCCCCCAAGGGCCGGGTCATTATGCAATAATGAGCAGGGACTTTGTAAATATGATCATGTAGACTTGAACAGCAACGTGTAGCCCCCAAGGGCTGGATCAGTAAGATAATACTAAGCTAGGACTTCATAAAAACAACATCATGTGATGTAACCCCCACCATGGGGCTTGAACCCACGTCCGCAAGGTTAAGAGCTTTGTACTCTACCAACTGAGCAATGGATCCTTCAATATAACGGATTAAGACTTGTGTACCTTAAATTGTTGACAGGAGCAATTGGTAGCCCCCAAGGGCCGGCTCATTACAATGTGATGAGTCGGGTCTTTCAATAAAGGTGAGCAAAAAATGACTTTGCATTAGCCCCTAAGTGCCATGGTGCATGCTGGAAGTGACATGGGACTTGCATATTTGATGTAATCTCAACTTGAATAATGTAGCCCCCAAGTGCCGGGTCGTAAGACTGCAGTGACTCGGGACTATTCCTTCCATTGTAAAAAAAATCATATCCATTGATAAGATAATAGCCATTGCGCGAAAGCGACTTTGGAAACCTCAATCATAATACTGGTTATCGATAACCATAATAAAAATCCAGCCATGTTTGGCTATTAAATATTTGAATCAATATGACCTAATTTGAAAAACCGGTTCCTGCAATACAAATCGGTATATCTATGCACATATGATGTATGTTATGATGATGCAATGTATGATGCAATATATGATGATGTATTTGTATGATGCAAATGATGATGCATGTATGTGTACAATAATAAAAAACTTCAATGAAACTAGCCGGAGCCACTGGAGTATCCTTGCTTTCTGTAGCCGGCTCTCACAGATACCCAATCGACATTTGAACCTGGATAAGTTCAGATATGACTTATCGAGGTACGCGAGGTCAGAGTTGCATCAAGCAATCAGGCAGGTTTAACCAAGTTTCAAGGAAGGCGGCTTGGGAGCCTGGATCTATCCCGACTATTTGTAAACCGTGCTCTCACATGACAACCAGGTGTTTGAACCTTAGCAAGCTCAAGTCTTGGTCGAATACGCCATATAAGACTGATCGCCAAGAGTTCGCCGGGTCAATCAGGATGACCTGATGGAGTTGAAGCAGCTGGGTACAGGTAGGATGATCCACATGTTATCTCTTTGGTCGAATACGCCTATGTTTGAACATAACCCGGTCAAATGGGCAGTAACGTTGTGTTCTCTTTGGTCGAATACACCTATGTTTGAACAGGAAACCCCCAAGTGACATACTCAGAGCTTTGTGAGAGACAGATTTCCCTTGAGCCTGGATTTTGAATCGGATATTGAGAGCTACAATGCTTTGTTGAAAGGCAGTTTTTCCTTGAGCCGGATTTGAAAACCGGATATTGAGCCAGAATCTTCATTTTGAGCCAGAAATTTTTCTGACGGTTTTGAAGTTTTCACCAACAGGGCAGTTGCCTCTGGGGCCGGGTTATTTTTCCCTTCATTGTCCTAGGGTTCTTGAATTTGCTGAAACTAGCAAGATTTTGCTGAGTCATATCATTATAGCCCCCGAGTCTTGAGACTACTCGAGGAGTTGGCTTGACACTCTCCATATTTGACCATAGCATAAGGTGTCCATCATTGTTGTTGATAGCGCAATATGAATCCATAGAAAGTTGAGGTGACTGTGGCGGGTTATAAATGATTCCGTAGGAGCCGTGTCAGAAACTCGGCCAATGGTTCCTTCCAACTGGCTGATTTGAAGTTAAGCAAGTTGTAGTGACGACGGCTTGTGTGCCTGCCCATTGAGCCATCCAGTGCAGACGGCGGTTGATAATATATGATAATTTGCCTCCAATATGTTGGAAGAAAACCGGCTACCCGAGCAGTGACTGGCTTTATACTCAATAAACAACTCATGCAGACATGTGCGGCCCGGTGTGTTGACATAGACCAGGCTGCGAGAGACGGACGGGAAAGACGACAGTGGCTTCAAAGGCAGCACAGATAGATGAGTCGGCCGCAATGTTATAAGCCGGCGCGGATGGGCGAGTTAGACATGCCATGTTGATGTAGGTTGGACCGCAGAGGTCGCGGCTTGCACATACATTCCTTGATCATTATGGCGGGTCAGACGCTGACGTATAATATCCATGATATAACAATCGCTCTTGCAGCAAATCAATTATCATGATTCGGAAGAAATAGCTGGCCGTGTCGTGAAACGGCGGTGGGCGCGGGGCAGAAGAAACCATGTGCAATGGATATGAGTCAGAGACGGTGGCCCGACACGGCGGGTCAGAGCACCAGTGACGGCTCGAAACTTGGCGATTTAGAAGTCCCAAGGCGGCTCTCCACGGCAGTTCAGATTCGGGAAGACCCAGAGGTGCGGGTCGTGGCGGGTTGCAGGCGGATACGAGGTCACGCCGGTGTCTCAACAGAGCAGAGGCGGTTCAACGCGATCCCGACGTCTCAACACAGAGGCTTCAGTCACACCGATGAATAATCCTCCAAAATATTGTAGCAGTGAGACAATCTTCACTCACACCGAAAAATAATCCTCCAAAATACTGTAGCGGTGAGACATCTTCAGTCACACTGAAAAATAATCCTCCAAAATACTGTAGCGGTGAGACATCTTCAGTCACACCGAAAAATAATCCTCCAAAATACCGTAGCTATCGTGCGGCGACGGCAGTGAGCCGGCGCCGGCGGCTCGGTGCTGCTGTGGTTGCAATAGCAGGGGAAGCCGGCCATGGCGGCGTGCGAATGCAGATAGCAGCTCATAGTCAACTCGGTGGCTTGTAGTAGCAGAGGTGCTCCAGCGACGGTGATTTGGCAGTACAGAAGTGCGGCGATTCTCCTTTATTACTTGTGGCTGATTTGACCAATGGATGAGTCATCTGCGGCACTTGTATCCGTTGAGCATTATGGCATGGTCAGATGATGGTGCATCATAATAGCTGCGCGAGCCATATATCCATGACACGACCATCGCTCTTTGCAGTGAACAATTGTCCTGATGTATTCAGACGACAGTTGATCTGTACACAGGCGGCATGACAGAGATTAATCCGGTACTTTGCTGTCAAACCAAATCTGATCACGAGCTCTTCAACAACCATGTAATGTTGCTTCTGTATGATTGTATTGACATTGTGAATGAATTGTTGAGCACACTATTCTCAGGGCTCCCCAAATATACTAGGTTTATTCTCGCTTGAAGTGATGGCCATTATTCGAGACAAACAATCTGCTCTTGTAGAATGCCATACAGTTTCGACTCTTGTTCACTTTGGTTTGAAGTAGTCCTCCAGATATTATATGTGTATACTGTATTCTCAGCAGTGGCCTTTTGGAAAGACAAAACATCTTCTGAACGATCATGTACATGACGCTATTGCGAATAACTATTATACTGTATATAAACGAGCCAGCAGGCAGATGGCGAGTCGGACTGCTGTGCGCACGCACACGCGCGGAGCAAAGGTGAGCCTGGGTGACTCAGCAGCCTAGGAACAACGCAACAGCGGTTTGGAAACAACTGCTGAGGCAGGCGTTGAGGCAGCGAAGGCGGCTTGTGGTGGAGGCAAAGCCTTTCGAGGTGGCCTAGGAAAGCGGCGGGTTAACCGACGCCGGCAAGGAGATGCCACTGCGGCGGTTCAAGCCGGTGATTCAAGGCGGGCAGCTCGAGGCCTGCTCCGGCGAGAGCGGACCCCTGGCCGTAGTGGAGGCTCGAAGGCGGGCGGCACAATGCGCCGACGACCCCGCATCGGCGAGGCTGCGGGAGCAGAGGCGGGTTTGGTAGAGGCGATGGAACTGTGGCTCGGTGTCCTAGTCATGCCGGCGAGGGCAGCTTGGAAAAAAGGGCAAGGCCATCGGCGTGGCATCCGGCGGAGGTAGCTTGACACGGCCGGGCCGACGAGTTGGCGGAGGTGACGATGGTGACCCAAGGGCAACCTGAAGTGGAGGAAGTAGTGGCTCACGGCGGTAGCTGATTTGACCATGGCGGCTCGAAAGCAGAAATCCGGGGAAAGAACATGGCAGCCGACTTGAGGCCATCCATCCACGAGGCAGAGGCGAGTTGGAGGCGGCTGGCTTGGTGTTGACCCATGGGAGAAGAGGTGGCTCGACGGCGGTTTGTGCGCTCCGGGTGACTCAGCAACGAAGCAGAGTCCGGGCCGTGGTCAATTGAGCCTTGTCCTGCGTTTGCACAATTGGTATTCTCATCTGACTCGGTGAACCTGCACTTGAAGAAATATGGACTAGCCATGGTGGTTTCAGCGAGTCACGTATCCGGACTTAATGTGCCGGCGAAAACAAGCAACGGTCGAGAACGACGTCCTCGGCGGCTTATGTTTTTACCGCTCGCTTAGGCGAACGGAAGTTAACTTCTCCTTCAGCTCAAATATCATCATCCAAAATCCAAAGCCGTCAGAAAATTTATTTAATCTAGCCACGGCTCGGATCTGACTTAAGCTGCCAATGAAAATCTTTTTGATCTTCAGCTCTTGATCCTTGAGAAAGATCCCTCCAAGAACTCAACACTACCGTGCGCATGCCCCACGGTGGGCGCCAACTGTTGTGGAGTTGTCATGGCAGATGTCCTTAGGTAAAGTCTTAGTCATGAGGCCAACGCATCTATGTGGTAGCTTGAGAGGGGTTGAGCGGAATCGAGAGACGCAACACACAAGACAAGGATTTAGACAGCTTCGGACCCCGAGAAACATCATCCGGTAATAGCCCTACATGTTGTTTGAGGCTAGATCTCATTATGAACCTCATGGAGTCGCCGCATAGGCCGGCTCTCCTTTAGTTGTGTCTAGCCCTAAATGATATGGAGCTTCTAACTTGTGAGAACTTGTCCCTCTTGGGGAGCCCTGCCCCTCCTTATATATGTTGAAGGGGCGGGTTACATATGGAGTCCTAGTAGGATTAGGACTAACTTATCTTCTATTACAAACGGGATACAAGTCTGGGTCTTGCTTCCTTGTACAAGAAATATTCATCACGCCTTTCATCTTAAGCCGGCCCACCATAGCATGATCCAGCCTTCTGGGCCTTGCTATCCATCTAAAACACCCACCGGGTCACCAATGAACCGCCAGGCTCGTGATTCGTCGGACCAGTGAACCGCCGGACTCATAACTCGCCAATCCTCTGACGGGTTACCAATGAAACGCCAAGTCCGGCCGGGTCATACCATGGGGTATATCCCCGACACATACCCCCCGATACTGCTCATAGATTCATCAAAATAGGCAAACAACACACGAAAAACAGAATTTGTCAAAAACAAAACAGTCTGTAGTAATCTGTAACTTTCGAATACTTCTGTAACTCTAAAAAAATTGAAATAAATTGGTGGACGTGAGGAATTTGTCTATTAATCATCTGCAAAAATAATCAACTAAAAAGCACTATACAATAAAAAATGGCAGCTAATCTCGTGGGCGCTAAAGTTTCTATTTTTTACAGCATGATCATATAAACTTCACACAAGTCTTCCCAAAGGTACTACTTGGCACAAACACTAATTAAAACACAAAACCACATCTAAACAGAAGCTAGATGCAATATTTATTCCTAAACAGAAGCAAAAACAAAGAAAATAAAATTGGGTTGCCTCCCAACATGTTCTTTCTTTATAGCCATTAATATAGGCTTGAGAATTCAATGATTCTCACATGAAAGACAAGACTTGAAGCACAAAAAGAGCATCATATATCATGTGAAAATCACATCTAAGTCTAACATACTTCCTATGCATAGGCATTTTATAGGAAAACAAATTAGCAAGACAAGCAAGATCTAGCATACGCAAGGAAGAAGAAAGAGACGATAGCAATCTCAACATGACAAGAGGTAAATTAGTAAGATAAAAATTTATACAACCATATTTTCCTCTCTCATAATAATTACATGTAGGATCATAAGAAAATTCAACAAAATAGCTATCACACAACATATTCTCAACATGATACACATGCATGCAAAGTCAACACTCTTCCAAAATAGTGGGATTAACATTAACTAAAGTCATGACCTCTCCAAACCCACTTTTATCAAAAAATTCATAAGATTGAACATTCTCCAAAGGTGTGGGATCTAAAGTTGACACTCTTCCAAATCCACTTTCAATATTATTGCAAACATTATAAATCTTACATTCATCATGGGGATTAAATAATTTTTCAAGTCATAAGAAGAATCACCCCAATCATGATCATTGCAACAAATAGTAGTCATAGCAAGTCTAGCATCCCCAATCTTGAGGTTTTGCATATCATTAACACAATTGGCATTAAGATAATTTATAATAACATCATAGCAATCATGCTTTTCATCGAAGGAGCTATCAAGTATGGGTGCAATAGCAACGATCTCCTGTTTAACATAAGGAACTATAGCAAATTCATCTTCATACATATTGGCATCATGGCCACAAGAACAGCAAGCGTCATGTTCATTAAGGGATATTTCAATCAAATCATCGGAATCATAATTATTTATAGATTCATGCATATCATCATTTTCTTCCAAATCAAGGGTCATTCTTTCAATAAATTATTTGACATAGATATTATGAGCATAGTTTTCAAAGCAATATTTAAGTATGTCAAAATTTTCAGATTCGTAGAGAGTAATATCATACTTTTCAATCAAAGAAGCAATTTCATAAGCACCCTTAAAAGCAACAAATTCTTCAATTTGTTCGATATCGTAGTAACTATAAACACCCTTTGCATAAGAAGATAAGATTTCATTATCATTAAACTCACATAGGTAAGGGAGGTGTTTTTTAGGGTTCTTAGAGCAACAAGTTAAATCACAAATTTCACAAAGATTCCAAGCATAACACAACAATCTGTTTATTTGATCCCATAAGAGTCTCCCTTTTTCAGACAAACAGTGACGCACAAAATGAGCATGCTCATCTAAGGATTTCCCATCAACTAGGCTAGTTGGGATTTCAGCATGAGAGCATAAGGATCGAAGATGATCCAAGTAGAACACTTTAAGGTGATCCATATCAATAGATTTTTAACAAGAAAAGATGCAAGCAAATAGAAGGCGAAAAGAGGCGAATAAGATGGCAAGGGTGAAGTGGGGGAGAGGAAAACGAGAGGCAAATAATGTAATGCGAGGGATAAGGGTTTGTGATAGGTACTTGGTATATGACTTTTGCTTAGATCTCCCCGGCAACGGCGCCAGAAATTCTTCTTGCTACTTCTCGAGCTTGCGTTGTATTCCCTCGAAGAGGAAAGGGTGATGCAGCACAGTAGCGTAAGTATTTCCCTCAGTTTTTGAGAACCAAGGTATCAATCCAGTAGGACGAGTCCCCTGCACCTACACGAACAAATAAGAACCTCACAGCCAACGCGATAAAAGGGGTTGTCAATCCCTTCTCGGTAACTTACGAGAGTGAGATCTGATAGATATGATAATATAATATTTTTGGTATAGAGATTGAAAGTAAATAAAGCAAAGTAAAGTAAATAGTTGATGGAAGATTAATATGATGAGAATAGACCCGGGGGCCATACGTTTCACTAGTGGCTTCTCTCATGATAACAGAATTCTACGGTGGGTGAACAAATTACTGTCGAGCAATTGATAGAAAAGCGCATAGTTATGAGAATATCTAGGCATGATCATTGTATATAGGCATCACGTCCGTGACAAGTAGACCGAAACGATTCTGCATCTACTACTATTACTCCACACATCGACCGCTATCTAGCATGCATCTAGAGTATTAAGTTCATAAGAACAGAGTAACGCCTTAAGCAAGATGACATGATGTAGAAGGATAAACTCAAGCAATATGATATAAACCCCATCTTTTTATCCTCGATGGCAACAATACTATACGTGCCTTGCTGCCCCTGCTGTCACTGGGAAAGGACACCGCAAGATTGAACCCAAAGCCAAGCACTTCTCCCATTGCAAGAACTATAGATCTACTAGGCCAAACTAAACCAATAATTCGAAGAGACTTGCAAGGATATTATAATCATACATAAAATATTTCAGAAAAGAATCCAATATTGTTCAAAGATAATCTTGATCATAAACCCACAATTCATCGGATCTCGACAAACACACCGCAAAAAGATTACATCGAATAGATCTCCTCGAAGGTCGAGGAGAACTTTGTATTGAGATCCAAAGAGAGAGAAGAAGTCATCTAGCTAATAACTATGGACACGAAGGTCTGTGGTAAACTACTCACAACTCATCGGAGAGGCTATGATGTCGATGTAGAAGCCCTCCGTGATCGATGCCCCCTCCGGCGGAGCTCCAGAACAGGCCCCAAGATGGGATCTCACGAGTACAGAAGGTTACAGCGGAGGAATTAGGGTTTCGTGGTGATCCTTGATGTTTTCTGGGTATGAGAGTATATATAGGCTGAAGAGGGGCATCGGGGGAGCAACAGGTGGCCCACAAGGGTCGGGGGCACGCCTACCCCCGGGCGCGCCCCTGCCCTCGTGGCCACCTCTTTCGCTCCCTGGCATGTACTCCAAGTCTTCCTTATTGATAGTGTTCCAAAAATAACTCTCCCGCAGGTTTCATTCCGTTTGGACTCCGTTTGATATTCCTTTTCTGCAAAACACTGAAATAGGCAAAAAAAAACAGCAATTTGCACTGGGCCTTGGGTTAGTAGGTTAGTCCCAAAAATAATATAAAAGTGTATAATAAAGCCCATTAAACAACCAAAACAGAATATATAATAGCATGGAACAATCAAAAATTATAGATACATTGGAGACGTATCATATTCCAACTTTTCCATGGTTCATACCCTATAATACTACCCATAGAAGCATCAAAATAAGCCAACAACACAAGAAAACATAATCTGTCTTAAACATGGTAGTCTGTAAAGATGTGAATTGATGTAGAACCTCTGTGTCTCTAAAAATTCTGAAAAATTAGGAAAACATGGGCAATTTGTAGGTCAGAGTTCTGTAAAAAAAATTTCAAGAATGTATCACGTTCTAGTAATCAGAAAGAATTCAAACACTGGGCGCAAAAGTTTATGTTTTTCAGCAAAACCAATCTACTATCTTCCAAATCATCCCAAAGGTCTTACTTGGCACAAACACTAATTTAAAACATGAAAACTCATCTAACTAGAGGCTAGATGATATATTTATTGAAAAACAGGAAAGAAAAATATTGGGTTGTCTCCCAACAAGTGCTTTTCTTTAAAGCCTTTTAGCTAGGCATGATGATTTCAATGATGCTCGCATAAAAGATAAGAATTGAAACATAAAGAGAGCATCATGAAGAATATAACTAGCACATTTAAGTATATCCCACTTCCTATGCATAGGGATTTTGTGAGCAAACAATTTATGGAACAATAAGCAACTAGCATAGGACAGCAAAACAAGCATAGCTTCAAGATTTTTCATATTATTGCAATTCCTACAAGCATATGTTCCTCCCTCATAATAATTTTCAGTAGCATCATGAATGAATTCAATAGTATAACCATCACATAAAGCATTATTTTCATGATCCCCAAGCATATAGATTTTATTACTCTCCACATCAGCAAATTTCTTCCCATGAATAGTAGTGGGAGCAAACTCAACAAAATAACTATTATGTGAGGCATAATCCAATTGTAAACTAAAATCATGATGACAAGTTTCATGGTTATCATTATTCTTAATAGCATACAAGTCGTCACAATAATCATCATAGATAGCAACTTTGTTCTCATAATCAATTGGAACCTCTTCCGAAATAGTGGATTCATCACTAAATAAAGTCATGACCTCTCCAAATCCACTTTCATCAATATAATCATCATAAATAGGAGGCATGTTTTCATCATAATAAATTTGCTCATCTAAACTCAGGGGACAAAAAATATCATCTTCATCAAACATAGCATCCCCAAGCTTGTGGCTTTGCATATCATTAGAATCATGGATATTCGAAGAATTCACACTAACAACATTGCAATCATGCTCATCATTCAAGTATTTAGTGCCAAACATTTTAATGCATTCTTCTTCTAGTACTTGGGCACAATTTTCCTTTCCACCATTTTCGCGAAAGATATAAAGAATATGAAGCATATGAGGCAACCTCAATTCCATTTTTTGTAGTTCTCTTTTATAAACTAAACTAGTGATAAAACAAGAAACTAAAAGAGTCGATTGCAAGATCTAAAGATATACCTTCAAGCACTCACCTCCTCGGCAACGGCGCCAGAAAAGAGCTTCGTTGACGGGATGTGAGTGCCGCTTACCTAGCCTCCCCAGCAACGCCGCCAGAAATTGCTTGATATCTACTATGCAACCTTCTTCTTGTAGATGTTGTTGGGCCTCCAAGTGTAGAGGTTTGTAGGACAGTAGCAAATTTCCCTCAAGTGGATGACCTAAGGTTTATCAATCCGCATGAGGCGTAGGATGAAGATGGTCTCTCTCAAACAACCCTGCAACCAAATAACAAAGAGTCTCATGTGTCCCCAACACACCCAATACAATGGTAAATTGTATAGGTGTACTAGTTCGGCGAAGAGATGGTGATACAAGTGCAATATGGATGGTAGATATAGGTTTTTGTAATAGGAAAAATATAAAAACAGCAAGGTAACTAATGATAAAAATGAGCACAAATGGTATTGCAATGCTTCTAGACAAGGCCTAGGGTTCATACTTTCACTAGTGCAAGTTCTCTCAACAATAATAACATAGTTAGATCATATAACAATCCCTCAACATGCAACAAAGAGTCACTCCAAAGTCACTAATAGCGAAGAACAAACGAAGAGATTATTGTAGGGTAAGAAACCACCTCAAAGTTATTCTTTCTGATCGATCTATTCAAGAGTCCGTAGTAAAATAACACGAAGCTATTCTTTTCATTCGATCTATCCTAGAGATCATACTAGAATAACACCTTAAGACACAAATCAACCAAAACCCTAATGTCACCTAGATACTCCATTGTCACCTCAAGTATCCGTGGGCATCATTATATGATATGCATCACACAATCTTAGATTCATCTATTCAACCAACACAAAGAACTTCAAAGATTGCCCCGAAGTTTCTATGGGAGAGTCAAGACGAAAACGTGTGCCAACCCCTATGCATTGACTCCCAAGGTCACGGAACCCGCAAGTTGATCACCATAAAATACATCAAGTGAATCAATAGAATACCCCGTTGTCACCACGGGTATCCCACGCAAGTTATACATCAAGTGTTCTCAAATCCTTAAAGACTCAATCCGATAAGATAATTCTAAAGGGAAAACTCAACCCATTACAAGAAGATAGAGGGGGAGAAGCATCATAAGATCCAACTATAATAGCAAAGATTGTGATACATCAAGATCGTGCCATCTCAAGAACACAAGAGGGAGATCAAACACATAGTTACTGGTACATACCCTCCGCCCCCAGGGTGAACTACCCCCTCCTCGTCATGGAGAGCGCCGGGATGATGAAGATGGCCACCGGAGAGGGATTCCCCCCCCTCCGACAAGGTGCCAAAACAGTGTCCCGATTGGTTTTTGGTGGCTACAGAGGCTTGCAGCGGCGGAACTCCCGATCAAGGTTTCTTTTCGGGGGTTTCTGTATTTATAGGAATTTTTGGCGTCGGTCTCACGTTAGGGGGGTCTCCGAGTCGTCCACGAGATAGGGGCACACACCTAGGGGGGTAGGGCGCGCCCTCCACCCTTGTGGATGGATCGGTACTCTTCTTGCCCAACTCTTTTACCCCGGGGGCTTCTTTTGGTCCACAAAAAATTTATCAAAAATTGGCACGTCAATTGGACTCCGTTTGGTATTCCTTTTCTGTAAAACTCAAAAACCAGGAAAAAACAGAAACTGGCACTAGGCTCTAGGTTAATAGGTTAGTCCGAAAAATCATATAAAATATCATACAAATGCATATAAAACATCCAAGATGGATAATATAATATCATGGAACAATCAGAAATTATAGATACGTTGGAGACGTATCAGGCCCCCCTCCACAGTTTACAACCCCGGTCATATTTTCGTAGTGCTTAGGCGAAGCCTTGCGGAGATCACTTCACCATCACCGTCACTCTTGATGACCCACAAGTGTAGGAGATCTATCGTAGTCCTTTCGATAAGTAAGAGTGTCGAACCCAACGAGGAGCAGAAGGAAATGATAGGTAGTTTTCAGTAATGTATTTTCTGAAAGCACTGAAATTATAGGTAACTGATAGTTTTGTGATAAGGTAATTGGTAGCAAGTAACAAAAGGTAAAAGTAAATAAGGTGCAACAAGGTGGCCCAATACTTTTTGTAGCAAAGGACAAGCTTGCACAAACTCTAATATGAAGGAAAGCGCTCCCGAGGACACATGGGAATTATCGTCAATCTAGTTTTCATCACGATGATCTGATTCGCGTTTGAAACTTTGATAATTTGGTATGTGGGTGGACCGGTGCTTGGGTGCTGTCCTTACTTGGACAAGCCTCCCACTTATGATTAACCTCTAATGCAAGCATCCGCAACTACAAAACAAGTATTAAGGTAAACCTAACCATAGCATGAAACAAGTGGATCCAAATCAGCCCCTTACGAAGCAACGCATAAACTAGGGTTTAAACTTATGTCACTCTAGCAACCCATCATCTACTTATTACTTCCCAATGCATTCCTCTAGGCCCAAATAATGGTGAAGTGTCATGTAGTCGAACTTCACATGACACCACTAGAGGAGAGACAACATACATCTCATCAAAATATCAAACGAAGAGCAAATTCACATGACTACTAATACCAAGACTTCTCCCATGTCCTCAGGAACCAAAGTAACTACTCACAAGACATAATATTGTTCATGATTAGAGGGGTATTAATATGCATAATGGATCTGAACATATGATCTTCCACCAAATAAACCAACTAGCATCAACTACAAGGAGTAATCAACACTACTAGCAACCCACAGGTACCAATATGAGGTTTGGATACAAAGATTGGATACAAGAGATGAACTAGGGTTTGATAGGAGATGGTGCTGGTGAAGATGTTGATGAAGATATCCCTCCCCAAGATGGGAGAGTTGTTGGTGATGACAGTAGTGAAGATTTCCCCCTCCCGGAGGGAAGTATCCCCGGCAGAACAGCTCTGCCGGAGCCCTAGATTGGTTTCCGCCAAGGTTCCGCCTCGAGACGGTGGCGTCTGGTCCCGAAAGCCTCCTTATGATTTTTCCAGGTCAAAACACCTCATATAGGAGAAGATGGGCATCGGGGGGCCATTGAGACAGGGGGCGCGCCAGAGAGGGGG
>LR738712.1:97188684-97251362 GCA_902687465.1 Secale cereale
TATATATTGTCATATGATTCTTATGCTAAAGTAATAATTCATTCACAATATCGAGCATGAATCATAAACTTCATTGAAAACTAACAAACTTTGATCTCGGTCATTGAAGCAATTGCAATTTATCGTAACATCGGTAAGAGTCAATCATAAGAGCTTTTCAGCAAGCCTACATACTCACTACCATATAGTCTTTCACAATTGCTCACACTCATGCAATACTTATGGTTATGGAGTTTTAATCGGACACAAAGAAAGATAGGGGCTTATGGTGTTGCCTCCCAACCTTTTACCTGAAGGGTAATGTCAACAGCAATAGACCATGAAAACTTACATCCAAGTGGGTATATATGTCATGATCTTTCCAACACAATGTGCTTGCCAAAGGATAAAATGTAAAAAGGAGAGGTGAATTTCACCTTGACTCTTATATGGCAAGAATAATAGATAGGCCCTTCGCAGAGGGAAGCAAAGGTTGTCATGTGTTTTTATGGTTGGATGCACAAAGTCTTAGCACAGAAGAACGTCACTTTATATTGCTACTTGTGATAAGGACCTTTATTATGCAGTTTGTCGCTTTTATTACTTCCATATCACAAGATCGTATAAAGCTTATTTCCTCCACACTAATAAATCAAACATATTTTAGCGAGTTTGCAACATGACAACTTACTTGGAAGGATCTTTCTCAATCCATAGGTAGGTATGGTGGACTCTCATGGCAAAACTGGGTTTAAGGATGTATGGAAGCACAAGTAGTATCTCTACTTGGTGCAAGGAGTTTTGGCTAGCATGAGGGGGAAAGGCAAGCTCAACATGTTGGATGATCCATGACAATATACTTTATTTCGGATATAGGAAAACATAACCCATTATGTTGTCTTCCTTGTCCAACATCAACTCTTTAGCATGTCATATTTTAATGAGTGCTCACAATCATAAAAGATGTCCAAGATAGTATATTTGTATGTGAAGCCTCTCTTCTTTTATTACTTCCTATTTATTGCAACGATGACCAAAACTATGTTTGTCAACCCTCAACAACTTTTGTTCATCATACTCTATATGTGAAGTCATTACTTCCCATAAGATCAATATGATCTCTTTGATACTTTTCATATATTCTTTTATTCTATCATGACCGAAGTGAGGAAATCAAGCCCTTGACTCAACACTAATCTTTATTATATAGCTCACGGACTCAATTACAAAGGGTAAAGATCATAAAGAAAAAGCTCACAACTAGATCATGCTAACTTTATTCTACTAGATCAAGATACTACCAAAAGGATCGAACTAATAAAAGCGGTAAGATAGGGGTGATGGTGATACGATACCGGGGTCACTCCCCCAAGCTTGGCAGTTACCAAGGGGAGTGCCCATACCCATACGATTATGTCTCCTTCTTCGGGGGTGGTGATGTAGGAGTTGAAAGTAGTGACGCCGGATCATCATATATCGATCGTAGGAGATCCTCCAGCTTGCAGATAATAGCTTTGAGTGCAGCTATCTATTCCTTCAACAAAATATTTTCACTTGTGAGATGCTTGTTTTGAATTTGAGCTAACTCGATTATCTTGAAAGCTTCAATCTCAGTTGAGGTAAATAAGTTGGGAAGAGGTTGATGGATGTCTTCTTATCCCAATGCCGGAGCCGGATCTTCCACCTCCTTGTTGATCTCCTCGGGTCCTTCCCTCTTCAGATCTATCTTCATTAGCCAAGCATCGTTGCCTTCGTTGTTGGAGGAGGGAGACGACATGGTGCCTGGCTTCATCAACCCTCACAGAAAATAGCTCGAAACAAGAACAGAGGATTTTTGCGTGATACAGAGGTCAAAACCTTTGGGAGTATATATAATGAATTTTTACCGACCAAAAGGAGTAACATACAAACAATCGGAGTTCGGGAGGCACACGAGCTGCCCACGAGGCAGGGGGCGCGCCCAGGGAAGGGGGGCGCGCCCTCCACCCTCGGGGACGGCTCGTGTCTCTTCCGGACTGCTACTTATTTTTCTATTTTTCTAAATATTCCAAAACGGAGAAAAAATACATTTAGAGCTGTTTTGGAGTCGGTTTACTTACCGTACCACACACCTCTTCCTTTTCGGAGTCTGGATCGTTCCGAAAAGTGTCCCTTATGTATTCCTCCGGGGTTACGGTTTCATTAACATTGGTTTCAACATTTATAGGGTTACCTGAGATATAGTGTTTGATTCTTTGACCGTTCACCACCTTCGGATTTGTGCCTTCGAAGTTGTTGATTTTTATGGCACCGGAACGATTGACCTCCTCGATAACGAATGGTCCTTCCCACTTAGAGAGAAGTTTTCCTGTAAAAAGTCTTAAAAGAGAGTAGTATAGCAAGAAATAATCACCTACGTTAAACTCACGCTTTTGTATCCTTTTGTCATGCCATCTTTTAACTTTTTCTTTAAACAGCTTGGCATTCTCATAGGCCTGGGTTCTCCATTCATCAAGAGAGCTAATGTCAAATAACCTCTTCTCACCGGCAAGTTTGAAATCATAATTGAGCTCTTTAATAGCCCAATATGCCTTATGTTCTACCTCAAGAGGTAAGTGACAAGCTTTTCCGTAAACCATTTTATATGGAGACATACCCATAGGGTTTTTGTATGCAGTTCTATAGGCCCATAGTGCATCATCAAGTTTCTTAGACCAATTCTTTCTAGACTTATTAACTGTCTTTTGCAAAATTAATTTCAACTCTCTATTACTCAGTTCTACTTGACCACTAGTGTGTGGGTGATGACCCACAAGTGTAGGGGATCTATCGTAGTCCTTTCGATAAGTAAGAGTGTAGAACCCAAAGAGGAGCAGAAGGAAATGATAGGCAGTTTTCAGTAAGGTATTTTATCAAGCACTGAAATTATAGGTAACCGATTGTTTTGTGATAAGGTAATTGGTAGCAAGTGACAAAAGGTAAAAGTAAATAAGGTGCAGCAAGGTGGCCCAATCTAGCAAAGGACAAGCCTGGACAAACTCTTATATGAAGGAAAGCGCTCCGATGACACATGGGAATTATCGTCAAGCTAGTTTTCATCACGATCATGTGATTCGCGTTCGGTACTTTGATAATTTGGTATGTGGGTGGATCAGTGCTTGGGTGCTGTCCTTACTTGGACAAGCCTCCCACTTATGATTAACCTCTAATGCAAGCATCCGCAACTACAAAAGAAGTATTAAGGTAAACCTAACCATAGCATGAAACATATGGATCCAAATCAGCCCCTTACGAAGCAACGCATAAACTAGGGTTTAAGCTTTTGTCACTCTAGCAACCCATCATCTACTTATTACTTCCCAATGCCTTCCTCTAGGCCCAAATAATGGTGAAGTGTCATGTAGTCGACGTTCACATGACACCACTAGAGGAGAGACAACATACATCCCATCAAAATATCGAACGAAGACCAAATTCACATGACTACTTATAGCAAGACTTCTCCCATGTCCTCACGAACAAAAGTAATTGTAGCGACCCGACCCGAATGGATCAAGTCTCTGTGTTTCCGTGTCATCCCTCGATCGGTATGCTGACACACACAGTACTCGAGGATTTATAACAGAGGTAAATCACATGTATTAAGTAACGTAAATACTATTACCTCAATTGATCACAACGGAAGCAACAAAGGTTGTGGATTCCCATCAACACCAACGGCAAAGTTGAGTGTAGAAATCATAACCCTAACGTATCACTTACTCGTCGAAAGATAATCCTGCAAGATGAGACGTTGCAGCCACAATGGGTCAGTACATTGAATGTACTGGCAATTTCACACTGTAATGAGAATGATGAACAATGCCTACAACTACATGCATATTTGGCTGGTGGAGGCTGTATGGCTGTTTTTGCGTAAAGCTGATTTTTCCCTACCACAAAGAATGCATTTTATTTAACTACTTTGTTAAATTTAAATCATGAACAGTTGAGAATGGTACCCCCATCTCAATCCCAAATTAAAGTCATCATTAACCCAACAAATTAAATTATAGAGTGATGAGATCAACAAATAATCCACTTCTAGATACTCAAAGATGTCCATAACCGGGGACACGGCTACTCATGAATAGTTTGTACACTCTGGAGAGGTTTGTGCACTTTCCCCACAAGACTCGATCGCCTCCGTTTGGTTTCTCGCACTACATGGTGTTTGAGAAACGGATGACCGAGACATAGTCTTTCCGAAGAGGTTCCCTTAACCAGATAGATAGGCCGGTACACCTACAACCCCCCTACATCTGCTAGCCCATCATGGAAAGGTTTCCCACAACTTACTCAACTATGCCAGAGCCCATATTGGCATGTGGCTGCACATGGAAGTTTCTAGGCATGAAAATATTATATGATCCCTTTGAGCCTGGGTGGCATTCCAATAGGACAATCACACGGAACCCCGAGATTTCCTAGGACAACACTAGCATCACCTGGTGTCCGGGCAATCCACTGGTTCACTCCCAGGGTGCCCCAACCAATCCACCCAGATGTGTATTCAAGTAGCCACCTTAAGTTGAACCATTAATTAACAACTCACATCTGTCATGGATTTCACTCAAACCCAAATCACGTCTACGAGCATAGCATGGCAACCTAAGCATAACGTACAAGTAACTCCCAGGGGTTTGAAATATAATGCAGGTAATAGGTACTACCAATATCTACTTCCCAGTCCCACAAGTTAATTAATCCTACTCATCCAATGTGTGAGGGTTTGACTAATGCAATGAAAACTAGGTAATTGGAAAATACGATCAAAGTGTGAACTTGCCTACAATGTTGATGAAGATGATTCGCACTCAAAACTCTTGATATCTCTACTCGTCACACTCCGGTCAATCTATCGTAAGCAAGCAATAGTAACCACACATAAGCAATCACTCAGAAAGATCGGACAGAACGAATAAACACTTCGGAAAACTTCAAAAACAACGAATGGCTCTTGAAACACAAAACAATTTGCAACAGTACCAAAATTATGTGACTTTGGCCTTATCAGAAAGTTGAGGTCAAGAGCTTCGATTTGCAAAAAGAATCAACTCAACCGGAATTACGAAACTCAAGTTATGATCAAACGAAGTTTGAATCTAAAACTAGTTGAATTCAAATTTTAAAAATTTCAAAAACATGTTTAAGTTGTATTACTGGAAAGAGGGCTTCGTAACGAAGACGTGGGCGTTGGTTTCGTCGGATTTGGACCAACTGGTAAAAAGTTATGGCCGAAAGAAGAATAGGGGCTAAACTGTAAATAAAGTATTTACAAAGAGGTCCCTGGCCGAAACTAAACAGAAAAGAAAAAGATTAACGAACAAACGTTCGTTTAATAGGCCTAGCTGGTGAACGTTCACTAGATAGCTAAACCAAAAAAACCATTCTAAAAAGAAAAAAACCAACTAAACAGAAAAAACCAGGGTTGTTACGGTTTTTACCGGTCCGTGGGAAAAGACTGGCGGGCGGATCGGACCAGGGCGGATCGGGTCCAGCCGACCGGGTCGGATCCGACGCGGCGGCGCTCCGGCGAGGCCTGGCTACGGTGGCGGCGGCGCTGGGCGAGGCGAGGAGGCGTGGGCGCGGCGCGGCAGCAGAAGCAAGCAGCGGCCGCGGCGGCGGTTGGCAAATGCGGCGGCGACGGCGGCGGTTGGCAAGTGCGGCGGCGGCGGCGGTCGTGAAGCGAGGGGCAGTGGGGAGAGAGGGGCGGCGGCGACGGATTATATAGGCGAAGGGGGAGGTGGTGGCGTGGAGGAGGGGCCAAGAAGGCGGTGATACATCCAAAACGTATCTATAATTTCTGCTTGCTCCATGCCTCTTTTGTGTGATATTGCTATGATATTTATGCACTTCCATACACTTTTGATCATATTTGGACTAACCTATTAACTCAGTGCACCACAGTGCCAGTTCCTGTTTTCTGCTGTTTTTCTATTTCAGGTTTCCCCCATATTAAAAGTGCCCTAAAAATTCCGGGAAAAATACAGGAAAAATCAGCGTATCGGGACCTTCAAGAAAAACCAAAGCAGGGCCAGAGGGGAGCCTGGGGTGGCCCAGGCGGCCACCCGGCGCGGCCCTACCCCTGGCCGCGCCAGGGGGGCGCCTGGGCCCCACCTCCGTGTCAAGACCGCGATCCTAAGTCACACCGATCTAGCTGTAACACGTCATATCACTTTGCGGCCTCACACACGGTAACCCCACGGGTGCCACCTTACCTGGCCCGGGACCGTTTGCGCATTTTGGCACACGTATATGACGGTGTCGCTAGCATCCATATGACAGAGAACCCGGGCCGACATGGCTAGTTATAAACCAAAAGTGGCACTAGATTACAGAGACAGGCATCCATGACCCAGCAACGAACGTGTCGGTCATCAACGTATGATCCCAAGTCGTAGCAAGCTACATGGACTTAAAGGAACAACGCGTGACATTTCCCCTAAGGGACAGACACAGGAACGAAGAAGGACACATGCCGGCCAGCCTACGTGTTCCGAGCAATAGCAAGCTACCAAGGCTCATTGGAATCACTAGGAGGCATTTCCCTGTAAGGTAGGCTACCAAAGGAAAACAACTAGGTGTCGGATCCCACACATACCAAGCATTTCAACCATACACACAATATGCTCAATATGTGCAAATACAACATTGCATCACAACAGAACTCTATGACTCAAGTACTTTATTTAAGAGGCTCCAAGAGCCATACATAGCATATCCATACAGGTAGGGGTCACATGACCCAACACTCAAGTCATACAGTCATACAAGCACAAGCAGAAGCTACATGTCTGAGTACAGACAACTTAGAAAATAAAACAGGCTTGGTGTAGCCTGACTATCTACAAGGCCCTTCACAAGCTCCAGATCTCCGTCTGGGTGTCAAGCTACTCGTCGACGTCAATGTCTATGTAGAACCCATCAGCAAGGGCAGGGTTCTCCTCTGCAACAGTTATTAAGCAAACATGAGTACAAAGGTACTCAGCAAATCTTACCACAGAACCTATCATACATGCAATATTATCAAAGGGGGTAGTGGAGTTCATAGCAGAAAGCCAGCTTTGACTCTTGGCTAACCTATACTACAACTCTTAACGGATTGCAAGATGTTATTACGAACACGAGTCCTCTACTCACCACAACAATACACTACCGAGGATCCTCTTCCGTAATCCTACGGAAGGGCCATCCACGACACTCACACTTATCTTGAGTCTTTTAGTAGTATCCATCAACTTGTCTATGAACTGTAAGAGTAACCAAGTAGTCCGTACCGCGAACAACGGCTATTCGAATAGATTGATAACCCTGCAGGGGTGTACCTCTTCACACACGCTTCCACCACTTATCGCCGTCTACTCGGCATGTACTCGGCAACCTTCAAGCGGAAGCCCAGCGTGGGTGTCGGCCACGACCTGACTGACTACTCAAGTCTCTCGTCCAGGTTTATCGCCTATTCGGGTTCCATCCGTGGGGAGATCCGGCCGGGGTGTCGCTCACGGCCCCAAACGATGTGTACAGGGTTCCCGAGTCACCAAACGGGCAACCGGTACACCGTGCCACGTACCTGTCGCATCACAACCCACCCCGAGGGTCAGCGTTGTGCACGACCTCCAGTAAGCTATAAACACCAGAAACTAGTTGCAACTCCTGGACAGAGATCGAGGGTAATTAATAAGCCGAGAGGGTCCATTGGTTTCGGGCCCAATGCATGGTAGTAGCTGGAACTTGAACCACACATACAGATCTCGGGTCCTATGTACGGTTCCAATGAAACAACCCACCATGTACTCCTACATGGCCTTTCATCGATACCTTTACCAAGCGTATTCCACACTTCCTTCTCTTTACCGATATGATTGTTTCACTCTGATCCATCACCCAGATGAACCAGACCAGACACAACTCTAAGCATAGCAAGCAACATAAACAAATAGCATGGTGGATCACACATCACATGGCTCAGTCAACTCCTACACATGCTAGTGGGTTTCAACTATTTACTGTGGCAATGACAGGTCATGCAAGGGAATAGGGTTCAACTACCGCAGCAAGTAGCAGTTCACACGCTGTTGCCTTAATGCAATAAAAGAGAGCAGGAGCGAGAAGATTGGGTTTGTATCGGAATGATCAATGATTGCTTGCCTGACAAAGTGGTTGTCGGGTACTGCTCTTCAGCTGGATACGCAGGAGTATCCTCGGGAGCAGGACCTAACACGAAGAATACTGGCGATACAATCATTAAACAAACAAATGCAACAATATGATGCATGCTCATGACAAGGCAAGATGCATGTGTTTTGGCTAATGCAACTATAACCAGAAGGGTTTGAACCTATTTGAATCAAAGATTCAAATTGGAATTCAAACTATTATTTAATTAAGTGCATTATCATGTTTTAATGTATACAGCAAGGTTAACTTGCTCAAACATGCATGAAACCAGTGCTATTGGAAAGATTGGATTTTTCTGATCATTTTTCATATATAAATCTTTTCCATCTGAGCTACTGTTGAATTTATATGATTTTTTGAAGTTTAGGCATTTTCTGGAATTTCCTGAATTATTTTAAATCTAAAAATACCAGAAAATCCTTTACTGCGTCAGCATGACATCATGCTGACGTCAGTCAGTCAACAGGGCGGCCCAGGTCAAACCTGACCAGTGGGACCCACTGGTCAGTGTCACAGTTAACTAATTAACTAATTATAATTAAATTAACACCTAAACTAGGTTTGACTAGCAGGCAGGGCCCACATGTCAGTGACCCAGGGGGGTTAAACCCGTGGTCAAACAGGCTCAACTCGCCGGCGTTTAGCCGCCGGCGAGGCCAAACACGGTGGTGAGGTGCGGGTTTCGTGCTCCGGCTGCCAAAACGACGGCGGAGCACACCTACGGGTAGCTGGAGGCAGCCCGCATCGAATGGAGGTGGTGGCTGGCCTCGGGGTCGCCGGAGATGACGCCGGCGACGAGTCCAGCGGCTGCCGGAGTTCGGCGAAGTCGAAGACGACGGTGCGGTGCTCGTAGAGGAGCGTGGAGTGGTCCTACAGCACCTACGCGTGACGGTGAAGCTGATAGGCACGGTGGCCGGACCATTGGATGGCCGGAGCCTCGTCGGCGACGAGCTCCGCGGCGGTGCGTGCAGGTGAGCTTCGTGCGGTGCGTTCCAGGGCAGTAGAGAGCCAACGGAGAGGGGGAGGACGAAGCTGGGCTCACAGGGGTTGCAGCAGGTGCCGGAGCGGGCTTGGGGTGGTCGGAGCTGAGCGGGACGGCGAGGGGGTTCTCCACGGCCGGAGTTGGGGAAGAAGGGGTCGGGGGCGTCTCCAGGGCGGGCGAGCGCTCGGGGCTCGGCCTGCTCGAAGTAGTCGAGGACGGCAAAGGCGACGGACACGACGACGGGGCTCAAGGACGACGGTGGGCGCGGCTTCTACTACGGTGCGAGCACGGCGGCGTCGGCCATGGTGCGGGGAGGGCGAAGGAGAGGAGCTGGGGAGAGTGGGGTGTGTCTGCGAGGTCGGGGGCGAGGTGGACGACCGATCCAAGCTTCCAGGGCGGCGAGGGGAGGAAGCAGGGCGGCGGACAGCTGCGTGGCGCGCGCTGCGGCCGCCGTCGAGCACCTGCCTGCCTGCCTGGCCGAGCCAAGCAGCTCGCTGGAGCGGCAGCTGGGCTGGGCCGGCAGGTGGGCCGGGTGGGGCGCCAGGTAACTTCTTTTCTCTCTCCTTTTTCTATTTCCTTTTCTGTTTCATTTCTTTTGCAACTTTGTTTAATTAATAAAAATGCCAGAACATTTTTATAACTCATAAAACTTGTCATGCGCACTGTATATAATATGAACAACATGGAACATTATAGTTTATGATTATTTGAGCATTTAAAATATTTTATAGCATTTAAATGCCCAAATGCAAATACCATATGATTTAATCGAGAGACCTTGGATGTCCTAGAAAATTGTGCACCATTTTTGGCAGAGGTTTAAGACCAAGGCAGAAATGATGAACATTTTTGAAGGGCATTTTGGGTACATTAGAAAAGATTTTATCAAACCCTAGTTGTTAGGAGAGGGGTGCTGGGGTTTCTGTCATTCCTATTTCAAGTTTCTTTGATAAGTAGACATGATGCACACTCTAGCTAGTCCTAATGCAAGTACTAAACTAGGGATGTGACAACTCACCCCCACTTAAAAGAATCGCGTCCCAAGATTCGGGTTCCTCCGGAAAGAGGGTGGGGTACTCAAGTCGAAGACGATCCTCCCTTTCCCAAGTAGCTTCACTCTCGGAATGATGTGACCATTGAACCTTGAGAAACTTGATATTGTGGCGTCGAGTGGTGCGCTCGGTTTGATCAAGAATACGAACGGGGTATTCTCGATATGTGAGATTGTCATGGAGATCAAGCATTTCGTGGTCCACTCCGCGGATAGGATCCGAGAAGCAACGCCTGAGTTGAGAAACGTGGAACACGTCATGAACTCTGGATAGGTGCGGAGGTAGTTCCAATTGGTAGGCAACTTCTCCTCGTTTGGCAAGAATGCGAAAAGGACTGATGTAACGAGGGGCCAATTTGCCTTTGATACCGAAACGATGGGTTCCCTTAAGAGGAGTAACCCGAAGGTAAGCCTTATCGCCGACTTCAAAAGTCACAGCCTTATGATGACTATCATATTGGCTCTTCTGGCGAGACTGGGCTGTTTTCAATCTCTCACGAACGATGCGAACTTGCTCTTCTGCTTCCTGGATCATATCCGGGCCAAAGAATTGTCTTTCCCCGGTTTCTGACCAGTTAAGAGGTGTTCGACACCTTCGTCCATACAGAACTTCGAAGGGGGCTTTACCTAGGCTGGCTTGATAACTATTGTTATAAGCGAATTCGGCAAATGGAAGACACTTTTCCCATTCCATACCGAAAGAAATGACAGAGGCTCGAAGCATGTCTTCCAGAATTTGATTGACTCGTTCCACTTGACCACTTGACTGGGGATGGAAGGCAGTACTAAAGGAGAGATGAGTTCCCATAGCATTCTGGAAACTTTCCCAAAATCGTGAAGTGAAAAGACTTCCACGGTCTGAGTTAATCTCCAACGGCACACCATGAAGTGATACTATCTGAGAGATATACAAGTCGGCTAGCTGGCTAGCGGTAATACTCTCTCGAACAGGCAAGAAATGAGCTACTTTAGAGAGGCGGTCGATAACGACGAAGATAGCATTATTCCCTTTCCTGGTCATGGGAAACCCGGTAATGAAGCCCATACCGACTTTGTCCCATTTCCATTCAGGAATAGCTAAAGGTTGAAGGGTGCCAGCAGGCCGTTGATGCTCTGCTTTGACTCGACGACAAACGTCGCAGTTAGCAATGAATTGAGCAATTTCTCTCTTCATCCTAGTCCACCAGAATCTCTGACGTAGGTCCTGATACATTTTGGTACTACCGGGATGAATTGTGAGAGGAGATTCATGAGCCTCCTTAAGGATGAAACGTCTCAGGTTTCGTACTTTAGGAACCACTAAACGGTTGCTAAAGAATACAACTCCTTGATCATCAATTGAGAAACATACCGTGACTCCTTTCTTGATGTTCCTCTTAACACGGGAAATTCCCGGGTCAACCTTCTGTGCTTTGATGACCTGATCCGTAAGGTTAGGTTCCGCCACCAAGGTGGAAAGGAATCCTCGAGGAACAATGTGAAGGTTAAGCTTACGAAATTCCTCGTGGAGAAGTGGTTGCCCTTGTTGTAACATCAAGTTGTTACAATAAGATTTACGACTTAGTGCATCAGCCATGACATTGGCCTTCCCAGGGGTATAAGTGATTCCTAAATCGTAATCTATGAGCAACTCAACCCAACGTCTTTGCCTGAGATTTAGATCCGGTTGGGTGAAGATGTATTTCAAACTTTGGTGATCAGTGAAGATTTCACAGCGATTACCCAGGAGGTAATGTCGCCATGTTTTGAGTGCATGGACTACAGCTGCAAGCTCTAGATCATGAGTAGGATAGTTATCCTCATGTGGACGCAACTGTCGGGATGCGTAAGCAATCACTTCACGATCTTGCATGAGTATGCAACCTAGTCCTTGTCGCGAGGCATCGCAGTAGATAATAAAATCCTTGGAAAAGTCTGGTGGTACCAGTACAGGTGCAGATGTCAGGCATCTTTTCAGTTCCTGGAAACTGGACTCGCACTGTGGGGTCCACTCAAACTTTTTATCTTTCTTGAGAAGTTCAGTTAGAGGTTTAGCAACCTTGGAGAAATTTTCGACGAAGCGTCGGCAATAGCTCGCTAAGCCAAGAAAACTCCTAACTTGCTTGACCGATTCAGGGGGAGTCCAATCAAGGACGGCTTGAACTCGCTCGGGATTCACAGCAATACCCTTGCCAGAGATCACATGACCTAGATAGGTCACTTCCGGCAACCAAAATTCACATTTAGAGAATTTGGCATAAAGGCGGTGCTCTCGAAGTTTCGTCAATACCAGCCTTAAATGCTCGGCATGATCTTCCTTGTTCTTAGAATAGATGAGTATATCATCGAGGTATACCACGACGAATTTATCCAAGTACTCCATGAATATAAAATTCATTAGCTGGGAGAAGGTGGCTGGGGCATTGGTTAATCCGAAGGACATGACGGTGTACTCATATTGGCCATAACGAGTAACAAAAGCCGTTTTAGGAATGTCCCCGTTCTTGATTTTGATTTGATGGTAACCCAACCTCAAATCCATCTTAGAGAAGACTGAGGATCCAGCGAGCTGATCATACAGGTCGTTGATCCTGGGGAGCGGATACTTGTTCTTTATGGTTACCAGATTGACAGGTCGGTAATCTACAACCATCCGCTCCGTTCCATCCTTCTTCTTGACGAAGAGGACGGGGCAAGCCCAAGGGGAAGAACTAGGACGGATGAAACCTTTTTGCAAGGACTCATCGAGTTGTTTCTTAAGATCAGCTAATTCTAGGGGTGCCATCTTATAAGGTCTCCTAGAGATTGGGACGGTTCCTGGAATAAGATCTATCATGAACTCGACATCTCTGTCAGGTGGAATTCCTGGCAGTTCTTCTGGAAAAACATCCGGAAAGTTACGGACTACCGGGATATCTTCGAGTTCTAGTAGAGGGCTGGCATTAAGAGAGTAGAGCTGACGCTCAGCCATTCGGGTCAAGACATTGACTATCTTGCCGGATGGGTGTGTTAGTTGAACGGTCCTAGTATAGCAATCAATCTTGGCGTAATGAGTTGTCATCCAATCCATACCCAAAATGATGTTTATGTCCGAGGACTTGAGAGCGATTAGAGATGCTAGGAAAACAAGTCTATCGACAAGGATTTCATTTCCATGGCTTACCCTAGAGGTTTGCCACTTTGAACCAGGAGTTTGAATAACCATGGAAGTAGGCATGTCACAAAAAGTCATGTTGTGCAATCAAGCATAGCTCTCAGATATGAACGAATGGGATGCTCCAGTATCGAAAAGAATAGATGCCGGATGGCAGTTAACGAGAAGCGTACCAAGGATGACGTTAGGATCCTCATAAGCTTCCTCAGCAGAGACATAGTTGACATGACCACGTGCAGTGGGGATTGGCTTGACATAATTCACCTTGCCGGTTGGCTTACCACAGCCAACGGGTTTTCCTGGTTGGTTCTGGGGACACTCACGCATGTAGTGCCCTGGTTCTCCACATTTGAAGCATGTCACAGTGCTAGTACGTGGAGAAAAGTTGGAAGGTGGTCCTCCATAGGTCTTAGCAGGTGCATACTGTTGAGTTGGGCGAGGCGCCTCATAGGATGGCCTCGGTGTGTATTTGGGTGGCAGAGCAGTGTTAGGAACCCACACACGGCGCTTGTGAGAGCCAGAGCCGGATGAGGAACCAAAGTCTCGAGTATGCTTGCGTGTGGCCTCGAAGTCGGTCTGGCCCGTTTCAGCACTGATAGCCTTGTTTACCAACTTCTGGAAGGAGGTGCACTCGTGCAGACGTAGATCTCGGCGGAGTTCAGGGCTGAGTCCCTTACGGAACCTCGCCTGCTTCTTGGCATCGGTGGATACTTCCTCAGGTGCATAGCGTGCCAAGTTGCCAAACTCACGGCTATAGCCATCCACAGTTAAACGGCCCTGGGTGAAATTGCAGAATTCCTCCCGCTTGCGATCCATGAGACCTTCCGGAATGTGATGTTCACGGAATGCCTCACTGAACTCAACCCAGGTAGTGACTTGGCTAGCAGGACGCATAGCTTCAAAGTTTTCCCACCAAAGACTGGCAGGGCCCTCAAGATGGTAGGCGGCGTAGATAACCTTGTCAGCTTCGGCCACACGGGCAGAGTGTAGCTTGTGGGTGATACTACGTAGCCAGTCATCCGCATCCAGAGGTTCAGTGGAGTGATGGAACTTCGGTGGGCACATCTTGATAAAGTCATTGATTGACACCACGTCATTCCTCTGACGGAACCCAGTGTTCTGCTCTATGCGTTCCAGCAGACGGTTGGTCTCTCTCTTGTTCCGTTCTGCTTCGAGCATAACTTCAGCCAAGGAGGGTGGCTGGGGCAGATTCCCATCTCTAGCTCCGCTAGCCTCACCCTGCTCCTGAGCAGCAGGAGTGTTGCTAGTGTGGACCATCCTAAAGAAGCAAAACAACGGTTTAGACAAGGATGGCAAAATTTGACATAGGGGTGCAGAATGTAATGGATGACACGGAATGCAGAGATGTTCATCCGTACGACATGGTAATATAGAAACTGCTATATATACACCAGTGGTCATACACACCATACATAGTTTAGTACAAGCCAAGGCTAAAGTACAACTGCGGTGAAAGACGATGCATCCCATCAGAGGCATTCCAAGCTCCTATACATTATTTAACTACACCTCCGGAACTCAGTACACACTAAGTCATATTCCACAAGACGCGCATGACTGTGGGAATACAACTACTACCATACTACTACTACCACGATCTAGCTCAGACATTCCCGTAGTAATCTTCGTAAAGATTACCACCGTAGCCTGGAAGTGGAACAGATGGATCTTGAAACTCGCGAGCGCTCGAAGGCTGTGGACCATAGGGACATGGATGTGGCCTCGGTCCCGATGCTGGTGGTAACCGACGCCCACGTGGAGGTGTAATACCCCCAACGTCACGCCAATCCATGCGATCAGGCAGACGAGTCCGCACGGGGTACAAATCCCGCATATCCAGATATCCGGCGTGCACAGCAGGTGCAAGCCGTGTCAAAGTAGTCCAGTGGGCGGCTCGAGTGTTATACAGCTCCATTCGGAGGGCACGGACCTCACGGTCCCTATCCTCCAGCATCTGAACAGTAGTCTGAAGCAGTGGCTCTTCATGAGCAGCATCAGTATACAGACCAGTGTAGTAGCCTTCCTCTCCGGGAAGTGAGGCTGGCATGTAACAGAACTCAGTGTTCAGCAACAGGGCATGCCTATCCCGGAGAATGGTCATCATCGAATAGGCGGCATCCTGTACTGCCATCTCGATGGTAACCCCGAGTCCATAAGACCAATGGATGGGGTCGTTAGCTCCGGGATATGAGGGGTATATCCGGACTGTGCAGAAATACTGACTCTGATTAAAATCCCGGTACTGTTCCTCCACGGTGTACTCAGGATACCAGCGATAACCGGTCTCAGTCAGCACACGGACTAGCATGGCCGTGTGACCGGGCACATTAATGCACCGAGTCAAACGAACCACTTGGTGAGGGGTGCGGCCAGACATCTGAAACACGAAGTAATGCAAAGGCATTAGTGTTTCTGGAAGAAATCGGGCAGCATAACAACTGTAAATGCTCAAACAAAGATTTGAGACATCATACAAATGATAGCATAGCCACTCAACAATTCCATATCAAGGTTCCGGGTCCAACAATCATCATACTAAAAGGTAGAAACTGAACTGAGGCTTGAAACCAACAATCCTAAGAGTCTACGGATTAGTAACACGTGAACCTAGTAAGGATAAGATGCCTAGTCCTAAATCCCCATAGAAAGGATAGACTGACTCAGATCAGAAGGGCATAAGGTAAAGGAGTAAAAAGAGCCTTACGTTCCCTTCCACAATCAATTCCCCTACATATAACTAAGAATTTTTCTAGACTCAACATTGACCAGTTTGGCTTGAGAAACCTACAGGCAGTCCAGCTCTGATGCCAACGCTGTCAGGACCCCGATCCAAAGTCACACCGATCTAGTTGTAACACGTCATATCACTTTGCGGCCTCACGCACGGTAACCCCACGGGTGCCACCTTACTTGGCCCGGGACCGTTTGCGCATTTTGGCACACGTATATGACGGTGTCGCTAGCATCCATATGACAGAGAACCCGGGCCGACATGGCTAGTTATAAACCAAAAGTGGCACTAGATTACAGAGACAGGCATCCATGACCCAGCAACGAACGTGTCGGTCATCAACGTATGAACCCAAGTCGTAGCAAGCTACATGGACTTAAAGGAACAACGCGTGACATTTCCCCTAAGGGACAGACACAGGAACGAAGAAGGACACATGCCGGCCAGCCTACGTGTTCCGAGTAGTAGCAAGCTACCAAGGCTCATTGGAATCACTAGG
This sequence comes from Secale cereale, assembly GCA_902687465.1. Taxonomy (NCBI): domain Eukaryota; kingdom Viridiplantae; phylum Streptophyta; class Magnoliopsida; order Poales; family Poaceae; genus Secale; species Secale cereale. The sequence continues at coordinate 97,205,280 of LR738712.1, forward strand.
AGGCATTTCCCTGTAAGGTAGGCTACCAAAGGAAAACAACTAGGTGTCGGATCCCACACATACCAAGCATTTCAACCATACACACAATATGCTCAATATGTGCAAATACAACATTGCATCACAACAGAACTCTATGACTCAAGTACTTTATTTAAGAGGCTCCAAGAGCCATACATAGCATATCCATACAGGTAGGGGTCACATGACCCAACACTCAAGTCATACAGTCATACAAGCACAAGTGGAAGCTACATGTCTGAGTACAGACAACTTAGAAAATAAAACAGGCTTGGTGTAGCCTGACTATCTACAAGGCCCTTCACAAGCTCCAGATCTCCGTCTGGGTGTCAAGCTACTCGTCGACGTCAACGTCTATATAGAACCCATCAGCAGGGGCAGGGTTCTCCTCTGCAACAGTTATTAAGCAAACATGAGTACAAAGGTACTCAACATGTCTTACCACAGAACCTATCATACATGCAACATTATCAAAGGGGGTAGTGGAGTTCATAGCAGAAAGCCAGCTTTGACTCTTGGCTAACCTATACTACAACTCTCAATGGATTGCAAGATGTTATTACGAACACGAGTCCTCTACTCACCACAACAATACACTACCGAGGATCCTCTTCCGTCATCCTACGGAAGGGCCATCCACGACACTCACACTTATCTTGAGGCTTTTAGTAGTATCCATCAACTTGTCTATGAACTGTAAGAGTAACCAAGTAGTCCGTACCGCGAACAACGGCTATTCGAATAGATTGATAACCCTGCAGGGGTGTACCTCTTCACACACGCTTCCACCACTTATCGCCGTCTACTCGGCATGTACTCGGCAACCTTCAAGCGGAAGCCCAGCGTGGGTGTCGGCCACGACCTGACTAACTACTCAAGTCTCTCGTCCAGGTTTATCGCCTATTCGGGTTCCATCCGTGGGGAGATCCGGCCAGGGTGTCGCTCACGGCCCCAAACGATGTGTACAGGGTTCCCGAGTCACCAAACGGGCAACCGGTACACCGTGCCACGTACCTGTCGCATCACAACCCACCCCGAGGGTCAGCGTTGTGCACGACCTCCAATAAGCTATAAACACCAGAAACTAGTTGCAACTCCTCGACAGAGATCGAGGGTAATTAATAAGCCGAGAGGGTCAATTGGTTTCGGGCCCAATGCATGGTAGTAGCTGGAACTTGAACCACACATACAGATCTCGGGTCCTATGTACGGTTCCAATGAAACAACCCACCACGTACTCCTACATGGCCTTTCATCGATACCTTTACCAAGCGTATTCCACACTTCCTTCTCTTTACCGATATGATTGTTTCACTCTGATCCATCACCCAGATGAACCAGACCAGACACAACTCTAAGCATAGCGGGCAACATAAACAAATAGCATGGTGGATCACACATCACATGGCTCAATCAACTCCTACACATGCTAGTGGGTTTCAACTATTTACTGTGGCAATGACAGGTCATGCAAGGGAATAGGGTTCAACTACCGCAGCAAGTAGCAGTTCACACGCTGTTGCCTTGATGCAATAAAAGAGAGCAGGAGCGAGAAGATTGGGTTTGTATCGGAATGATCAATGATTGCTTGCCTGACAAAGTGGTTGTCGGGTACTGCTCTTCAACTGGATATGCAGGAGTATCCTCGGGAGCAGGACCTAACACGAAGAATATCGGCGATACAATCATTAATCAAACAAATGCAACAATATGATGCATGCTCATGACATGGCAAGATGCATGTGTTTTGGCTAATGCAACTATAACCAGAAGGGTTTGAACCTATTTGAATCAAAGATTAAAATTGGAATTCAAACTATTATTTAATTAAGTGCATTATAATGTTTTAATGTATACAGCAAGATTAACTTGCTCAAACATGCATGAAACCAGTGCTATTGGAAAGATTGGATTTTTCTGATCATTTTTCATATATAAATATTTTCCATCTGAGCTACTATTGAATTTATATGATTTTTTGAAGTTTAGGCATTTTCTGGAATTTCCTGAATTATTTTAAATCTAAAAATATCAGAAAATCCTTTACTGTGTCAGCATGACATCATGCTGACGTCAGTCAGTCAACAGGGCGGCCCAGGTCAAACCTGACCAGTGGGACCCACTGGTCAGTGTCACAGTTAACTAATTAACTAATTAGAATTAAATTAACACCTAAACTAGGTTTGACTAGCAGGCAGGGCCCACATGTCAGTGACCCAGGGGGGTCAAACCCGTGGTCAAACAGGCTCAACTCGCCGGCGTTTAGCCGCCGGCGAGGCCAAACAGGGCGGTGAGGTGCGGGTTTCGTGCTCCGGCTGCCAAAACGACGGCGGAGCACACCTACGGGTAGCTGGAGGCAGGCCGCATCGAATGGAGGTGGTGGCTGGCCTCGGGGTCGCCGGAGATGACGCCGGCGACGAGTCCAGCGGCTGCCGGAGTTTGACGAAGTCGAAGACGACGGTGCGGTGCTCATAGAGGAGCGTGGAGTGGTCCTACAGCACCTACGCGTGACGGTGAAGCTGATAGGCACGGTGGCCGGACCATTGGATGGCCGGAGCCTCGTCGGCAACGAGCTCCGTGGCGGTGCATGCAGGTGAGCTTCGTGCGGTGCGTTCCAGGGCAGTAGAGAGCCAACGGAGAGGGAGAGGACGAAGCTGGGCTCGCAGGGGTTGCAGCAGGTGCCGGAGCGGGCTTGGGGGTGGTCGGAGCTGAGCGGGACGGCGAGGGGGATCTCCGCGGCCGGAGTTGGGGAAGAAGGGGTCGGGGGCGTCTCCAGGGCGGGCGAGCGCTCGGGGATCGGCTTGCTCGAAGTAGTCGAGGACGGCGGAGGCAACGGACACGACGACGGGGCTCAGGGACGACGGTGGGCGCGGCTTCTACAACGGTGCGAGCACGGCGGCGTCGGCCATGGTGCGGGGAGGGCGAAGGAGAGGAGCTGGGGAGAGTGGGGTGTGTCTGCGAGGTCGGGGGCGAGGTGGACGACCGATCCAAGCTTCCAGGGCGGCGAGGGGAGGAAGCAGGGCGGCGGACAGCTGCGTGGCGCGCGCTGCGGCCGCCGTCGAGCACCTGCCTGCCTGCCTGGCCGAGCCAAGCAGCTCGCTGGAGCGGCAGCTGGGCTGGGCCGGCAGGTGGGCCGGGTGGGGCGCCAGGTAACTTCTTTTCTCTCTCCTTTTTCTATTTCCTTTTCTGTTTCATTTCTTTTGCAACTTTGTTTAATTAATAAAAATGCCAGAACATTTTTATAACTCATAAAACTTGTCATGCCCACTGTATATAATATGAACAGCATGGAACATTATAGTTTATGATTATTTGAGCATTTAAAATATTTTATAGCATTTAAATGCCCAAATGCAAATACCATATGATTTAATCCACAGACCTTGGATGTCCTAGAAAATTGTGCACCATTTTTGGCAGAGGTTTAAGACCAAGGCAGAAATGATGAACATTTTTGAATGGCATTTTGGGTACATTGGAAAAGATTTTATAAAACACTAGTTGTTAGGAGAGGGGTGCTGGGGTTTCTGTCATTCCCATTTCAAGTTTCTTTGATAAGTAGACATGATGCACACTCTAGCTAGTCCTAATGCAAGTACTAAACTAGGGATGTGACACTCCGCCTCTGGTGACCCCCTTTTGCATATATATTGCTCGCGTCCCGAAACCCTCGAGGACGGAACCCTTTTTTACGATCTCGCCTCTATTCCGCCGCCGCCGCGCTTCCAAGATCGGGAGCACCAGGAGAACTCTTCCCGGCACCCTGCCGGAGGGGAGAACCACCACCGGGAGCTTCTCCACCACCATGGACGCTTCCCGGATGAGTTGTGAGTAGTCCCCCTTGGACCATGGGTCCATGACCAATAGCTATGTGATGTTCTCCTCCCCTCTTTGTTCTTCATGGATTAGACCTCGTGAGCTGCCCTACATGATCGAGGCACATATGTAATCTTTATGCTGTTGCTATGCTGAGTTTGCTGGGATCTGATGGATTATGAGATTATGTTCAGATTGTGTGTGAGTAATATATTTGATTCACCTCTTTTATATTTATGTTCTTGAGTAATTCTTGCATGTTCTCCGTTGCTGTTTATTGCTTTGGCCAAGTAGTAGGTAGTAACTCCAAGAGGGAACATTATGCTTGATTGTGGGTTCATGCCCCTCGATGACTAGTTTGAGTGACAGAAACATGAGTCTAGGGGATGTGCTGTTGCCACAAGGGGAAAACAACGGTGCTTGTACTTGCGGGTGCAAGGATTGTTTACTTTACCCAAAGTTCTTTTAATGCAGTTGTCTATTGCTTTGAGTTTACACTTTGGGTGGGACTCGCAACTTAATACCAACGAGATGTTCTGGATAGATATCTCAAGCTGGATGATTAGTAGTAGATGCAGATGGATTTCGGTCTACTTGCCTTGGCGTACCACCCATGCTTTTGAGCCTCTACCTTTCTTTACAGCATAGTTAGCATTGGTTTGCGCACATAATCCTGTCAATTGCCCAGCTGTAATTTGTTTACCTCGCTTAGCTGTTTTATCGTCTTTTGGGAGAGAGACATCACTAGTGAACATCATGGGACCCCGGTCCATATTACCATCACTGATCACACCCGCTATTTACTTCCTGTTCTTATTTCCTAGTTGCAGTCATACCTATCACTATTACCTCTTGCGTTTGATCCTTTGTAAACAGCAAGGCCGGAGGGATTGACAACCTCTCTGTACTCGTTGGGAGCAAAGTTATTTGTATCTGTGTGCAGGTCCTGTCAACTGCTAAGTTGGCGCCGTTAGCGTTAACACCTTCTTGTTGGCCCTCGGAGTCTCACGGGATTCGATCCTTGGTATCTTGCCAAGGGAAACTTGCCGTTATGCTACATCTCAGACCTTCCACTTGGGGTAACCAACGAGGGGCGAGAAGCCATCAAGCAAAGTTTCTGGCGCCGTTGCCGGGGACTCCTCTCTTCAAGATAGGGGAGTTGCACGCTATCTTTTATCTTTGCTTTTTAGTCTTGTTAGTTTACCTTTCAGTTTTTGCTTTAGTGTCCCTTACCAAAAATCATAAAAATAGTTATCTTGCTTTTAGTTGGCATTATGTCTGGTCCTTTTGCCTTTGGTGAGGCAGAAGTGCTCACCTTTAAACAAAGAGGTGGTGAAAGTCTAAAATATGCTTGGTATAGAATTAATGATTCTCATAAAAGAGCCACCAAGAAGCAATCTACTACTATCCTGCTTAGAAATTTTTATGTTGGAATTACTTCTTGGAATAGGTTTATTCTAGATTCTGCTATCAATGGAAGTTTCCTAGAAGCCCCAGTTTGGGAATCTCTTAGTATTATGGAAAATCTTGTTGGAAATCCCCCCGTTGTTAGCATTCAAGAGAACATTACCCTAGCTCACATTATGAAAAAACTTGAAAAGATAGAGCTAGAGATGCCAAGCATTAATAAGATAAATGAGTTGGACCGTAAGATCCAAGGGAATTTGAATAGGCTTGATAGCTCCATGCATAAAATTCTCAAAACTTTGGAGACTATCAAATCCCATGACTTGGATTCTTCTAGGATAGACAAGATTGAGGAAATCTTTGACACTTTAGGAACTACTTTCTCCTCAATCAAAGCCAAAAGGGTAGAAACTCCGGCAAAGAAGGAACCTAAGTTCGTTTACGTTCCAAAGGCTCCTCGTTCCAAAAGTAATCCATCTATTGCCAAAGGGGTTGAAACTGTGAAGACTTTGGAAGAAATACCTCTCTTTGATAAATTTATAAATGAATCTCCCATGGACTTTCCACCTTTTGGTTTTCTCCCTAGAAGTATCTTTACTAGGCCTTTATTTGAAAGTCCTCTTAAGACTAGTTGTACTATTGAAGAGCTTTTTGATGATCTTGATGATGGTTCAATTGATACAACTTGATCTTTTTGCATTATGCCTAGCTTAAAGGCATAAAAGAAAGCGCTTTTGGGAGGCAGCCCACAACGAATAAAGTTTTATTTTGCTTTTGTTGTGTCTTGATGTTTGTTACTACAGTAGCATCATCATTGTATCTTTTATTTTCAGCTTTGTGCCAAGTTTAGCCTCCGATTGCAAGAAAGTTCAAAAGTTGTGACGTGCAGTCCAGAAAACAGATTCTGTCCTTGGACAGAAAAATTCTTATAAAATCACGAGATCATCTTTTTGATCTGATTTTTTTTGACAACGTGCTCTATACAATTGGCTTTCGGGCGTCTGTTCTGAGTTTTTTGATTTGAGTTGCAGAAGTGCCCCGAAAAAATTATTTACTACCTGCTGGTCTGTTTTTCACAGATTCTGTCCTGTTTTGCCTTTTCTTCGTTTTGCAAACCTTGAGCTTGCTTTTTCTTTGCAAAAAACCTATAGGCAATCTTGAGAAACAGTAGCTCTTCAAGATTATCTTTATTTCCAGCAAGAAAAAATTATTTTATTATGGGTACTAACCTCGCTAATCAGATTATGATGAGTTATGTATGAAGGGAGTTTTCAAGTGTGCGAGGGAAGATGATAAAAAGATTCAGGAGGGTCAAACACTCAAGCTTGGGGATGCCCCCGTGCACCCCCAAGAAATATTCAAGAAGACTCAAGCGTCTAAGCTTGGGGATGCCCCCGTGCATCCCCTTCTCCATCAACAATTATCAGTTCGTCTTTCGTTCCACTATATTTTAATCACTTCATGCGTTATGTGCTTTGCTTGGAGCGTCTTGCTTTTAGTTTCCTTTTTAGTTTTCTTTAGCTTTGCTTGCTGTTCATAACGAGTTAGAACCCAGCTTTCTTTGTGTGGGAGAGAAACACGCTCCACTTCAACCTAGAACACAACATAGGATTTTCATGCTTATCTTTGCTGTGTGTGTTCTTTGTCTTTCCATAGCTACTGTCATGTTTAGCTCTTAGTTTTCATGCTTTTCTTTTTAAAGAGCTTTTGTTTAGTTGGTTGTTGAACTCTTTTGAGTTTTCATGTTTATCTTGTTAAGAGAGTTTGTCTGTTGCACTGAGTTGTGTGTCTTAACTTAAAATAGGTAATTGAGGTTGCTATTTAATTTCAGTAGTAACTTGCAATAGTTTTGAGGTATTGCTATGAGTAATGTCTGAACTTTTGGTGTCAAGAGCTTTAGCCTATTAGTGATAGATGTCGTATTTTGGGCAATCTGTGTTTATTTTCGAAAACCTACAAAATAGTTGAGAACTTTAGCTACTAAATGGATCACTAATCTTTGGAGGGATCGAATATTAGAGTACACTCACGTACCATGAGCCGAGGATGCGCAAGGATAACCAAATCCCCATAAACTCCTCCTCGGGGTACTTGTCTCTTTGAGAACCTCCTAATTAGATTGAGAGTTACCGATAATAAGTGCATGAGTTCTTCGGACTAATGTGAGTATTCGAAAGTTGACACTTCCACCTAACCATATTTTACTAGCCTCTTCGGTACCGTGCATTGCCCTTTCTCACCTCGAGAGTTGGCGCATACTTCGCCGGTGCATCCAAATCCTTGGCACGATATGCTCTGTCATCATAAGCCTCATTATATCCTTCCTCAAAACAGCCACCATACCTACCTATTAAGGCATTTCCATAGCCTTTCCGAGATACATTGCCATGCAACATCCATCTTCTCATGACTTGATCTTCATGTCATACATGCTTTTTGCTTGATCAATGAGCCGCATGCTAGTTGGGCCTTGCCCTAATCATGCTACATGACGCACTAGTATCATTGCATATCCTGCTACACTGGCAGAGGCATACATTTGCATACATCATGATAGTTTCATTTTCTTTATGTTGAGTACTTTTGTAAAGTGTGAAAGATCTTCTATACTTCTTGTAATACATAGAGTGTTGCCCCTTAAGTGAGGGAAAGATCCCAAAGAGGACAAATCAAAAGATCCCAAAGAGGACAAAATCAAAAGATCCCAAAGAGGACAAATGAGAGATAAATAGAAAGAGCCATTGAGGCCACAAAAAAATAAAAAAAGATAGAAAAAAAGAGAAAAAGAAATAAAAAGAGAGAAGGGGGCACACTACTATTTCTTTTGAGAGATCCACACTCATACTCCATCTTATACCTTGTACTCCATAGAGATTATCATTCATGCATATAGCTATGTGGGGACCTTTACACTATAGAACTTGGCTTGTATATTCCAATGATGAGCCTCCTCAAAAGAGCTCTAGGTCTTCTTGAGCAAGCAAGTTGGATGCACCCCCACTAGTTCCATTGGAGAGCTTACCTTAGCTCATATGTGCATCCGTTGCATGGCAATCCCTACTCCTCACATCATATCTATCATTTGGCTTTCTCTCGCCGATGATTGTCCTCATTGATGTGAGCCTTTCACACCTTTTTTGTCTTCCCCCTCTATCATTTTTCTCTCTTTGCCATCCTAACTGTCGACTTTCTTGCTTACGCTCATCCATTGCATGAGTGCTCAAAATATCGAAAGGGAGTGGATCATTTTGACTTGTACCTGGCTGACGGTCTGGGGATGAGTCAAGATAAGATTCCAAAAAGACCAAGTGTGAAACTTTAGTAGATTAAGTTCTCAACAATACAAAAACTATGTTTTACTCTCTCATATATCCCTATCCCCTTTCCTGCACGCAAACACCATTTGGAGACATTCGAGTCACGGATAGCGAGAGCTCTTGCACCTTTATGTTCTTATGTTACTTGTTACAATGCTAATATAGACTCTTGCTTGTTATGACTTGAATTGAATTACATGCCTTGATTGCTTTACTTAAAAGTTCTTATATGGTTGATAGCATGTCACCACAGAAATTATGCTTGTTATCATTTACCTACTCGAGGACGAGCAGGAATTAAGCTTGGGGATGTTGATACGTCCAAAACGTATCTATAATTTCTGCTTGCTCCATGCCTCTTTTGTGTGATATTGCTATGATATTTATGCACTTCCATACACTTTTGATCAAATTTGGACTAACCTATTAACTCAGTCCACCACAGTGCCAGTTCCTGTTTTCTGCTGTTTTTCTATTTCAGGTTTCCCCTATATTAAAAGTGCCCTAAAAATTCCGGGAAAAATACAGGAAAAATCAGCGTATCGGGACCTTCAAGAAAAACCAAAGCAGGGCCAGAGGGGAGCCTGGGGTGGCCCAGGCGGCCACCCGGCGCGGCCCCACCCCTGGCCGCGCCAGGGGGGCGCCTGGGGCCCCACCTCCGCCTCTGGTGACCCCCTTTTAAATATATATTGCTCGCGTCCCGAAACCCTCGAGGACGGAACCCTTTTTTACGATCTCGCCTCTGTTCCGCCGCCGCCGCGCTTCCAAGATCGGGAGCACCAGGAGAACTCTTCCCGGCACCCTGCCGGAGGGGAGAACCACCACCGGGAGCTTCTCCACCACCATGACGCTTCCCGGATAAGTTGTGAGTAGTCCCCCTTGGACCATGGGTCCATGACCAGTAGCTATGTGATGTTCTCCTCCCCTCTTTGTTCTTCATGGATTAGACCTCGTGAGCTGCCCTACATGATCGAGGCACATATGTAATCTTTATGCTGTTGCTATGCTGAGTTTGCTGGGATCCGATGAATTATGAGATTATGTTCAGATTGTGTGTGAGTAATATATTTGATTCACCTCTTTTATATTTATGTTCTTGAGTAATTCTTGCATGTTCTCCGTTGCTGTTTATTGCTTTGGCCAAGTAGTAGGTAGTAACTCCAAGAGGGAACATTATGCTTGATTGTGGGTTCATGCCCCTCGATGACTAGTTTGAGTGACAGAAACATGAGTCTAGGGGATGTGATGTTGCCACAAGGGGGAAAACAACGGTGCTTGTACTTGCGGGTGCAAGGATTGTTTACTTTACCCAAAGTTCTTTTAATGCAGTTGTCTGTTGCTTTGAGTTTACACTTTGGGTGGGACTCGCAACTTAATACCAGCGAGATGTTCTGGATAGATATCTCAAGCTGGATGATTAGTAGTAGATGCAGATGGATTTTGGTCTACTTGCCTTGGCGTACCGCCCATGCTTTTGAGCCTCTACCTTTCTTTACAGCATAGTTAGCATTGGTTTGCGCACATAATCCTGTCAATTGCCCAGCTATAATTTGTTTACCTCGCTTAGCTGTTTTATCGTCTTTTGGGAGAGAGACATCACTAGTGAACATCATGGGACCCCGGTCCATATTACCATCACTGATCACACCCGCTATTTACTTCCTGTTCTTATTTCCTAGTTGCAGTCATACCTATCACTATTACCTCTTGCGTTTGATCCTTTGTAAACAGCAAGGCCGGAGGGATTGACAACCTCTCTGTACTCGTTGGGAGCAAAGTTATTTCTATCTGTGTGCAGGTCCTGTCAACTGCTAAGTTGGCGCCGTTAGCGTTGACACCTTCTTGTTGGCCCTCGGAGTCTCACGGGATTCGATCCTTGGTATCTTGCCAAGGGAAACTTGCCGTTACGCTACATCTCAAACCTTCCATTTGGGGTAACCAACGAGGGGCGAGAAGCCATCAGGCGGCGCGCGAAGTCCGCTCGGGACACGGCAGTCGAGGCGTGCGGGAGGAGGAGTCCGACGGGGACGAAGGCGGCGCAGTGCTGGGCTGGGCCGGGGCCTGGCGGGCGAGCTGGGCCGGCCCAGTACGGCGAAGGATATATATTTTTTAAACATTTTTTTAACAGACATAGAAAACGAATAAAAGCAAAATAAATAAAAATATCCTATAGGCATATAATATATCAAAATTTGCAGAAAAATAAGCCCTACAACATGAACATTTTACTACTGTCAAATAAAATGCCCACAAATTCTAATAAATCAAAAGGTCCTACTGTTGCAATAAAATCCAATAAATATCATTTTTTAAATACCAAAAAGAATTCAAATTTATTTCTCTCCAATTTTCTACTGTATGGAATCATGTTACCCTATTTTCCATGTAATTTATTTTTGGAGAGAAATAATTTGAATAAAGCCCAAATAACTCAATATTTGAAATTGAGTTGCAGAAAATTTCAGAAAAACTTCCAACTCATATTTCCTATAATTTGAAGAAGTCATTTTATCTTCTCTCTGGAAAATCATTGAGTCGCATAAAGTTTCTGAATTCGAAATATCTCAAGATTGAAATTCAAAATCCTTTCAAACCCTTTATCATTTAGAATAAATGGAAGAAGTCATATTATCTTCACTCTAGGGTTTTGTGTTGAAAAGAATTTGAATTCCCTCGGAGATCAAAAGCAAGTTGAAAGTTTTGGGAAAGTCATTTTATTCCCTCTCATTTAACTTTCAAAAGTTTCGAATTTCACCCAATTTCACTCAGCACATCAACAACATTCAAATCTATCTATTTATTATAACATTCCAAAATTTAGAATTTTGGGATGTTACAAACCTACCACACTTAAAATGAATCTCGTCCTCGAGATTCGGAGAGGCTAGCAAGAAATAGGTTAGGGTTTGGGGGTCTCCTAACAAATCCACTGATTGGTGTGGCCTAGGATGGTACCACACTTCGGAACATGGATACGGTTCCATCAAAACTCAGGTACTCCATCCTTTGGATTGACGGCGTCGGTCTTCTCAAATCTTCAGGGTAACTTTTTCTCTCGGGCTCTTTCGGTAGTGGAAAATCTTTGTCCTCAATCCTTGTATCCTTTCATCTTAATAAGGTTCTTTCGGGACCGGTTCTTCTTATCTAACAGGTGTGGCGCCAATACTAAACAACTTTCGATATCTCAGGGTGGTCATCAAGCAAATTAACCGGGTCCCTGCAGAAAACGGGTCTGGGCTTCATCCTCACCGTATATCCTACGGTTGGCAACAGCATGCCGTGTACAAGGGAAAATTTTCTATACCATTCTAAGGTTTAAACAAAGTTTTGACATCGTCGTCTCTCTACTATAGGTAAGTCACTCAGATTTACCATCCCGTATAACATAGGCGAATAATAAGAGTAAGTCGGTATGGTGATCAATCCATCCCGCACCCAAATCATTACCTTGTATATGGTTTAGTGAATCTCGCATTCTAACACTCGGTCATCCTCACAAGCATTGCAGAATTTCTCTTGTCAACGAACTAAGTTCGGATAAATCCATTGATTCTGCAAGCCAAACAACCATCTATCGTGTTTCACAACCCTCGGGTTAACGTAACCACCTATAAGATCGTCTATTGACAAAGGTCGTAACTTCTTCCAGGGGTTTTCCTTCAGCAAGGATGAGCTTGCTTTCTTGATAGGTCCTGGGGCCTGTGGGTTATGGCTCATCTCACCACTAGTAACACTTGGTCTCATCATCGAGTTGCAACTGATCATTCTTCCAACATCCAACTTCCTTGGCTTTCTTAAATCCATCCAATTATACCTTGCTTCTCTGTGGGTAAAACTACGATGTAATTACTCAGACTCATCTTTGGGCAATCCACTCCAAGTCTGACGTAACCAACCACTAGTTACTGTATTCGGGTAACGGTGTTGGATTCTACCACACTTAAAATGAATAACACTAGTTTTCTTCAAAATCTTATTCCATGCATCATGTCTTCACTCATTACTATAGAGTAACAACTCATAAAATCCAAAATCAATACCAGGCTGCTAACTTCACCGATTCTCAACTTACTATAGTCTACTGCATTTCCATTGCAGGCTTCAACTCAACTACTTAGCACAAGTCTCCTTCTCCTTGGGACAATCTCTAGCAAGGTGTCCTGCTTCACTACAGTAGAAACATATTACTACTGACAAGTCTCGTGGTTCCCTTGTGATTATGTAGCCTCCTTAGGTCCTCGGCTAAAGGGTCCACGTAAGAACTTGTGTATCGATAACTCAATCCTTGGGGTAACTGTAGTTCCATACTCCAGCCTTACACCCTCTTAAAAATCCAATTGTACTTCTTTCCTTCATACTCTTGGGGTAAGCCTCATATCAAAAATAAACTCCAATTTATTTGTGCAAACTCTAGTCCTTGGAGCAATACTTTCCTTTCTATTGGTCCAGGGTTCACTCAGTAAGGTTCAAGTAAACAAAATGCACTGGTTCATCCAAAATCCATATTCTCCTCATATCAAATCTTGTATTACTACTTGAACCAGTATTCAACACTCCAGTTACAAAGGTGCTTCACTACAAATGTTGCCATCCACATAGTGGGGTATGGTCAAACATTCCTCCCATCTTTATTCCTTTGTCTTAGCTAAGGACGCTTCAGTCCCACCAGAATTGTGCAACGTGATTCTTAAAATCATCAATCTTTTGCTTCATACTATTGGCTGTGTGCTTCATCTCCACCATCTCTGCATGCATCATACTCAGGCATCCCTGGGTATAATGAAGTCTTGCTTCGAGTATTTCTCCAATTTGACGTATGGCCTCCATAGCAGCATCACGAACAGAGTCGAAGAACGTGGTTCGTGGTACTCGAGAGATGAAAAAGTATTGACCCATAGTCTTTGGGCAAACTCCTTTCACGCAGTGGAGGTGGACCTCCACGTACCAAAGTTCAACTCCATTCTCCATGAAGGGATAACCCTTGTAAACTGCATCTCCTTCCAGGTGAATATGCTTCATCATGTCCTTCAGGATCTTTGGATAATCTTGATCGCTAGTCAGGGTCATGATGGTTTCCGGGCCTTTGAGAAAAGACACGTAAAGGGTTGTCATCTGTAGGTATAAGACAGAAGGGGTTCTTAGGACAACATACAGATATCCTCGGGTAAAACGAGGTCGTTTTCCCGAGAAGGTTTGGGTCAGCTTATCCATGGGTTCTAGGTTTTGGTCGGGGTGAGATAGCAAGAGAGGCACTCACAAACATCCAGTAACTCATAGCATCCCCTACTTGGATTCCAAAAGTATCAACTTCTATTGCTTCACGAACTATTACAATGTTCTTTACATAACTGAACTCAACATTGTAATAAAGGTGTATTCCACATTTAGTTACATGCTTCATTCCAATATGAAGATCTCAACTACTCAGATCAATCTTCCTCCGGTCTAGACCTTCACTTGGCAAAATGCTCTACTTCCTTGTAGTGTAAACTAATGTCGTAAGACAGATCTAAGGGCTTCATGGTGACTATCCTGATTCACTGGTTTCTTCGCTTCCTGGTTGGGCAGTTGCTAGCATAATGACCGAACTCCTTCATCGATAACAAGTGATGTGACTCAGGTCCTTTTCCACAGAAATTGGGTTGTTCTTGGGACACATGCTCTTTCTCTTCCTCGACTTCCTTTTTCCTATCAATTCTTCTATCTTTTGTGGATCAACCTCCACTTCTTCTGTCGGGAAGTCTCCCAGATACTCTTGACTTTCCCTCGTGCATTGCCGTGAAAGATGTCCTTTCTCTCCACATGAGTAACAAGCACGGGAGTAATATCTGTTTAGGCCTTCTCCATCAGGGTCGTCAATGTATTCCTCCATTGTGGATTCCCTTAAGGTTTCCTTGAGGACTTCTTTCATTGCTTCTTTCTTCTGCTGGACAGTTCGTTGCACCATGGGGTAAATGTGACACTGAGCAGGGTAGTGGGTAGTCCCTTCACACAAGAAACAAGTAATCTGCCTAGTTGGGCATTCTTCAGCTAGGTGACTTCCTTCACAATTGGGGCATTCATCCTTGTGCTCCTCCTGGGTGTGTCCTATTTCTCCACAAATCGTACAGGCACAACGTTTCTTTTTCGGGTTGTCACCGCGCTCTTGGATGAGACGGGATCTTAACAGGGTCTTCTTGAATTCCTTCCAACTTCCTGCTCCTTTACATCCTTGTAGGGCTTGATGCATCTTCCACCACATTGCAGGACTTTTTGTAAAGTATTGGAGAGCGTATTGAACCTCATACTTCCTTGCAACCAAATTTTTCCTAAAGTGGTGTTCCATGTTTTGTATCCATAACTCTGCCTCCGGCTGGGTCATTGGTCCACAGACTTCAAGTCTATCTTCAATCATCTTCTATTGAGTCCAAGGATTTTGGGATGAGATTCAGAAGAGATAGAGAGGGAGATACACTCAATACAAACAGTAGTTTTGAAAAGACGGTTTTAGTTTGTGGCCGTCATAAAACATCAAACAAAAGACGGCTCACAATCGTCGCATCTAACGTAAGTACATATCAGGGGTTTGGTCTTCTAAAGGTTATCATCCCTTCAAAGTTGTCAATTCTTCAAATCTTCGGAGTATCCATTGTTGTAGCTTCAACACTTCCAATGCATAGTGAACTCATCTTTACTCCGAAGTGGTCCAACTGGTAAAGGGTATTGTCTAACTATTTAAGGTCAAAGGGAAAGTTTGACACAGCTCAGAAAAAGAAGAGAGATAAGAATCTTTTTGAGAAGAAAGTTTTTGAGAAATCCTTTCCTATGGTCTGGCCAGTTTCTAAGGTCACGTCCTACAGTCAACATGTGCTCTGATACCATCTTGTAGCGACCCGACCCGAATGGATCAAGTATCTGTGTTTCCGTGTCATCCCTGGATCGGTATGCTGACACACACATTACTCGAGGATTTATAACAGAGGTAAATCGCATGTATTAAGTAACGTAAATACTATTATCTCAATTGATCATAGCGGAAGCAACAAAGGTTGTGGATTCCCATCAACACCAACGGCAAAGTTGAGTGTAGAAATCATAACCCTAACGTATCACTTACTCGTCGTAAGATAATCCTGCAACATGAGACGTTGCAGCCACAATGGGTCAGTACATTGAATGTACTGGCAATTTCACACTGTAATGAGAATGATGAACAATGCCTACAACTACATGCATATTTGGCTGGTGGAGGCTGTATGGCTGTTTTTGCATAAAGCTGATTTTTCCCTACCACAAAGAATGCATTTTATTTAACTACTTTGTTAAATTTAAATCATGAACAGTTGAGAATGGTACCCCCATCTCAATCCCAAATTAAAGTCATCATTAACCCAACAAATTAAATTATAGAGTGATGAGATCAACAAATAATCTACTTCTAGATACTCAAAGATGTCCATAACCGGGGACACGGCTACTCATGAATAGTTTGTACACTCTGCAGAGGTTTGTGCACTTTCCCCACAAGACTCGATCACCTCTGTTTGGTTTCTCGCACTGCATGGTGTTTGAGAAACGGATGACCGAGACACAGTCTTTCCGAAGAGGTCCCCTTAACCAGATAGATAGGCCGGCACACCTACAATCCCCCTACATCTGCTAGCCCATCATGGAAAGGTTTCCCACAACTTACTCAACTATGCCAAAGCCCATATTGGCATGTGGCTGCACATGGAAGTTTCTAGGCATGAAAATATTATATGATCCCTTTGAGCCTGGGTGGCATTCCAATAGGACAATCACACGGAACCCCAGGATTTCCTAGGACAACACTGGCATCACCAGGGGTCCGGGCAATCCACTGGTTCACTCCCAGGGTGCCCCAACCAATCCACCCAGATGTGTATTCAAGTAGCCACCTTAAGTTGAACCATTAATTAACAACTCACATCTGTCATGGATTTCACTGAAACCCAAACCACGTCTACGAGCATAGCATGGCAACCTAAGCATAACGTAGAAGTAACTCCCAGGGGTTTGAAATATAATGCAGGTAATAGGTACTACCACAATCTACTTCCCAGTCCCACAAGTTAATTAATCCTACTCATGCAATGTGTGAGGGTTTGACTAATGCAATGGAAACTGGGTAATTGGAAAATATGATCAAAGTGTGAACTTGCCTGCAATGTTGATGAAGATGATTCGCACTCAAAACTCTTGATATCTCTACTCGTCACACTCCGGTCAATCTATCGTAAGCAAGCAATAGTAACCACACATAAGCAATCACTCAGAAAGATTGGACAGAACGAATAAACACTTCGGAAAACTTCGAAAACAACGAATGGCTCTTGAAATACAAAACAATTTCCAATAGTACCAAAATTATGTGACTTTGGCCTTATCAGAAAGTTTAGGTCAAGAGCTTCGATTTGCAACAAGAATCAACTCAAACGGAATTACGAAACTCAAGTTATGATGAAACGAAGTTTGAATCTAAAACTAGTTGAATTCAAATTTTAAAACTTTCAAAAACATGTTTAAGATGTATTACTGGAAAGAGGGCTTCGTAATGAAGACGTGGGCGTTGGTTTCGTCGGATTTGGACCAACTGGTAAAAAAGTTATGGCCGAAAGAAGAATATGGGCTACACTGTAAATAAAGTATTTACAGAGAGATCCCTGGCCGAAACTAAACAGAAAAGAAAAAGAATAACGAACGAACGTTCGTTTTATAGGCCTAACTGGTGAGCGTTCACTAGATAGCTAAACCAAAAAAAACCATTCTAAAAAGAAATAAACCAACTAAACAGAAAATACCGGGGTTGTTACGGTTTTTACCGGTCCGTGGGAAAAGACCGGCGGGCGGATCGGACCGGGGCGGATCAGGTCCAGCCGACCGGGTCGGATCCGACGCGGCGGCGCTCCGGCGAGGCCTGGCTGCGGTGGCGGCGGCGCTGGGCGAGGCGAGGGGGCGTGGGCGTGGGCGCGGCAGCAGAAGCAAGCAGCGGCGGCGGTTGGCAAGTGCGGCGGCGGCGGCGGCGGTCGTGAAGCGAGGGGCAGCGGGGAGAGAGGGGCGGCGGCGGCGGATTATATAGGCGGAGGGGGAGGTGGTGGCGTGGAGGAGGGGCCAAGAAGGCGGCGGCGCGCGAAGTCCGCTCGAGACACGGCCGTCGAGGCGTGCGGGAGGAGGAGTCCGACGGCGACGAAGGCGGCGCAGTGCTGGGCTGGGCCGGGGCCTGGCGAGCGAGCTGGGCCGGCCCAGTACGGCGAAGGATATATTTTTTAAACATTTTTTTAACAGACATAGAAAACGAATAAAAGCAAAATAAATAAAAATATCCTATAGGCATATAATATTTAAGCCCTACAACATGAACATTTTACTACTGTTAAATAAAATGCCCTCAAATTCTAATAAATCAAAAGGTCCTACTGTTGCAATAAAATCCAATAAAGATCATTTTCAAAATACCGAAAAGAATTCAAATTTATTTCTCTCCAATTTTCTACTGTAGGGAATCATGTTACCCTATTTTCCATGTAATTTATTTTTGGAGAGAAATAATTTGAATAAATCCCAAATAACTCAATATTTGAAATTGAGTTGCAGAAAATTTCAGAAAAACTTCCAACTCATATTTTCTATAATTTGAAGAAGTCATTTTATCTTCTCTCTGGAAAAATCATTGAGTCGCATAAAGTTTCTGAATTCGAAATATCTGAAGATTGAAATTCAAAATCCTTTCAAACCCTTTATCATTTAGAATAAATGGAAGAAGTCATATTATCTTCACTCTAGGGTTTTGTGTTGAAAAGAATTTAAATTCCCTCGGAGATCTAAAGCAAGGTGAAAGTTTTGGGAAAGTCATTTTATTCCCTATCATTTAACTTTCAATAGTTTCGAATTTCACCCAATTTCACTCAGCACATCAACAACATTCAAATCTATCTATTTATTATAACATTCCAAAATTTAGAATTTTGGGATGTTACAGTAACTACTCACAAGACATAATATTGTTCATGATCAGAGGGGTATTAATATGCATAATGGATCTGAACATATGATCTTCCACCAAATAAACCAACTAGCATCAACTACAAGGAGTAATCAACACTACTAGCAACCCCCAGGTACCAATCTGAGGTTTGGGTACAAAGATTGGATACAAGAGATGAACTAGGGTTTGAGAGGAGATGGTGCTAGTGAAGATGTTGATGAACATAGCCCTCCCCAAGATGGGAGAGTTGTTGGTGATGACGGCGATGACGATTTCCCCCTACCGGAGGGAAGTATCCCCGGCAGAACAGCTCTGCCGGAGCCCTAGATTGATTTCCGCCTCGGTTCCGCCTCGAGACGGCGGTGTCTAGTCCCGAAAGCCTCCTCCTGATTTTTTCCAGGTCAAAACACCTCATATAGGAGAAGATGGGCATCGGGGGGCTGTTGGTGGGCCCACGAGACAGGGGGCGCGCACCCCACCCTCGTGGACAGCAGGTGGCCCCCCTCGTGATCTTCTTTCGCCAGTTATTTTTATACTTTCTAAAACAGAGTTCTGTGAAGTTTCGGGGCTTTTGGAGTTGTGCAGAATAGGTTTCTAGAGTTTGCTCATTTTCCAGCCCAGAATTCCAGTTGCCGGCATTCTCCCTCTTCATGTCAACCTTGTAAAATAAGAGAGGAAAGGCATAAGTATTGTGACATAGTGTGTAATAACAGCCCATAATGCAATAAATATCAACATAAAAGCATGATGCAAAATGGACGTATCAACTCCCCCAAGCTTAGACCTCGCTTGTCCTCAAGCGAAAGCCGATAACAAAAAATATGTCCACATGTTTGGAGATAGAGGTGTCGATAAAAATAAAATACGGACATGAGGGCATCATGATCATTCTTATAACAACAACAAATATATATATTGTCATACGATTCTTATGCTAAAGTAACAATTCATTCACCATATCAAGCATGAATCATAAACTTCATTGAAAACTAACAAACTTTGATCTCGGTCATTGAAGCAATCGCAATTTATCGTAACATCGGAAAGAATCAATATAAGAGCTTTTCAGCAAGCCTACATACTCAACTATCATATAATCTTTCACAATTGCTCACACTCACGCAATACTTATGGTTATGGAGTTTTAATCGGACACCGAGAAAGATAGGGGCTTATGGTGTTGCCTCCCAACATTTTACCTCAAGGTTAATGTCAACAGTAATAGACCATGAAAACTTACATCCAAGTGGGTATATATGCCAGGATCTTTCCAACACAATGTGCTTGCCAAAGGATAAAATGTATAAAGGAAAGGTGAATTTCACCTTGACTCTTATAAGGCAAGAATAATAGATAGGCCCTTCACAGAGGGAAGCAGAGGTTGTCATGTGTTTTTATGGTTGGATGCACAAAGTCTTAGCAGAGAAGAACGTCACTTTATATTGCCACTTGTGATAAGGACCTTTATTATGCAGTCCGTCACTTTTATTACTTCCATATCACAAGACCGTATAAAGCTAATTTCCTCCACACTAATAAATCATACATATTTTAGCGAGTTTGCAACATGAGAACTTACTTGGAAGGATCTTTCTCAATCCATAGGTAGGTATGGTGGACTCTCATGGCAAAACTGGGTTTAAGGATGTATGGAAGCACAAGTAGTATCTCTACTTGGTGCGAGGAGTTTTGGCTAGCATGAGGGGGAAAGGCAAGCTCAACATGTTGGATGATCCATGAAAATATACTTTATTTCGGATATAAGAAGACATAACCCATTATGTTGTCTTCCTTGTCCAACATCAACTCTTTAGCATGTCATATTTTAATGAGTGCTCACAATCATAAAAGATGACCAGGATAGTGTATTTGTATGTGGAGCCTCTCTTTCTTTATTACTTCCTATTAATTGCAACGAGGACCAAAGCTATGTTTGTCAACCCTCAACAACTTTTATTCATCATACTCTTATATGTGAAGTCATTACTTCCCATAAGATCAATATGATCTCTTGGATACTCTTTATGTTTTCTTTCTTTTTATCATGACCAAAGTGAGGAAATCAAGCTCTTGACTCGACACTAATCTTTGTTATATAGATCACGGACTTGATTACAAAGGGTAAAGATCATAAAGCAAAAGCTCACAACTAGATCATGCTAACTTTATTCTACTAGATCAAGATACTACCAAAAGGATCGAACTAAGAAAAACGGTAAAGATAGGAGTGATGGTGATGCGATACCGGGGTCACTCCCCCAAGCTTGGCAGTTTCCAAGGGGAGTGCCCATACCCATATGATTATGTCTCCTTCTACGGGGGTGGTGACGTAGGAGTTGTTGATGATGTAGGCTAGTTTTCCACCTTCTAAGGCATAGGCTCACCATCGTAGAAGGATGATCGAGCCTCCGGGATACTCAAATCTGCAGCCAAACTCATCTTCTTGAATCTATATTCATACTCATAGTTTTGGTTTTGCAGGTCATAGATCTGGGCTTGGAGGTATTCGATTTTCTCTTGAAGATTGGAGATAGCTTCCCCGAAGATCCTTGAGTCGAGCTTGAGGTTGTTGGCGAGCTCCGAGATCATCATATGGTTGGCATTGAGTCCTCGTTCCACCATACCTTGGCAGTTGAAAACTTGCTACTCCATTGCTTCGAGTCTTGTCTCCACGCTTCCGGTCCTCCTTGGCCCTTCAACATGACGGATGTGCAGCACCCCCTCATGCAACTCCATGGTTTTAGGGTGATGCAGCACCTCCGACAGGTAGGGGTTGATGACTTGCTCGAAGAACTTGTCCTTGGGGATGTTGGAGGATGCCATGATGATCTAGATCTGTCAAAAACAGCAGCTCAAAACAAAAACAGAGGATTTTTGCGTGATACAGAGGTCAAAACCTTCGGGAGTATATATAATGAATTTTTACCGACCAAAAGGAGTAACATACAAGAAATCGGAGTCCGGGAGGCACACGAGCTGCCCACGAGGCAGGGGGCGCGCCCAGGGAAGGGGGGCGCGCCCTCCACCCTCGTGGACGGCTCGTGTCTCTTCCGGACTGCTACTTATTTTATATTTTTCTAAATATTCCAAAATGGAGAAAAATTACCTTTAGAGCTGTTTTGTAGTCGGTTTACTTACCGTACCACATACCTCTTCCTTTTCGGAGTCTGGATCGTTCCGGAAAGTGTCCCTTATGTATTCCTCCGGGGTTACGGTTTCAACAACATTGGTTTCATCATTTATAGGGTTACCTGAGATATAGTGTTTGATTCTTTGACCGTTCACCACCTTCGGATTTGTGCCTTCGAAGTTGTTGATTTTTATGGCACCGGAATGATAGACCTCCTCGATAACGTAAGGTCCTTCCCACTTAGAGAGAAGTTTTCCTGCAAAAAATCTTAAAAGAGAGTTGTATAGCATAACATAATCACCTACGTTAAACTCACGCTTTTGTATCCTTTTGTCATGCCATCTTTTAACTTTCTCTTTAAACAGCTTGGCATTCTCATAGGCCTGTGTTCTCCATTCATCAAGAGAGCTAATGTCAAATAACCTCTTTTCACCGGCAAGTTTGAAATCATAATTGAGCTCTTTGATAGCCCAATATGCCTTACGTTCTAACTCAAGAGGTAAGTGACAAGCTTTTCCTTATACCATCTTATATGGAGACATACCCATAGGATTTTTGTATGCTGTTCTATAGGCCCATAATGCATCATCAAGTTTCTTGGACCAATTCTTTCTAGACCTATTAACTGTCTTTTGCAAAATTAATTTCAACTCTCTATTACTTAGTTCTACTTGACCGCTAGTCCGTGGGTGATAAGGGGATGCAATTCTATGATTCACATCATATTTGGCAAGCATTTTACGGAAAGCACCATGAATAAAGTGTGAACCACCATCAGTCATTAGATATCTAGGGACTCCAAACCTCGGGAAAATAACTTCTTTAAGCATCTTAATAGAGGTGTTATGATCAACACTACTAGTTGGAATAGCTTCTACCCACTTAGTAACGTAATCAACAGCAACTAAAATATGTGTGTATCCATTAGAGGCAGGAAACGGTCCCATATAATCAAAGCCCCAAACATCAAATGGTTCAATAAAAAGTGAATAATTCATAGGCATTTCTTGACGTCTACTGATATTACCAATTCTTTGACATTCATCACAAGATAAGACAAACTTACGGGCATCCTTGAAGAGAGTAGGCCAATAAAAATCGGATTGCAATACCTTATGTGCAGTTCTGTCTCCTGCATGGTGACCTCCATAAGCTTCGGAGTGGCACTTGCGTAGGATCTGTTCCTGTTCATGCTCATGTACACAACTTCTAATAATACCATCTACTCCTTTATAAAGATGTGGGTCATCCCAAAAGTAATGTGTCATATCATAGAAGAACTTTTTCTTTTGCTGGCATGTGAAGCAAGGAGGTATAAACTTTGCAACAATATAATTAGCATAATCAGCATACCATGGAGCAGTACGAGAAGTATTTATGACAGCTAATTGTTCATCAGGAAAGCTATCATCAATAGGTTGTGGGTCATCAAGTATATTCTCTAGCCTAGACAAGTTGTCTGCAACGGGGTTCTCAGCTCCCTTTCTATCAACAATATGCAAGTCAAATTCTTGTAGCAAGAGAACCCATCTAATAAGTCTAGGTTTAGCATCTTTCTTTTCCATAAGGTATTTGATAGCAGCACGATCAGTGTGAATAGTTACTTTAGAATCAACGATATAGGGTCTAAACTTATCACAAGCAAATACAACTGCTAAAAATTCTTTCTCAGTAGTCGCATAATTTTTCTGGGCACTATCTAGAGTTTTACTAGCATACTGGATAACATTCAATTTCTTATCAACTCTTTGTCCTAGAACAACACCTACAGCATAATCACTAGCATCTCACATAATCTCAAAGGGTAAATTCCAGTCAGGAGGCTGAACAATAGGTGCAAATATCAATGCTTTCTTAAGTATTTCGAATGCCTTTAGGAGGCACGACATCTTTTCAATAGCGTCAACTTTAGCTTTGTCAACTTCAATACCTTTTTCAGAAATTTTATGTCCCAAGACAATGCCTTCATTAACCATAAAGTGGCACTTTTCCCAATTCAAGACAAGATTAGTGTCTTCACATCTCTGCAAAACTCGATCAAGGTTGCTTAAGCAATCATCAAAAGAAGTTCCGTAAATGGAAAAATCATCCATGAAAACCTCAACAATCTTTTCACAAAAATCAGAGAATATAGCCATCATGCATCTTTGAAAGGTAGCAGGTGCATTACATAAACCAAAAGTCATACGTCTATAAGCAAAGGTACCGAAAGGACAAGTAAAAGTGTTCTTTTCTTGATCCCCTTTTGACACAGGTATTTGAGAGAAACCAGAATAACCATCTAGAAAGCAAAAAAGAGTATGTTTGGATAATCTTTCTAGCATTTGATCAATAAAAGGCAAGGGGTAATGATCTTTCTTAGTTGCTTTATTTAATTTACGGAAATCAATTACCATCATATAACCTGTAACTATTCTTTGAGGGATCAATTCATCTTTATCATTAGGAACAACAGTCATACCTCCCTTCTTAGGGACACAATGGACAAGACTTACCCACTGGCTATCAGCAACTGGATAGATAATACCTACCTCTAGAAGTTTTAGTATTTCCTTCCTTACCACTTCTTTCATCTTAGGGTTTAACCGTCGTTGATGATTAATAACTGGTTTAGCGTTTTCTTTCAATTTTATCTTGTGTTGGCATAAGGTGGGACTAGTGCCCTTAAGATCATCGAGAGTATATGCAATAGTAGCACAGTGCTTCTTCAGAGCTTTCAATAATTTTTCTTCTTCCTGCTCTGAAAGGTTAGCACTAATAATAACATGATATATCTTCTTTTCATCAAGATAAACATACTTTAGATTATCAGGTAAAGGTTTAAGTTCCAACACGGGATCACCCTTGTGTGGAGGGGGATCCCCTAGGATTTCAACAGGCAAGTTGTTTTTCAATACGGGTCCCTGATTAAAGAATATTTCATCTATTTCCCTTCTCTCATTCATATGCATATCATTTTCATGATCTAGCAAATATTGTTCTAAAGGATCATTAGGAGGCACAACAATAGAAGCAAGACCAATAATTTCATCCTTACTAGGTAATTCTTTATCAAGGGGTTGTCTACGGAATTTAGTAAAGTTAAAATCATGAGACATATCCCCTAAACCAATAGTAACGATATCTTTCACGCAGTCTATCTTAGCATTAACAATATTCAAGAAGGGTCTACCAAATATAATGGGACAAAATTCATCTTGTGGGGAACTAAGAATAAGAAAATCAGCAGGGTATTTAACCTTCCCACACAAGACTTCAACATCTCTAACAATCCCAACTGGTAAAATAGTGTCTCTATTAGCTAGCTTAATAGTAACATCAATCCCTTCTAACTCAACAGGTGCAATATCATGCATAATTTCTTGATATAAGGTATGAGGGATTATGCTTGCACTAGCACCTACATCACATAAACCATGATAGCAATGATCTCCTATCTTAACAGAGATAACAGGCAAGCCTACCATAGGTCTATGATTATTCTAGCATTGGGTTTGGCTATTCTAGCAGATTCCTCTTGGAGGTAAATAACATGTCCATCTAAATCTTCTACCAAGAGATCTTTAACCATCGCAACACTAGGTTCAACTTTAATTTTCTCAGAGGGTGTAGGTGTTCTAGTATTACTCTTACGAACTACAGTTGAAGCTTTAGGATGATCCTTTATCCTAACAGGGAAAGGTGGTCTCTCAATATAAGCTGTAGGAACAATAGGATCAGCATTATAAGTGTTAGTCTTTTCTTCAACTTTAACAGGTTCAACTACTTTTACTTCAATGGGAGGATGGTATTTAAACCACTTCTCCTTGGGAAGATCAACATGAGTAGCAAATGATTCACAAGAAGAAGCTACTATCTAAGAGTCAAGTCCATATTTAGTGCTAATCTCACGGAAAACATCGGTATCCATAAAAGCTTTAACACAATCAAACTTAGGGGGTCATACCTGACTCCTCACCTTTGTCGAGATCCCAATATTCGGAGTTGCGTTTAATTATTTCCAATAAATCCCATTTGAATTCAATAGTCTTCATCATAAAAGAACCAGAGCAAGAAGTATCGAGCATGGAGCGATTATCGAGAGAAAGCCGAGCATACAATTTTTGAATAATCATTTCTCTTGAGAGCTCATGATTGGGGCATGAATATAACATTGATTTAAGCCTCCCCCAAGCTTGAGCGATGCTTTCTCCTTCGCAAGGCCAAAAATTATAAATATAATTACGATCACGATGAACCTGGCGCATAGGGTAGAACTTCTGATGAAATTCCAACTTCAAACGATTATAGTTCCATGATCCAATATCATCACATAGCCTAAACCATGTCAATGCATCTCCCTTCAAAGATAAAGGGAAGAACTTCTTCTTGATAACATCCTCGGGCATACCTGCAAGCTTAAATAATCCACAAACTTCATCCACATAGATTAGGTGTAAATCGGGATGCAGTGTTCCGTCTCCTGTAAAAGGATTATCAAGCAGTTTCTCTATCATACGCGAAGGAATTTCAAAGCAAACATTTTCAGTAGGTGCAGTACGTAGAGGAGCAACTCTTTGCTCTTCTGGTCGGGGTGAAGATACCCCGAACAAGCCCCTCAAAGGATTATGAGCCATAGTAACAAGTGACAATAAATTTCAGCACACTATATAAATTTTTCCTTACCAAATTCCACTTACCAAAGGCGCTTCACTCCCCGGCAACGGCGCCAGAAAAGAGTCTTGATGACCCACAAGTGTAGGGGATCTATCGTAGTCCTTTCGATAAGTAAGAGTGTCGAACCCAACGAGGAGTAGAAGGAAATGATAGGCAGTTTTCAGTAAGGTATTTTCTGCAAGCACTGAAATTATAGGTAACAGATAGTTTTGTGATAACGTAACTGGTAGCAAGTGACAAAAGGTAAAAGTAAATAAGGTGCAACAAGGTGGCCCAATCCTTTTTGTAGCAAAGTACAAGCCTGGACAAACTCTTATATGAAGGAAAGCGCTCCCGAGGACACATGGGAATTATCGTCAAGCTAGTTTTCATCACGATCATCTGATTCGCGTTCGGTACTTTGATAATTTGGTATGTGGGTGGACCGGTGCTTGGGTGCTGTCCTTACTTGGACAAGCCTCCCACTTATGATTAACCTCTAATGCAAGCATCCGCAACTACAAAATAAGAATTAAGGTAAACCTAACCATAGCATGAAACAAGTGGATCCAAATCAGCCCCCTACGAAGCAACACATAAACTAGGGTTTAAGCTTCTGTCACTCTAGCAACCCATCATCTACTTATTACTTCCCAATGCCTTCCTATAGGCCCAAATAATGGTGAAGTGTCATGTAGTCGACGTTCACATGACACCACTAGAGGAGAGACAACATACATCTCATCAAAATATCGAACGAAGACCAAATTCACATGACTACTAGTAGCAAGACTTCTCCCATGTCCTCAGGAACCAAAGTAACTACTCACAAGACATAATATTGTTCATGATCAGAGGGGTATTAATATGCATAATGGATCTGAACATATGATCTTCCACCAAATAAACCAACTAGCATCAACTACAAGGAGTAATCAACACTACTAGCAACCCACAGGTACCAATCTGAGGTTTGGGTACAAAGATTGGATACAAGAGATGAACTAGGGTTTGAGAGGAGATGGTGCTGGTGAAGATGTTGATGAAGATAGCCCTCCCCAAGATGGGAGAGTTGTTGGTGATGACGGCGGTGATGATTTCCCCCTCCCGGAGGGAAGTATCCCCGACAGGACAACTCTGCCGGAGCCCTAGATTGGTTTCCGCCAAGGTTCCGCCTCGAGACGGCGGCGTCTGGTCCCGAAAGGCTCCTTATGATTTTTTCCAGGTCAAAACACCTCATATAGGAGAAGATGGGCATCGGGGGGCCCACAAGATAGGGGTGGGCGCCCCCACCCTCGTGGACAGCAGGTGGCCCTCCTGGTGATCTTCTTTCGCCAGATATTTTTTATATTTTCTGAAACGGAGTCCTGCGAAGTTTCGAGGCTTTTTGAGTTGTGCAGAATAGGTTTCCAGATTTTGCTCCTCTTCCAGCCCGAAATTCCAGTTGCCGGCATTCTCCCTCTTCATGTAAACCTTGTAAAATAAGAGAGAAAAGGCATAAGTATTGTGACAAAACATGTAATAACAGCCCATAATGCAATAAATATCAACATATAAGCATGATGCAAAATGGACGTATCAGTCACCACGCCGTCGTGCTAACAGAACTCATATACTACCTCAACGTCTTGCTGGATCAAGAAGGCGAGGGACGTCACCGAGCTAAACGTGTGCAGAACACGGAGGTGTCGTGCGTTTGGTACTTGATCGGTTGAAGCGCGAAGAAGTTCGACTACATCAACCGCATTGTGAAACGCTTTCGCTTATGGTCTATGAGGATACATAGACACACTCTTCCCCTCGTTGCTATGCATCTCCATGGATAGATCATTTCGTGTGCATAGATTTTTTTCATGCAACATTTCCCAACACCAGGTCCTGCTATTGGTTATTGACCGGAGAGCGTTTCGGTCATGTCTACAAAATTCTTGAACACGTAGGGTCCGCACGCTTAACTTTCGTTGACGATATAGTCTATATGAGTTATGTGAGTTGGTGACCGAATGTTTTTCGAAGCCCCGAATGAGATCACGGACATGACGAGGAGCTCCGAAATGGTCAAGAGGTAAAGATTGATATATAGGATGATGGTATTCGGGTTTCGGAATGCACCGGATTACCATCGGAGCGCCGAAAGGGGTTCCAGGAGGCCACGGGGAGTTTTTGGGCTTAACGGGCCAAGGAGAGGGGAGCACACCATCCCACAGGGGGGCTGGCGTGCCCACCTCCTGGTCGCCGGCCCTAGGGAAGGAAAGGAAGAGGGCAACCTCCTCTTACCTTCTCTTCCACGTGAGATAAATGAAGGGGGGGGGGCTCCCCTTCTGCCTTCTCCCCATGCGCCAAGAAGGAAGGGGGCGCCTATGGAAGGCGCCCTAGGGTGGCCCCCGGCCCCCTTGTGGTGCTCTTAGGGCTGCCTCACCTCCCCCTCCACCTATACATATGTGATAAGAGGAGGGGCGCCACACACTATGAATCCCCAAGCTGTGTGCGGCGCCCCCCTCCCTGTAGTTCATCCTCCGTCTAAATCTGTTGTTCTTGGTGAACCTACAGAAATAGTTTCACCACCACCGTCACCACGCCGTCGTGCTGCCGGAACTCATCTACTACTTCGCCCCTCTTGCTGGATCAAGAAGGCGAGGACGTCATCGAGCTGAACAGGTGCTGAACGCGGAGGTGACGTACGGTCATTGCTTGATCGGAATGGATCGTGAAGGTGTACGACTACATCAACCGTGTTGATAAATGCTTCCGCTTAGCGATCTACAAGGGTATGTAGATGATATCCCCATCTCGTAGCTATGCATCTTCATGGATAGATCTTGCGTGTGCGTATATTTTGTTTTTGTTTTCCATGCAACATTCCCTCATAACCCACAAGTATAGGTGATCGTTTGTAGCCTTTTTCGATAAGTAAGAGTGTCGAACCCAACGAGGAGCTAAAGGTAGAACAAATATTCCCTCAAGTTCTATCGGCCACCGATACAACTCTACGCACACTTACCGTTTGCTTTATCTAGAACAAGGATAAAACTAGGAGTACTTTGTAGGATAGGTTTGCAAGATAATAAAGAACGTGAAAATAAAAGTTAGGTGCAGCAATAAAAGTACAATTAAATTAGTATAGCGAGTGTGGATTAGTGTGGTAGGATTTGCGGAATTGTCCCTAGGCAATCGATAACAAGTACCGATAATCATTCTTGCAATTTTATATGAGGGAGACGCATTAGCTAACACACTTTCCGTACTTGGATCATATGCACTTATGATTGGAACTCTAGCAAGCATCTGCAACTACTAAAGGTCATTAAGGTCGTGAAACCCAACCATAGCATTAAGTATCAAGTCCTCTTTACTCCCATACGTCATACCCCACTTACTCGGGTTTAAGCTTATGTCACTCTAGCAACCCACCATAAGCGAACCATGAACATATTCCAACACCCTACAACGGGGACCCCTCATGTTCGCGCGAGAACGGAGGGCACCGTAGGACAACACCAAAATAAAATATACAATCATACCAACCAAGATCACGATTAACCCATAGGACAAAATAGATCTACTCAAACATCATAGGATGGCAACATAGTATTGTATAATAATATGAAGCATAAAGCACCATGTTCAAGTAGGGGGTACAACGGGTTGCGGGAGTGTGGACCGCTGAATATAGATGAGGGAAGGTGATGGAGTTGTTGGTGAAGATGACGGAGTTGTTGGAGTAGATCGCCGTCACACGATATTGCCCCGACGGTGTCCCGGCGCCACCGGGAGAGAGGGGGAGAGAGCCCCCCTCCTTCGTCTTCTTCCTTGGCCTCCTCCCTAGGTGGGAGGAGGGTTCCCCCTCTGGTCCATGGCCTCCATGGTAGCGGAGGGGCGAGAGCCCCTCCGAGATTGGATATGTCTCTATGTCCTGTTCTGTTTCGCGTTTCCCAGATCTGGCCCTTCACCATTTCTTAAATTCCCGGAGATTCGTAACTCCAATTGCGCTGAAATTTTAACACGGTTTTTTTCATAAATTAGATTTCTTGCGCCAGAAGAAGGGCCCCAACCGACGTTCGAGGAGGGCACAAGACACCTGGGCGCGCCAGGCACCCCCTGGCGTGCCCTGATGGGTTGTGGTCACTATGGGGCCCCGTTTTCATTGATTCCAACTCCTAAAAATCACATATATTCTAAAATAATTCTCCGTAAATTTTTATCGTGTTTTAACTTTGTTTGATATTGATATTCCGTGAAACAAAAAACATGCAAGAAACATGAACTAGCACTGGGCACTGGATCAGTAAGTTAGTCCAAATAAATCATATAAATTGTTGCCACAAGTATGTAAAAGTTGAATAATATTGGCATATACGACGAAGACGTATCATTCCCCAACAGTCACCTAGAGGGGGTTGAATAGGCAGTTTAAAACTATTTACAATTAAGGCTTGAACAAATACGGAATAAAACTAGTGTTTAATTTGTCAAGCACAAAACCTAAATATAATAGGCTCAGCTATATACAACAACAACGTATGCTAAGCAAGATAAACAACTAAGTGTTGGGGAATGTAGTATTTTAAATTTTTCCTACGATCACGCAAGATCTATCTACCAGATGCATAGCAACGAGAGGGGAGAGTGAGTCTACGTACCCTCGTAGACCGAAAGCGGAAGCGTTAGAACAACGCGGTTGATGTAGTCGTACGTCTTCACGGCCCGGCCGATCAAGCACCGAAACTACGGCACCTCCGAGTTCTAGCACACGTTCAGCTCGATGACGTCCCTCGAACTCCGATCCAGCCGAGTGTCGAGGGAGAGTTCCGTCAGCATGACAGCGTGGTGACGATCTTGATGTTCTACCGTCGCAGGGCTTCGCCTAAGCACCGCTACAATATTATCGAGGATAACTATGGTGGAGGGGGGCACCGCACACAGCTAAGAGATCAAGAGATCAATTGTTGTGTCTAGAGGTGCCCCCTGCCCCCGTATATAAAGGAGGGAGGGAGAGGCCGGCCCTAGAGGGGGCGTGCCAAGTGTGGGGAGTCCTACTAGGACTCCCAAGTCCTAGTAGGATTCCCCTTTCCTTTTCGGAGTAGGAGAGAAGGAAAGAGGGGGAGAGGGAGAAGGAAAAGGGGGCTGCACCCCTTGTCCAATTCGGACTAGAAGGGGGGCGCACGCCTCCTTCCTTTTGGCCTCTCTCCTCTATTCCCGTAACTCCCCGGTACTCCGAAAATACCCGAATCACTCGGAACCTTTCCGATGTCCGAATATAGTCGTCCAATATATCGATTTTTACGTCTCGACCATTTCGAGACTCCTCGTCATGTCCCCGATCTCATCCGGGAATCCGAACTCCTTCGGTACATCAAAACTCATAAACTCATAATAAAACTGTCATCGAAACCTTAAGCGTGCGGACCCTACGGGTTCGAGAACTATGTAGACATGACCGAGACACGTCTCCGGTCAATAACCAATAGAGGAACCTGGATGCTCATATTGGGTCCCACATATTCTACGAAGATCTTTATCGGTCAAACCGCATAACAACATACGTTGTTCCCTTTGTCATCGGTATGTTACTTGCCCGAGATTCGATCGTCGGTATCTCAATACCTAGTTCAATCTCGTTACCGGCAAGTCTCTTTACTCGTTCTGTAATACATCATCCCGCAACTAACTCATTAGCTGCAATGCTTGCAAGGCTTATAGTGATGTGCATTACCGAGTGGGCCCAAAGATACCTCTCCGACAATCGGAGTGACAAATCCTAATGTCGAAATACGCCTACCCAACAAGTACCTTCGGAGACACCTGTAGAGTACCTTTATAATCACCCAGTTACGTTGTGACGTTTGGTAGCACACAAAGTGTTCCTCCAGTATTCAGGAGTTGCATAATCTCATAGTCATAGGAACATGTATAAGTCATAAAGAAAGCAATAGCAGTAAAACTTAAACGATCATAGTGCTAAGCTAACGGATGGGTCTTGTCCATCACATCATTCTCCTAATGATGTGATCCCATTGATCAAATGACAACGCATGTCTATGGCTAGGAAACATAACCATCTTTGATCAATGAGCTAGTCTAGTAGAGGCATACTAGGGACACTCTGTTTTGTCTATGTATTCACACATGTATTAAGTTTCCGGTTAATACAATTCTAGCATGAATAATAAACATTTATCATGATATAAGGAAATAAATAATAACTTTATTATTGCCTCTAGGGCATATTTCCTTCAGTCTCCCACTTGCACTAGAGTCAATAATCTAGTTCACATCGCCATGTGATTTAACACCGATAGTTCACATCGTCATGTGATTAACACCCAAAGGGTTTACTAGAGTCAATAATCTAGTTCACATCGCTATGTGATTAACACCCAAAGAGTACTAAGGTGTGATCATGTTTTGCTTCGTGAGAGAAGTTTAGTCAACGGGTCTGTCACATTCAGATCCGTATGTATTTCGCAAATGTCTATGTGTCTACAATGCTCTGCATGGAGCTACTCTAGCTAATTGCTCTCACTTTCAATACGCATCCAGATTGATACTTAGAGTCAGCTGGATTTAGTGCCAAAGCTTGCATCGGCGTAACCCTTTACGACGAACTCTTTATCACCTCCATAATCGAGAAATATTTCCTTAGTCATCCATTTACTAAGGATAATTTTGACCGATGTACAGTGATCTACTCCTGGATCACTATTGTACCTCCTTGTCAAACTCATGGCAAGGTACACAACATGTTTGGTACACAGCATGGCATACTTTATTGAACCTATGGCTGAGGCATAGGGAATGACTTCCATTCTCTCTATAATTTTCTGCCGTGGTCTGGCTTTGAGTCTTACTCAACTTCACACCTTACAAGTCAGGCAAGAACTCCTTCTTTGACTGATCCATTTTGAACTACTTCAAAATCTTATCAAGGTATGTACTCATTGAAATTCTTATCAAGCGTCTTGATCTATCTCTATAGATCTTGATGCCCAATATGTAAGCAGCTTCACCGAGGTCTTTCTTTGAAAAACTCCTTTCAAACACTCCTTTATGCTTTCCAGAATATTCTACATTATTTCTGATCAACAATATGTCATTCACATATACTTATCAGAAATGTTGTACTGCTCCCACTCACTTTCTTGTAAATACATGCTTCACCGCAAGTCTGTATAAATCTATATGCTTCGATCAACTTATCAAAGCGTATATTCCAACTCCGAGATCCTTGCACCAGTCCATAGATGGATCGCTGGAGCTTGCACATTTTGTTAGCACCTTTAGGATTGACAAAACCTTCTGGTTACATCATATACAATTCTTCTTTAATAAGTCCATTAAAGAATGCAGTTTTATTGTCCATTTGCCAGATATCATAAAATGCGGCAATTGCTAACATGATTCAGACAGACTTAAGCATCGCTACGGGTGAGAAAGTCTCATCATAGTCAACTCCTTGAACTTGTCGAAAACCTTTCGCAACAAGTCGAGCTTTGTAAACAATGTTGGAAATATGCCCTAGAGGCAATAATAAAAGAGTTATTATTATATTTCCTTGTTCATGATAATCGTTTATTATCCATGCTATAATTGTATTGATTGGAAACTCATATACATGTGTGGATAAATAGACAAACTTTGTGTCCCTAGTAAGCCTCTTCAGGACTAGCTCGTTGATCAAAGATGACCGCGGTTTCCAGGTCATAGACATGAGTTGTCATTTGATAACGGGATCACATCATTAGGAGAATGATGTGATGGACGAGACCCAAACGTTAAACATAGCTTTTGATCGTATCAGTTATCGCTATAGTTTTCTGCATGTCAAGTATAAGTTCCTATGACCATGAGATCATGTAACTCACTGACACCGTAGGAGTGCTTTGTGTGTGCCAAACGTCGCAACGTAACTGGGTGACTATAAAGGTACTCTACAGGTATCTCCGAAGGTGTCTATTGAGTTGACATGGATCGAGACTGGGATTTGTCACTCCGTGTGACGGAGAGGTATCTCCGGGCCCACTCGGTAATACATCATCTCAATGAGCTCAAAGTGATTAAGTAGTTAGTCACGGGATTATGTATTACGGTAACGAGTAAAGAGACTTGCCGGTAACGAGATTGAACTAGGTATAGAGATACCGACGATCGAATCTCGGGCAAGTAACATACCGACGAGACAAAGGGAACTGTATACGGGATTGCCTGAATCCTTGACATCGTGGTTCATCCGATGAGATCATCGAGGAACGTGTGGGAACCAATATGGGTATCCAGATCCCGCTATTGGTTATTGGCCTGGGAGTGTCTCGGTCATGTCTGCATAGTTTCCGAACCCGCAGGGTCTACACACTTAAGGTTCGGTGACGCTAGGGTTGTTAGTGAGAACAGTGCATGGTTACCGAAGGTTGTTCGGAGTCCCGGATGAGATCCCGGACGTGACGAGGGTCTCCGGAATGGTCCGGGTACGAAGATTGATATATAGGATGAAAGGTTTCGGAGTCCGGAAGTGTACCGGGGAGCATCGGGAAATCGGCGGATGACCGAAAGGGGTTTCGGGGGTCCCGGAAGGAGTTTCGGGCCTAATGGGCCACAAAGGGGGGACACAACAGCCCTCATAGGGCTGTGCGCCCCCCCTGGGCCCTCTCCTCATGCGCCAAGAGGGGTGGACCCCCCTAGGGCTGCCGCACCCCCTTAGCCTTGGGGGGCAAGGCACCTGGGGGGAAACCCTAGCCCCAGGGGGCGCCGCCCCCTCCCCATCTGCCCTGGCCGCCGGCCCCTAGGGGAAACCCTAGGGCGCCCCCTCCCCTCTACTCCCCCTATATAAAGAGAGGCAGAGGGAGGGCAGCCACACACGTTCGTGCCTCGGTGCTGCCCTCCCTCTCCCACATCCATCTTCGTTTCCCGCGGTGCTTGGCGAAGCCCTGCTGGAATCCTCCACCACCATCTCCACCACGCCGTCGTGCTGCCGGTGTCTCCATCAACCTCTCCTTCCCCCTTGCTGGATCAAGAAGGAGGAGACGTCCCCGAGCTGTACGTGTGAAGAACGCGGAGGCACCGTTGCTTCGGTGCTTGGATCTTCAGCGATCTGAATCGCGGCGAGTACGACTCCATCAACCGCGTTCTTGAACGCTTCCGCTTAGCGATCTACAAGGGTATGTGGATCCAACTCTCCCCTCGTAGATGCATCTCCTAGATTGATCTTGGTGAGCGTAGGAAAATTTTTTGTTTCCCATGCAACGTTCCCCAACAGTGGCATCATGAGCTAGGATCTTGCGTAGATGCTTTCACGAGTAGAACACAAAAGGGTTTGTGGACGTTGATGTTTAGATTGCTTCCCTCCTTAGTCTTTCTTGATTCAGCGGTATTATGGGATGAAGCGGCCCGGACCAACTTTACATGTCCACGTACATGAGACCGGTTCCATCGACAGACATGTGACTTTTGTTGCATAAGATGGCTGGCGGGTGTCTGTCTCTCCTATCTTAGTTGAATCGGAATAGAACAAGGCGGTCCTTGTAGAAGGTTAAATAGCAACTTAAATATCACCGTTGTGGCTTTGCGTAGGTAAGAAGCGTTCTTACTAGATACCCATAGCAGCCACGTAAAACATGCAACAACAAATTAGAGGACGTCTAACTTGTTTTTGCAGGGTATGTATGTGATATGATATGGCCAATGACATGATGAGATATATTTGATGTATGAGATGATCATGTTGTAATAGTTAATATCGACTTGCATGTCGATGTATACGGCAACCGGCAGGAGCCATAGGGTTGTCTTTAATTTTTGTATGACCTGCGTGTCAATCATTAAGCGCTTTGTAATGCTTTACTTTATCGCTAAACGGTAGCAATAGTAGTAAGAGCATGGTGGGCGCGCGACAACCCCGATGGCGACACGATGATGGAGATCATGATGATGGAGATCATGGTGTGGCGCCGGTGACGATGGAGATCATGCCGGTGCTTTGGAGATGGAGATCAAAAGCACGAGTTGATGGCCATATCATGTCACTTATGATTTGCATGTGATGTTAATCCTTTTATGCATCTTATTTTTCTTAGGACGACGGTAGCATTATAAGATGATCCTTCACTAAAATTTCAAGATAAAATTGTGTTCCCCCCGAGTGTGCGCCGTTGCGAAGGTTCGTCGTTTCGAAGCACCACGTGATGATCGGGTGTGATAGACTCTACGTTCGCATACAACGGGAGCAAGCCAGAGAACACGTCGGGGGCAGCCCCTGGCGCCAGCAGAGAGTACTCCTCTCGAGGCGCAAAATCTGCAGAAACATCCACACTCGGGCTAGATACAGTAGCTCCAGAGAACACGTCGTAAGCAGGTAACATAACAATCGGAAACGAACCTCCTGACTCAGAAGACGAATCCCGATAAGCACCAACCTCCAGGGTGCCCTCGCGACGCTGAACTGCGGGAGATGGCGTGACCCGAGGGGACTCCCCCCTGATACCCTCCTCCCCAGGTAGATACGCATCCAGAAGCAACGGTGCCAGCGGTGGAAGTTCCATCTCCACCGGATCGTCCAACTCGGCTCTGTGGCCCCACAAACGACTGGGGGCCGAAGCCGCCCCAAAGGACCCAAAACGAAGTGCAGACAGAGAGGTAGCTGGGGGTGCTTCCCCCTTCCCTCCGGAGCTCCCGGAGGACTGCTGAGACTGACCCGGTGTCGGTGCCTGGCCAGGCATAGCCGGCGCCCCTGCAGCCGACTCACTTCCCCCACGTGCCTCATGTTGGAAATATGCCCTAGAAGCAATAATAAAAGAGTTATTATTATATTTCCTTGTTCATGATAATCGTTTATTATCCATGCTATAATTGTATTGATTGGAAACTTAAATACATGTGTGGATAAATAGACAAACTTTGTGTCCCTAGTAAGCCTCTTCAGGACTAGCTCGTTGATCAAAGATGACCGCGGTTTCCAGGTCATAGACATGAGTTGTCATTTGATAACGGGATCACATCATTAGGAGAATGATGTGATGGACGAGACCCAAACGTTAAAAATAGCTTTTGATCGTATCAGTTATCGCTATAGTTTTCTGCATGTCAAGTATAAGTTCCTATGACCATGAGATCATGTAACTCACTGACACCGTAGGAGTGCTTTGTGTGTGCCAAACGTCGCAACGTAACTGGGTGACTATAAAGGTACTCTACAGGTATCTCCGAAGGTGTCTGTTGAGTTGACATGGATCGAGACTGGGATTTGTCACTCCGTGTGACGGAGAGGTATCTCCGGGCCCACTCGGTAATACATCATCTCAATGAGCTCAAAGTGACTAAGTAGTTAGTCACGGGATTATGTATTACGGTAACGAGTAAAGAGACTTGCCGGTAACGAGATTGAACTAGGTATAGAGATACCGACGATCGAATCTCGGGCAAGTAACATACCGACGAGACAAAGGGAACTGTGTACGGGATTGCCTGAATCCTTGACATCGTGGTTCATCCGATGAGATCATCGAGGAACGTGTGGGAACCAATATGGGTATCCAGATCCCGCTATTGGTTATTGGCCTGGGAGTGTCTCGGTCATGTCTGCATAGTTTCCGAACCCGCAGGGTCTACACACTTAAGGTTCGGTGACGCTAGGGTTGTTAGTGAGAACAGTGCATGGTTACCGAAGGTTGTTCGGAGTCCCGGATGAGATCCCGGACGTGACGAGGGTCTCCGGAATGGTCCGGGGACGAAGATTGATATATAGGATGAGAGTGTTCGGAGTCCGGAAGTGTTCCGGGGAGTATCGGGAAGACGGCGGATGACCGAAAGGGGTTTTCGGGGTCCCGAAAAGAGTTTCGGGCCTAATGGGCCACAAAGGGGAGACGCAACAGCCCTCATAGGGCTGTGCGCCCCCCCTAGGGCCCTCTCCTCATGCGCCAAGGGGGCTGGACCCCCCTAGGGCTACCGCACCCCCTTAGGCTTGGGGGGCAAGGCACCTGGGGGGGAAACCCTAGCCCCAGGGGGCGCCGCCCCCTCCCCATCTGCCCTGGCCGCCGGCCCCTAGGGGAAACCCTAGGGCGCCCCCTCCCCTCTCTCCCCCCTATATAAAGAGAGGCAGAGGGAGGGCAGCCACACACGTTCGTGCCTCGGTGCTGCCCTCCCTCTCCCACATCCATCTTCGTAAACTCCGCGGTGCTTGGCGAAGCCCTGCTGGAATCCTCCACCACCATCTCCACCACGCCGTCGTGCTGCCGGTGTCTCCATCAACCTCTCCTTCCCCCTTGCTGGATCAAGAAGGAGGAGACGTCCCCGAGCTGTACGTGTGAAGAACGCGGAGGCACCGTTGCTTCGGTGCTAGGATCTTCAGCGATCTGAATCGCGGCGAGTACGACTCCATCAACCGCGTTCTTGAACGCTTCCGCTTAGCGATCTACAAGGGTATGTGGATCCAACTCTCCCCTCGTAGATGCATCTCCTAGATTGATCTTGGTGAGCGTAGGAAATTTTTTTGTTTCCCATGCAACGTTCCCCAACAGTGGCATCATGAGCTAGGATCTTGCGTAGATGCTTTCACGAGTAGAACACAAAAGGGTTTGTGGACGTTGATGTTTAGATTGCTTCCCTCCTTAGTCTTTCTTGATTCAGCGGTATTATGGGATGAAGCGGCCCGGACCAACTTTACATGTCCACGTACATGAGACCGGTTCCATCGACAGACATGTGACTTTTGTTGCATAAGATGGCTGGCGGGTGTCTGTCTCTCCTATCTTAGTTGAATCGGAATAGAACAAGGCGGTCCTTGTAGAAGGTTAAATAGCAACTTAAATATCACCGTTGTGGCTTTGCGTAGGTAAGAAGCGTTCTTGCTAGATACCCATAGCAGCCACGTAAAACATGCAACAACAAATTAGAGGACGTCTAACTTGTTTTTGCAGGGTATGTGTAACATCCCCAGTATCATGCCACAGTAATCTCCCACTAATCATGCCAAGTCATCCTCATTAAACCCTAATGAAAATAATTCAGGAATAATCCAAACTCAGATTCAAATTCCAAACTCAAGTCAAACATTTATTTCTTCAATTGGTAAAACTAAAATGTCCACAATGTTGCAAATAATCTCGGGGCAAATATATAAGTGGAACCAACATTTCTGGGAATCCCAAATTGCTCCTGGAAAATTATTTGAATGTTCCAGCAGCATTTAACCTACCTCATTCAATTTCTAAAAATATTAACACCATTCCAATTGCCCCCAAAATAATTGTGGCAGTGCATTAGAATGCCAAGTGATTAATGGGCCAAGCCCCACATTATTCTGAAGTGGTTGGATGGCCCAAATAATTCTATTTCCTTCACTGTTTTTAAATGAAAGAAAAATTTACAGAAAAGGGAAAGGGTGGGCGAGGCTTACCTGTCGCTGGGCCAAGCCCAGCCCATCTATCCATTCCCTACCTGCTTCTGCCTCTCTGTCACGCTCCCCATGGCTGGGAGCTCGCCGTCGCCGCCGCTTCTCGACGCGCGTCGTCACAGTGGCGGAGAGAGGGGATAAGGGCGACGCCCAGCTAACCCCCTGGCGTCCCCATCCATCCATTCCCTCGCCTCTCCCTCTCGCTCTCCACCTTCCCTTCCCAGATCCCCTTCTCCACCTCGCCCGAACGCGCCCGTCGCCGTCCACCTTGCTCCGCCGTGGCCACCTGCCTCCCCACGTCGCCTTCCCGCGTCCAACGGCTCCGCCGTCGTCCTCCCCGTCGACTGCGCCTAGCCGCTGGCATCGGGAGCCGTTGCCGTGAGCTCCACGAGCCCTTCTTCAACCTTCGGCCACCGGAGCTTCTCCGGCGATTGCCGGCGATCTGCTGCTCCTATTTTGCCAACGGGCCTACGTGTGCCCTCACGGTGAGCGTGCGCATCTTTCCCCTCACTCGCCTGAGCTCTTACGCCACCGTAGCGCTGTAGCCATCGCCACCAGATAGCGACTCCGCCGCGGAGCTCGCCGCCGGCGATGCACTCAGCGTCACGGCTGTGCGAGTGCGGGAACGCACTCAGCACCTCCCCGCGGTTCCAACGCGACCGACCCCGTGGCTTGTCGTGCCCTACCGTGCCGTAGCCGTGCTCGCCCGTAGCATCTCGCCGCCGGCGAGGACCTAGCGTTCGTCACCGGCCGCTGCTGCTCGCGCTGGGGCCAGGGTTCGACGCGGCACTCTCGCCCCGATCGAACGCGACCAACCGCCGCCATTTTGGTCGCCGGACGGCGAATCCCGGCCGTTCCCGAGTCGCGCCGCCGCGAGAACGAGCTCGCCGGCGTCTAAACGCCGGTGGCTGACGTGGCCAGGCGTGGGGTCCACCCTGGGTCACTGACAGTGGCCCCGGTGGGTCCTGTTGACCCCGCTGACCAGTCAACGTGCTGACTGGGCGCCCACTGTGCCGCTGACACGCGGGCCCCACCCGCAAAAATGTCTTAAACAAATAAATAAAACTGATAATTAGAAAGTTAATTAATTTGAACTCTAATGAGTCACTGACAAGTGGGGTCCATCCCTTAATTAACTCTGTAAATTAAATCAGTTCACTGTTAATTTAAACAGAGGCTGACGTGTGGGTCCCACTAGACCCACATGTCAGATTTGACTGGTCAGCCGTCATGTTGACTTGCTGATGCCAGCATGACATCATGCTGATGTCATATTTCCTTTTTCTGTTAATTTAAATAAAATTCAGAAAATCATTTAAACTTTAGAAAAATCATATCTTTTAATCCGTAACTCCGATGAAAATAATTTATATATGAAAGTTGCTCAGAATTTCGATACGAAACTAGATACGCCCTCCGTATTCCCGTCAGATGCCCCTAGCTAGATGAACATGGAAATTTCGGCCTGTTTTCGATAAATGAATAGTGCTCAACTTTAATAAAATAAATCCAAACAAATTCCTAAAATAGCTAAATGACTTAGACATGTCTTTAAGCAACCCTGCACTGCACCCCAGTTGCCACTTGACTCTGACACCACTAACCTGCAACCGTCCCCCTCCGGTAAACTGTCCGACACAGATCCGGAACCGGGAATATTTTCCCGGATGGGTTCCCCTTCTTCGTTATCGGTAGCACTGCGTTAGATCGTCATGCTTTGTGATTATTTACGTTACTGTGTATTTATATTGTTTCCTCTCCCCCTTTCTTCCCGGTAGACCCCGAGACCGCTGACGGTGCCCTGGTGATCGACTACTTCACCGCCGTTGTTCCTTTTCATTTGCCAAGCAACCAGGCAAGCAACCCCCCCTTTTGATCATTCCGATATCGCCTATGTCTATTCTCTCTTATTCTTGCATTAGAATTGCTGCTACTGCTACTGCTCCTATTACTGTTGCATAGCCTGTTTTTGCTAAACTGTTGACACCTGTCTTTATTCATAAACTGCTTAGTATAGGTTGGGTAGCACTGCTGTGGTCCCGCTTTCTCGTAGTTGCCTCGCATAGTACCCTTGCCTCGATCAAGCGATCGAGCCCCTTCCCCTGACCGTCTTCACATCATCGCACACCCCCCTAATATGCTCGACTCCGCAGAGTTAACATCGGGTGACGAGGGTGATACCTCCGAACTCACTTCTGATGTTGTCCCTGTAGTATAGCTAGCTCGTTGTGGGTTACCGAGGGTGATTCCTCTTCCCACTTCCGACTTAGCTTTTGTCGTGCATCCGCTATGGTGATTACCGCCGAGGGTGATTCCTCCGGTATCACCTTAACGGGACTTGTCGTTTAGGAGTCCAACGAGGGTGATTCCTCGGATTCCTCATCGGCATAGAAACCACACGGATGCCCTGTTTCACCATACCGTGTTTAAAGACGTATCGATCCCCGAGGCCGGACGTCGCCAGGAACAAAGGCGTGCGGCCAGAGGTATCGTGCGTCTGATGACACTTTGAAGTTACTACTACACATGTTGGATGGAGGCGGGTTGACCCAGAGGGGTACCCGCGAGTGCCTTTGAGGCGTGAGCTGTGGAGTCGGGTGACCAGTGAGGGTACCCGCGAGATAACTACGAGGCGTGGCCGGTCATTTCCCAGTCCTTGTCACAAGTCCTCGAGACGGGACGACGGGGCCAACAGTATCGTAGGCTCTGCTCGTTACCGCGCGCTCCCAATACACTAAGCGATTTGGATATTTGATCCGAGGGGCCTCCGGGTCCGATAGCACTAACCACCACGTGGGTGTGAGTGGGTGCTCTGTGTCGTATACATCAGCCGGAGTCGTCACGACGTCAGCGATTGAGCGGCCCGTTCGGATTGGACTTAGGATGCAACTGCGCTTGTATAAGGGGTTGCTAGGTCTGCTACCGAACGACCTCGCAACGTGCGGAGTGTCCGGGGCGACGGCCATGACCCCCGGGGGCATAGGATTAGTCCGGCGTGCTCGATCCTCTCTGGCGGTATCCGGTCGGGTTGCGTCGTATAGTTTGGCCGAG
Source organism: Secale cereale (assembly GCA_902687465.1). Classification (NCBI taxonomy): domain Eukaryota; kingdom Viridiplantae; phylum Streptophyta; class Magnoliopsida; order Poales; family Poaceae; genus Secale; species Secale cereale. The sequence continues at coordinate 97,248,020 of LR738712.1, forward strand.
GGCGGGCACGACCTGATGGTGTGTCCGGCCGGAGTTAAGCGAGCGTGGTGGGTAACTTGGTGCACCCCTGCAGGGAAGAAAACATCTATCGATAGCCTGTCCTACGGTAACGGACACTCGGAGTTGTATCCACTTCGGTACAACTAGAACTGGTGACTTGAGATATGAAGATGATATTGCTATAAACACTATACATTATGATGTACTATTCTGCTCCCTTCTAATTGCTGCAAGACGCTGAAGATGCTAGTCTTCGTCAGGACTAGGCTTTTCCCCTCTCTATTCTGGCTTTCTGCAGTCTAGTCCACCCACATAAAGCCTCCTTTGAAAATAATGCATTGCTAGCATAGATCTGATGTAAGTCTTGCTGAGTACTTTGGATGAGTACTCACGGTTGCTTTGCTTCCCCTTTTGTCCTTCCCGCATGATAAACCAGACGACGGAGCCATGGTGCCCGCAGCCCCCATTGACGACTACTACTACCAGCCCGAGGCTGGCTACTACTACTACCCGGCCGGCGAGTACTTCTACGAGGAGCCGGCGGACGATGACCAGGAGTAGGATCGGAGGTCCCAGGCAGGAGGCCTGCGCCTTTTCGATCGTAGTTTTTCTTTTGCCCCGCCTGTGTAACAGGCCTATCTTCTTCTGTGTTGTATCTGTACCCAGATACCTAACGCTTCCGCTGACTATGTGTGTGACACTTGTTATGTATTCGAGCCCTCGAGGCCCCTGGCTTGTAATATATAACTTGTATGTTTTATTTATGTTTTAGAGTTGTGCTGTGATTTCCTTCACGTGAGTCCTTAGGCTTGATCGTGTGCATTTGCGTGTATGATTAGTGCACGGTCGGGCCGGGGTCGTCACAGGTTGGTATCAGAGCCGACTGCCTGTAGGAACCCCTTTCCAACTCCTGGGCCGAAGTCGAGTCTAGAGGTCCAAATTGTTTTACTAACTTGGCTGTGTGGCTTATGGCCCCACGTCGCCAATTGGGTGGTGTAGCATCTTTTATTCCTCGTCTTTACTCTAGGACTCTGAATTTCTCTCCTATTCGGGTTAAATGATTTTACTAACACCGGCCTTAGGTTCTCGTGAACGATTCCTCCCGGAGAGCCCCTTCGTTCCAGAAGATGGCGTGTCATCATCTGAAGACTCCGAAGATACTTCCTGAAGTTTTCCAAGACCCTATGTCCACTGCTCTTACAATTTCCCTGCTACCAGTAATCACCGGAATAGCTACACATCTTTGCCGTTTGTTTCTTCATTCTCAGTTACTCCTTCGTACACGATATACCCGAAATACTCCTCGTTAATCCGGAAATCCTTTGAGCCTACTGTCGTGCAGCTTCTTTCACACTGCGGATAGTTCCTCACATCCCTGTGGATCCATTCATCCCCAGTTGTTCTTGAGCTCCGCGAAATACTTCGTATTGCTATCTGATCTTTCGAGAATCCTCTGCAACCTACAACTTTGAGGCTCTTTTTACCTACTTGCATTACGGTTAGTTCCATATGTCAAGTAATCATCGTTGATATCCCTTGTCCCTACCATTCTGATCCTGTTGATTCAACAAATGTTGCGAATTCTCGCAATCATCAGTTGTTTCCTACTAAGTCATCCTTCCGGCTCAGACGTTATTTAGCCATGAGTTGGATCCCGGCCAATCATGTTATAATTGATTGTCCCTCTAGCTCTATTCAACTTATTCTTCCTTTGATCAGAGCCTCTGCTTCTGATCTTTTGTTTTAGAATCTTGACCCCATTGTGCTTAAGCGTCGAATTACTCCGATGTTTTTATAATTCGATGACTTTGCATTTCTTCTTCTTCTGGTTGAGTATCGATACTCACATCAGATCTTTTGCCGACCACCTAATCTTTTGTTGGATTAATATCCGACACTGCCCTCCATATTCCGTAACCTTGTTAGTTTCCCCTGATACATAATACCTTCGGTAAATTGTATCCCCCGTCTTGTCAACCATACTCTGCTTCTCGAGCTTATGCTATTTACCCCTGAAGTATGTGGTATATGTTTCTAAGATGCCCCGATGGGTTGAACATATGCCTTCCCTAATCTGTGTGAATCGAAAGTTATGCGGGTTACATCTACTCGCGTTTCGTCGGATACATTTTTGACTCTACAATTTCTTCGAAGACGAGAAGCGAATGAAAAGTAATGCATTGAAGAAGTGGGAGTCGACCTTGAACCTTTGTGTTCATGCCCATGGACCCGATGTAGAACTTATCATGGAAGCTGCTCGTAAAAATAATTACTTCCTTGGTACAAGTTCATCTTGCATCTCTGAATTGATCCTTTGCAAACACGGTTCCGATTATATTCTCCCCTTGATTCCATTTCCCGGATAAGTTAACATACTTGTCCTCTGCAGATCATTTCACCCATCCAACCTCGACTCTGATTGACCTCCGGGTATTACCCCTAGTACCTGTTACTGGGAAGTTATCCCTCCATCACCTCATTCCTAGCATGATCGGCTATATCATCATCATGCTAAATTTTAACCGTGTTACCTGGTCTTTATGCCCAGAGCACAACTTCCGTCAATGAGCGAAGCTCACGTCGATCTTCTTCATGTTATCATTTCACCTCAAACAACAAGCTTGATTTCGAGCTTGTGCCGTATCCGTGGTTCCATTAACCTTTCGCTTCATCATTCCTTTTTCTTGATGTCGTCGCTGTTCGATGGCATCTTCGTGAAACATCTCGACAAAATGTTTCTTGATCTACTATCCAAACAACACTGTATGGGTAATATCAAGATCCTTTCCTCGTCCCTTGTATCCAAATGCTTTTGAACTTACTGTCCTATCATGTATATCGTACTCCGCTTTTCATTGGGAAGGATATACTCCCAACTCTTGTGTGCAAACACATTTTCCTTTCCATTGGTTTGATTAATCAATTAATCACATTTTCCTTTCCATTGCCTTGTTTAACCTTTCTTGAGATCGTTATGACATGAGCAGGAATAATTCCCTGCTTATGAAATATACCTCGGTCTGCAACTCTGTCAGTGAGACCCTGTTACTATTGTTGATGACATTCCGGTAACCACCGATGGACGAGAACTTTGCCTTTTGGTCCGCCTCGTTCAACGAGCAGGAAAGTGGTTCTCTTCGTCCCTCGCCCTTGGTACCGACGATGTTATCGACATAACTGACAGACTGCCCCCTGACATACCTTGTTGTCGTGACCGGTAAAATGTCACCGTTCTCCCTACTTTCGATCGTCCCTCGCCACGGTTCTACACGATCGGGGCCTGACCCTCCTATACATTCTTGACTCCGAAGTATCCTATGCTTGTGGCTTTGCGTGTTATCAC
>LR738712.1:97251399-97306496 GCA_902687465.1 Secale cereale
CCCCCCCCCCCCCCCCGAGAGATGGTCCGTTCCCGATGCTTTGAACCCCTTTTCATATTCTGTTCAGCTATGGACCGGATGTCCATCCGCTTGAAACTTCTTCTCATACTTTCATACTTTACTCTCGATGATTTCCTAAGTTTCAACTCGAGAGAGTCTTTCTGCCGCATCCCCTGAGTTATCTGTCAGATGTTCGACCTTGTAAGGGTCAGTTCCTCCGAAGTTACTCCTTTTCTTCCCCACTTAAATCTCGGGACGAGATTTCTTGTAGTGGAGGAGATTTGTAACATCCCCAGTATCATGCCACAGTAATCTCCCACTAATCATGCCAAGTCATCCTCATTAAACCCTAATGAAAATAATTCAGGAATAATCCAAACTCAGATTCAAATTCCAAACTCAAGTCAAACATTTATTTCTTCAATTGGTAAAACTAAAATGTCCACAATGTTGCAAATAATCTCGGGGCAAATATATAAGTGGAACCAACATTTCTGGGAATCCCAAATTGCTCCTGGAAAATTATTTGAATGTTCCAGCAGCATTTAACCTACCTCATTCAATTTCTAAAAATATTAACACCATTCCAATTGCCCCCAAAATAATTGTGGCAGTGCATTAGAATGCCAAGTGATTAATGGGCCAAGCCCCACATTATTCTGAAGTGGTTGGATGGCCCAAATAATTCTATTTCCTTCATTGTTTTTAAATGAAAGAAAAATTTACAGAAAAGGGAAAGGGTGGGCGAGGCTTACCTGTCGCTGGGCCAAGCCCAGCCCATCTATCCATTCCCTACCTGCTTCTGCCTCTCTGTCACGCTCCCCATGGCTGGGAGCTCGCCGTCGCCGCCGCTTCTCGACGCGCGTCGTCACAGTGGCGGAGAGAGGGGATAAGGGCGACGCCCAGCTAACCCCCTGGCGTCCCCATCCATCCATTCCCTCGCCTCTCCCTCTCGCTCTCCACCTTCCCTTCCCAGATCCCCTTCTCCACCTCGCCCGAACGCGCCCGTCGCCGTCCACCTTGCTCCGCCGTGGCCACCTGCCTCCCCACGTCGCCTTCCCGCGTCCAACGGCTCCGCCGTCGTCCTCCCCGTCGACTGCGCCTAGCCGCTGGCATCGGGAGCCGTTGCCGTGAGCTCCACGAGCCCTTCTTCAACCTTCGGCCACCGGAGCTTCTCCGGCGATTGCCGACGATCTGCTGCTCCTATTTTGCCAACGGGCCTACGTGTGCCCTCACGGTGAGCGTGCGCATCTTTCCCCTCACTCGCCTGAGCTCTTACGCCACCGTAGCGCTGTAGCCATCGCCACCAGATAGCGACTCCGCCGCGGAGCTCGCCGCCGGCGATGCACTCAGCGTCACGGCTGTGCGAGTGCGGGAACGCACTCAGCACCTCCCCGCGGTTCCAACGCGACCGACCCCGTGGCTTGTCGTGCCCTACCGTGCCGTAGCCGTGCTCGCCCGTAGCATCTCGCCGCCGGCGAGGACCTAGCGTTCGTCACCGGCCGCTGCTGCTCGCGCTGGGGCCAGGGTTCGACGCGGCACTCTCGCCCCGATCGAACGCGACCAACCGCCGCCATTTTGGTCGCCGGACGGCGAATCCCGGCCGTTCCCGAGTCGCGCCGCCGCGAGAACGAGCTCGCCGGCGTCTAAACGCCGGTGGCTGACGTGGCCAGGCGTGGGGTCCACCCTGGGTCACTGACAGTGGCCCCGGTGGGTCCCGTTGACCCCGCTGACCAGTCAACGTGCTGACTGGGCGCCCACTGTGCCGCTGACACGCGGGCCCCACCCGCAAAAATGTCTTAAACAAATAAATAAAACTGATAATTAGAAAGTTAATTAATTTGAACTCTAATGAGTCACTGACAAGTGGGGTCCATCCCTTAATTAACTCTGTAAATTAAATCAGTTCACTGTTAATTTAAACAGAGGCTGACGTGTGGGTCCCACTGGACCCACATGTCAGATTTGACTGGTCAGCCGTCATGTTGACTTGCTGATGCCAGCATGACATCATGCTGATGTCATATTTCCTTTTTCTGTTAATTTAAATAAAATTCAGAAAATCATTTAAACTTTAGAAAAATCATATCTTTTAATCCGTAACTCCGATGAAAATAATTTATATATGAAAGTTGCTCAGAATTTCGATACGAAACTAGATACGCCCTCCGTATTCCCGTCAGATGCCCCTAGCTAGATGAACATGGAACTTTCGGCCTGTTTTCGATAAATGAATAGTGCTCAACTTTAATAAAATAAATCCAAACAAATTCCTAAAATAGCTAAATGACTTAGACATGTCTTTAAGCAACCCTGCACTGCACCCCAGTTGCCACTTGACTCTGACACCACTAACCTGCAACCGTCCCCCTCCGGTAAACTGTCCGACACAGATCCGGAACCGGGAATATTTTCCCGGATGGGTTCCCCTTCTTCGTTATCGGTAGCACTGCGTTAGATCGTCATGCTTTGTGATTATTTACGTTACTGTGTATTTATATTGTTTCCTCTCCCCCTTTCTTCCCGGTAGACCCCGAGACCGCTGACGGTGCCCTGGTGATCGACTACTTCACCGCCGTTGTTCCTTTTCATTTGCCAAGCAACCAGGCAAGCAACCCCCCCTTTTGATCATTCCGATATCGCCTATGTCTATTCTCTCTTATTCTTGCATTAGAATTGCTGCTACTGCTACTGCTCCTATTACTGTTGCATAGCCTGTTTTTGCAATACTGTTGATACCTGTCTTTATTCATAAACTGCTTAGTATAGGTTGGGTAGCACTGCTGTGGTCCCGCTTTCTCGTAGTTGCCTCGCATAGTACCCTTGCCTCGATCAAGCGATCGAGCCCCTTCCCCTGACCTTCTTCACACCACCGCACACCCCCTAATATGCTCGACTCCGCAGAGTTAACATCGGGTGACGAGGGTGATACCTCCGAACTCACTTCCGATGTTGTCCCTGTAGTATAGCTAGCTCGTTGTGGGTTACCGAGGGTGATTCCTCTTCCCACTTCCGACTTAGCTTTTGTCGTGCATCCGCTATGGTGATTACCGCCGAGGGTGATTCCTCCGGTATCACCTTAACGGGACTTGTCGTTTAGGAGTCCAACGAGGGTGATTCCTCGGATTCCTCATCGGCATAGAAACCACACGGATGCCCTGTTTCACCATACCGTGTTTAAAGACGTATCGATCCCCGAGGCCGGACGTCGCCAGGAACAAAGGCGTGCGGCCAGAGGTATCGTGCGTCTGATGACACTTTGAAGTTACTACTACACATGTTGGATGGAGGCGGGTTGACCCAGAGGGGTACCCGCGAGTGCCTTTGAGGCGTGAGCTGTGGAGTCGGGTGACCAGTGAGGGTACCCGCGAGATAACTACGAGGCGTGGCCGGTCATTTCCCAGTCCTTGTCACAAGTCCTCGAGACGGGACGACGGGGCCAACAGTATCGTAGGCTCTGCTCGTTACCGCGCGCTCCCAATACACTAAGCGATTTGGATATTTGATCCGAGGGGCCTCCGGGTCCGATAGCACTAACCACCACGTGGGTGTGAGTGGGTGCTCTGTGTCGTATACATCAGCCGGAGTCGTCACGACGTCAGCGATTGAGCGGCCCGTTCGGATTGGACTTAGGATGCAACTGCGCTTGTATAAGGGGTTGCTAGGTCTGCTACCGAACGACCTCGCAACGTGCGGAGTGTCCGGGGCGACGGCCATGACCCCCGGGGGCATAGGATTAGTCCGGCGTGCTCGATCCTCTCTGGCGGTATCCGGTCGGGTTGCGTCGTATAGTTTGGCCGAGGGCGGGCACGACCTGATGGTGTGTCCGGCCGGAGTTAAGCGAGCGTGGTGGGTAACTTGGTGCACCCCTGCAGGGAAGAAAACATCTATCGATAGCCTGTCCTACGGTAACGGACACTCGGAGTTGTATCCACTTCGGTACAACTAGAACTGGTGACTTGAGATATGAAGATGATATTGCTATAAACACTATACATTATGATGTACTATTCTGCTCCCTTCTAATTGCTGCAAGACGCTGAAGATGCTAGTCTTCGTCAGGACTAGGCTTTTCCCCTCTCTATTCTGGCTTTCTGCAGTCTAGTCCACCCACATAAAGCCTCCTTTGAAAATAATGCATTGCTAGCATAGATCTGATGTAAGTCTTGCTGAGTACTTTGGATGAGTACTCACGGTTGCTTTGCTTCCCCTTTTGTCCTTCCCGCATGATAAACCAGACGACGGAGCCATGGTGCCCGTAGCCCCCGTTGACGACTACTACTACCAGCCCGAGGCTGGCTACTACTACTACCCGGCCGGCGAGTACTTCTACGAGGAGCCGGCGGACGACGACCAGGAGTAGGATCGGAGGTCCCAGGCAGGAGGCCTGCGCCTTTTCGATCGTAGTTTTTCTTTTGCCCCGCCTGTGTAACAGGCCTATCTTCTTCTGTGTTGTATCTGTACCCAGATACCTAACGCTTCCGCTGACTATGTGTGTGACACTTGTTATGTATTCGAGCCCTCGAGGCCCCTGGCTTGTAATATATAACTTGTATGTTTTATTTATGTTTTAGAGTTGTGCTGTGATTTCCTTCACGTGAGTCCTTAGGCTTGATCGTGTGCATTTGCGTGTATGATTAGTGCACGGTCGGGCCGGGGTCGTCACAGTATGTATGTGATATGATATGGCCAATGACATGATGAGATATATTTGATGTATGAGATGATCATGTTGTAATAGTTAATATCGACTTGCATGTCGATGCATACGGCAACCGGCAGGAGCCATAGGGTTGTCTTTAATTTTTGTATGACCTGCGTGTCAATCATTAAGCGCTTTGTAATGCTTTACTTTATCGCTAAACGGTAGCAATAGTAGTAAGAGCATGGTGGGCGCGCGACAACCCCGATGGCGACACGATGATGGAGATCATGATGATGGGGATCATGGTGTGGCGCCGGTGACGATGGAGATCATACCGGTGCTTTGGAGATGGAGATCAAAAGCACGAGTTGATGGCCATATCATGTCACTTATGATTTGCATGTGATGTTAATCCTTTTATGCATCTTATTTTGCTTAGGACGACGGTAGCATTATAAGATGATCCCTCACTAAAAATTTCAAGATAAAATTGTGTTCCCCCCGAGTGTGCGCCGTTGCGAAGGTTCGTCGTTTCGAAGCACCACGTGATGATCGGGTGTGATAGACTCTACGTTCGCATACAACGGGTGCAAGCCAGTTTTGCACATGCAGAACACTCGGGTTAGACTTGACGAGCCTAGCATGTACAGACATGGCCTCGGAACACGAAAGACCGAAAGGTCGAGCATGAGTCATATAGTAGATATGATCAACATGTAGATGTTCACCATTGACACCACCTCATCTCACGTGATGATCGGACTTGGGTTGGTGGATTTGGATCATGCCACGCTCGAATGGCCAGAGGGATGTCAATTTGAGTGGGAGTTATAAATAATTTGATTAGGTAATAACTCACTTATCATGAACAATAGTCTAAAATGTCTTTGCAAATCTTTTATTGTAGATGGCTCGCGCAGTAGCTCCCCTGAATTTTAATGCGTTCCTAGAGAAAACTAAGCTGAAAGATGATGGGAGCAACTTTGTGGACTGGCTCCGCAATCTGAGGATCATCCTCACAGCTGCCCAAAAGGTTTATGTCCTAAATGCACCGCTAGGTGAACCCCCCGCTCCTCAGGCCTCTGTGGACGTTATGAACGCCTGGCAGTCGCGTTCGGATGACTACTCAGTGGTGCAGTGTGCCATGTTGTATAGCTTGGAAGGAGGACTTCAAAGGCGTTTTGAACGTCATGGAGCATATGAGATGTTCCAGGAGTTGAAGTTCATCTTTGAAAAGAATGCCAAGATCGAGAGGTATGAGACCACCGATAAATTCTTTGCTTGCAAGATGGAGGAGAATTCGTCTGTCAGTGAGCACTTACTGAAGATGTCTGGGTACTATACCCGCATAGCTGATCTGGGACTTGTGTTCCCGGAGGAGGCTATCATTGACAGAATTCTCCAGTCACTCCCACCTAGCTACAAGAGCTTCGTGCAGCAGTATAACATGCAAGGGATGAACAAAACCATCGCCGAGCTGTTTTCGATGCTGAAAGTCACTGAGGCAGACATCCAGAAGGAGTATCAAGTGTTGATGGTCAATAAAACTACCAGTTTCAAGAAGAATGGCAAGGGCAAGAAGGGTAACTCTAAGAAGGGTGGCAAGGCAGTTGCTCATCCAGTGAAGAAACCCAAGGCTGGGCCCAAGCCAGAGACTGAGTGTTTCAATTGCAAGGGGAACGGCCACTGGAAGCGGAACTGCCCCAAGTATCTGGCAGACAAGAAGGGGGCCAACAACAACAACAAACAAGGTATATGTGATATACATGTTATTGATGTGTACCTTACCAACTCTCGTTGTAGTGCCTGGGTATTTGATACCGGTTCGGTTGCTCACATTTGCAACTCTAAACAGGAACTGCGGAATAAACGGAGGCTGGCGAAGGACGAAGTGACGATGCGCGTGGGGAATGGTTCCAAGGTTGATGTGATCGCCGTCGGCACGCTCGCTCTTCGATTACCATCGGGATTAGTTATGAACCTGAATAATTGTTATTTAGTGCCTGCGTTGAGCATGAACATTATATCTGGATCTTGTTTATTGCGAGACGGTTACTCATTTAAATCTGAGAATAAAGGTTGTTCTATTTATATGGGTAATATCTTTTATGGTCATGCACCCGAAGTAGGGGGTTTATTCTTATTGAATCTCGATAGTGATGATACACATGTTTATAACATTGATGCCAAAAGATGTAGAGTTGATAATGATAATACCACTTTCTTGTGGCACTGCCGTCTGGGTCATATCGGCGTGAAACGCATGAGGAAGCTCCATGCTGATGGACTTTTGGAGTCTCTTGATTTTGAATCACTTGACACATGCGAGCCGTGCCTCATGGGCAAGATGACAAGGACCCCGTTTTCAGGGACAATGGAACGGGCAAGTGACTTATTGGAAATCATACATACTGATGTGTGTGGTCCGATGAGTGTCACGGCGCGCGGTGGATATCGTTATTTTCTCACCTTCGCTGACGACTTAAGTAGATATGGGTATATTTACTTGATGAAGCATAAGTCTGAAACTTTTGAAAAGTTCAAGCAATTTCAGAGTGAAGTTGAGAATCATCGTAACAAGAAGATCAAGTTCCTACGATCTGATCGAGGGGGAGAATATCTGAGTTATGAGTTTGGCAATCACTTAAGAAAATGTGGAATTGTTTCACAGTTGACGCCACCTGGAACACCACAGCGTAATGGTGTGTCCGAACGTCGTAATCGAACCCTATTGGATATGGTGCGTTCTATGATGTCTCTTGCCGATTTGCCACTATCGTTCTGGGGATATGCGTTAGAGACAGCTGCATTCACTTTAAATAGGGCTCCATCTAAGTCCGTTGAGACAACACCGTATGAACTATGGTTTGGTAAGAAACCTAAGTTGTCTTTTCTCAAAGTTTGGGGTTGCGATGCTTATGTCAAAAGGCTTCAGCCAGAAAAGCTCGAACCCAAAGCGGACAAATGTGTCTTCATAGGATACCCAAAAGAGACGGTTGGGTACACCTTCTATCTCAGATCCGAGGGCAAAGTGTTTGTCGCTAAGAACGGGTCCTTTCTCGAGAAAGAGTTTCTCTCGAAAGAATTGAGTGGGAGGAAGGTAGAACTTGATGAGGTTATTGAACCTCTGCTTCAGCCAGAGAGTAGCGCAGCACAGAAAGATGTTTTTGTGGAGCCTGCAGAGGTTGAAGAGGAAGCCAATGATGATGATCAAGAAGCTTCTGATCAAGTTACTACTGAACCTCGTAGGTCGACAAGGGTACGCACTGCACCTGAGTGGTATGGTAACCCTGTCTTGGAGGTCATGTTGTTGGACAACAGTGAACCTACGAGCTATGGAGAAGCGATGGTGGGCCCGGATTCCGACAAATGGTTAGAGGCCATGAAATCCGAGATGGGATCCATGTATGAAAACAAAGTATGGACTTTGGAAGTATTACCTGAAGGGCGGAAGGCCATTCAGAATAAATGGATTTTTAAGAGGAAGACGGACGCTGACGGCAATGTCACCGTGTATAAAGCTCGACTTGTGGCAAAGGGTTTTTCACAAGTTCAAGGGATTGACTATGATGAGACTTTCTCACCCGTAGCGATGCTTAAATCCGTCCGAATCATGTTAGCGATAGCTGCATATTTCGATTATGAAATTTGGCAGATGGATGTCAAAACAGCGTTCCTTAACGGTTTTCTTAAGGAAGAGTTGTATATGATACAACCGGAAGGTTTTGTCGATCCAGAGAATGCTGACAAAGTTTGCAAGCTCCAGCGTTCCATTTATGGGCTGGTGCAAGCATCTCGGAGTTGGAATCTTCGCTTTGATGAGGTGATCAAAGCGTTTGGGTTTGTACAAGTTTACGGAGAAGCTTGTATTTACAAGAAAGTGAGTGGGAGCTCTATAGCGTTTCTAATATTATATGTGGATGACATATTGCTGATTGGAAACAATATAGAATTTTTGGATAGCGTGAAGGGGTATTTGAACAAGAGTTTTTCGATGAAGGACCTCGGTGAAGCAGCTTTCATATTGGGCATCAAGATCTATATAGATAGATCGAGACGCTTGATAGGACTTTCACAAAGTACATACCTTGATAAAGTTTTGAAGAAGTTCAAAATGGATCAATCCAAGAAGGGGTTCTTGCCGGTATTGCAAGGTACAAAGTTGAGTAAGACTCAATGCCCAGTGACTGCGGAAGATAGAGAAAAGATGAGTGTCGTCCCCTATGCTTCAGCCATAGGCTCTATCATGTATGCAATGCTGTGCACAAGACCAGATGTCAGCCTTGCCATAAGTATGGCCGGAAGGTCTCAAAGTAATCCTGGTATGGATCACTGGACAGCGGTCAAGAATATCCTAAAGTACCTGAAAAGGACTAAGGAGATGTTTCTCGTTTATGGAGGTGATCAAGAGCTCGTCGTAAAGGGTTACGTCGATGCAAGCTTTGACACTGATCCGGATGACTCTAAGTCTCAAACCGGATACGTATATATTCTCAACGGGGGAGCGGTAAGCTGGTGCAGTTCCAAGCAGAGCGTGGTAGCCGATTCTACATGCGAAGCGGAGTACATAGCTGCCTCGGAGGCGGCAAAGGAAGGTGTCTGGATGAAGGAGTTCATGACAGATCTTGGAGTTGTGCCTAGTGCACTAAACCCGATGACTCTGTTCTGTGACAACACTGGTGCCATTGCTCTAGCCAAGGAACCAAGGTTTCACAAGAGGACCAGACACATAAAGCGACGCTTCAATTCCATCCGCGATTCAGTCAAGGAGGAGGACATAAGCATTTGCAAAGTACACACGGATTTGAATGTTGCAGATCCGTTGACTAAGCCTCTTCCACGGGCTAAGCATGATCAACACCAAGACTCTATGGGTGTTAGATTCATTACCTTGTAATGCTAGATTATTGACTCTAGTGCAAGTGGGAGACTGTTGGAAATATGCCCTAGAGGCAATAATAAAAGAGTTATTATTATATTTCCTTGTTCATGATAATCGTTTATTATCCATGCTATAATTGTATTGATTGGAAACTCATATACATGTGTGGATAAATAGACAAACTTGAGGTCCCTAGTAAGCCTCTTCAGGACTAGCTCGTTGATCAAAGATGACCGCGGTTTCCAGGTCATAGACATGAGTTGTCATTTGATAACGGGATCACATCATTAGGAGAATGATGTGATGGACGAGACCCAAACGTTAAACATAGCTTTTGATCGTATCAGTTATCGCTATAGTTTTCTGCATGTCAAGTATAAGTTCCTATGACCATGAGATCATGTAACTCACTGACACCGTAGGAGTGCTTTGTGTGTGCCAAACGTCGCAACGTAACTGGGTGACTATAAAGGTACTCTACAGGTATCTCCGAAGGTGTCTGTTGAGTTGACATGGATCGAGACTGGGATTTGTCACTCCGTGTGACGGAGAGGTATCTCCGGGCCCACTCGGTAATACATCATCTCAATGAGCTCAAAGTGACTAAGTAGTTAGTCACAGGATTATGTATTACGGTAACGAGTAAAGAGACTTGCCGGTAACGAGATTGAACTAGGTATAGAGATACCGACGATCGAATCTCGGGCAAGTAACATACCGACGAGACAAAGGGAACTGTGTACGGGATTGCCTAAATCCTTGACATCGTGGTTCATCCGATGAGATCATCGAGGAACGTGTGGGAACCAATATGGGTATCCAGATCCCGCTATTGGTTATTGGCCTGGGAGTGTCTCGGTCATGTCTGCATAGTTTCCGAACCCGCAGGGTCTACACACTTAAGGTTCGGTGACGCTAGGGTTGTTAGTGAGAACAGTGCATGGTTACCGAAGGTTGTTCAGAGTCCCGGATGAGATCCCGGACGTGACGAGGGTCTCCGGAATGGTCCGGGGACGAAGATTGATATATAGGATGAGAGTGTTCGGAGTCCGGAAGTGTTCCGGGGAGTATCGGGAAGACGGCGGATGACCGAAAGGGGTTTTCGGGGTCCCGAAAAGAGTTTCGGGCCTAATGGGCCACAAAGGGGAGACGCAACAGCCCTCATAGGGCTGTGCGCCCCCCCTAGGGCCCTCTCCTCATGCGCCAAGGGGGCTGGACCCCCCTAGGGCTGCCGCACCCCCTTAGGCTTGGGGGGCAAGGCACCTGGGGGGGAAACCCTAGCCCCAGGGGGCGCCGCCCCCTCCCCATCTGCCCTGGCCGCCGGCCCCTAGGGGAAACCCTAGGGCGCCCCCTCCCCTCTCTCCCCCCTATATAAAGAGAGGCAGAGGGAGGGCAGCCACACACGTTCGTGCCTCGGTGCTGCCCTCCCTCTCCCACATCCATCTTCGTAAACTCCGCGGTGCTTGGCGAAGCCCTGCTGGAATCCTCCACCACCATCTCCACCACGCCGTCGTGCTGCCGGTGTCTCCATCAACCTCTCCTTCCCCCTTGCTGGATCAAGAAGGAGGAGACGTCCCCGAGTTGTACGTGTGAAGAACGCGGAGGCACCGTTGCTTCGGTGCTAGGATCTTCAGCGATCTGAATCGCGGCGAGTACGACTCCATCAACCGCGTTCTTGAACGCTTCCGCTTAGCGATCTACAAGGGTATGTGGATCCAACTCTCCCCTCGTAGATGCATCTCCTAGATTGATCTTGGTGAGCGTAGGAAAAATTTTTGTTTCCCATGCAACGTTCCCCAACAGAGCTTTGTAAACAATAACATTACTGTCAGCGTCAGTCTTCCTCTTGAAGATCCATTTATTTTCGATGGCTTGCCGACCATCGGGCAAGTCAACCAAAGTCCACACTTTGTTCTCATACATGGATCCCATCTCAGATTTCATGGTCTCAAGCCATTTTGCGGAATCTGGGCTCATCATCGCCTCCTCATAGTTCATAGGTTCATCATGGTCCAGTAACATGACTTCCAGAACTGGGTTGCCGTACCACTCTGGTGCGGAACGTACTCTGGTTGATCTACGAAGTTCAGCAGTAACTTGATCCGAAGTTTCATGATCATCATCATTAGCTTCCTCACTAATTGGTGTAGGAATCACTGGAACTAGTTTCTGTGATGTACTACTATCCAATTCGGGAGAAGGTACAATTACCTCATCAAGTTCCACTTTCCTCCCACTCACTTCTTTCGAGAGAAACTCCTTCTCTAGAAAGGATCCACTCTTAGCAACAAAGACCTTGCCTTCGGATCTGTGATAGAAGGTGTACCCAACAGTTTCTTTTGGGTATCCTATGAAGATTTACTTCTCCGATTTGGGTTCGAGCTTATCATGTTGACACTTTTTCACATAAGCATCGCAGTCCCAAACTTAAAGAAATGACAGCTTAGGTTTCTCGTCAAACCACAGTTCATACGGTGTCATCTCCATGGATTTAGATGGTGCCCTATTTAACGTGAATGTAGCTGTCTCTAATGCATAACCCCAAAAGCGATAGTGGTAGATCAGTAAGAGACATCATCAATCGCACCATATCTAATAAAGTACGGTTTTGATGTTCGGACACACCATTACACTATGGTGTTCTAGGTGGCGTGAGTAGTGAAACTATTTCACATTGTTTTTACTGAAGGCCAAACTCGCTAACTCAAATATTTTACCTCTACGATCATATCGTAGAAACTCTTATTTTCTTGTTAGGATGATTCTCCACTTCACTCTGAAATTCTTTTAACTTTTCAAATGTTTCAGACTTGTGCTTCATTAAGTAGATATACCCATATCTGCTCAAATCATCAGTGAAGGTCAGAAAATAACGATACCCGCCGCGAGCTTCAACACTCATTGGTCCACATACATCTGTATGTATGATCTCCAACAAATCTATTGCTCGCTCCATTGTTCCGGAGAACGGAATTTTAGTCATCTTGCCCATGAGGCATGGTTCGCAAGCACCAAGTGATTCATAATCAAGTGATTCCAAAAGTCCGTCACTATGGAGTTTCTTCATGCGCTTTACACCATTATGACCTAAAAGGCAGTGCCACAAATAAGTTGCACTATCATTATTAACCTTGCATCTTTTGGCTTCAATATTATAAATATGTGTATCACCACGATCGAGATCCAACAAACTATTTTCATTGGGTGTATGACCATCGAAGGTTTTATTCAGGTAAACAGAATAACAATTATTCTATGACTTTAAATGAATAACCGTATTGCAACAAATATGATCAAATCATATTCATGCTCAACGCAAATGCCAAATAACATTTATTTAGGTTTTACACTAATCCCGAAAGTATAGGGAGTGTGCGATGATGATCATATCAATCTTGGAACCACTTCCAACACACATCGTCACTTCACCTTTAACTAGTCTCTGTTCATTCTGCAATTCTCGTTTCGAGTTACTAATTTTAGCAACTGAACTGGTATCAAATACCCAGGGGTTGCTATGAACACTAGTAAAGTACACATTAATAATCTGTATATCAAAATATACCTTTGTTCACTTTGCCATCCTTCTTATCCGCCAAGTATCTAGGGCAGTTCCACTTCCAGTGACCATTTCCTTTGCAGTAGAAGCACTTAGTTTCAGGCTTGAGTTTTAGCTTTGGGTTTCTTCACGGGAGTGACAACTTGCTAGTCATTCTTCTTGAAGTTCCCCTTCTATCCCTTTTCCCTTTACTTGAAACAACTGGTCTTGTTAACCATCAACACTTGATGCTTTTTCATGATTTCCACCTTCTCCGACTTCAGCATCGCGAAGAGCTCGGGAATTCCTTTTGTCATCCCTTGCATATTATAGTTCATCACGAAGTTCTACTAACTTGGTGATAGTGACTAGAGAACTTTGTCAATTACTATCTTATCTGGAAGATTAACTCCCACTTGATTCAAGTAATTGTAGTACTCAGACAATCTGAGCACATGCTCACTGGTTGAGCTATTCTCCTCCATCTTGTAGGCAAAGTACTGTCAGAAGTCTTATACCTCTCGACACGGGCATGAGTATGAAATACTAATTTCAACTCTTGGAACATCTTATATGCTCTGTGGCGTTCAAAACGTTTTTGAAGTCCGGTTCTAAGCCGTAAAGCATGGTGCACTTAAACTATCAAGTAGTCATCATACTGAGCTTTTGTCAAAACGTTCATAACGTCTACATCTGCTCCTGCAATAGGTCTGTCACCTAGCGGTGCATCAAGGACATAATTCTCTGTGCAGCAATGAGGATAATCCTCAGATCACGGAACAATTCCGCATCATTGCTACTAACATCTTTCAACTTAGTTTTCTCTAGGAACATATAAAAAATAAACGGGGAGCAACATCGTGAGCTATTGATCTACAACATAGATATGCTAATACTACGAGGACTAAGTTCATGATAAATTAAAGTTCAATTTAATCATATTACTTAAGAACTCCCACTTAGATAGACATCCCTCTAGTCATCTAAATGATCACGTGATCCAAATCAACTAAACCATGTCCGATCATCACGTGAGATGGAGTAGTTTCAATGGTGAACATCTTATGTTGATCATATCTACTATATGATTCACGCTCGACCTTTCGGTCTCCAGTGTTCCGAGGCCATATCTGCATATGCTAGGCTCGTCAAGTTTCACCCGAGTATTCTGCGTGTGCAAAACTGGCTTACACCCGTTGTATTTGAACGTAGAGCTTATCACACCCGATCATCACGTGGTGTCTCGGCACGACGAACTTTCGCAACGGTGCATACTCAGGGAGAACACTTATACCTTGAAATTTTGTAAGGGATCATCTTATAATGCTACCGTCGTACTAAGCAAAATAAGAAGCATAATAAGATAGACATCACATGCAATCAAAATATGTGACATGATATGGCCATCATCATCTTGTGCTTTTGATCTCCATCTCCAAAGCACCGTCATGATCACCTTCATCGCCGGCGCGACACCTTGATCTTCATCATAGCATCGTTGTCGTCTCGCCAACTATTGCTTCTACAACTATCGCTACCGCTTAGTGATAAAGTAAAGCAATTACATGGCGATTGCATTTCATACAATAAAGCGACAACCATATGGCTCCTGCCAGTTGCCGATAACTTTACAAAACATGATCATCTCATACAAAACCGTATAACTCATCATGTCTTGACCATATCACATCACAACATGCCCTGCAAAAACAAGTTAGACGTCCTCTACTTTGTTGTTGCAAGTTTTACGTGGCTGCTACGGGCTTAGCAAGAACCGTTCTTACCTACGCATACAAAACCACAACGATGTTTCGTCAAGTATGTGTTGTTTTAACCTTCACAAGGACCGGGCGTAGCCACACTTGATTCAGCTAAAGTGAGAGAGACAGACACCCGCCAGTCACCTTTAAGCAACAAGTGCTCATAACGGTGAAACCAGTCTCGCGTAAGCGTACGCGTAATGTCGGTCCGGGCCGCTTCATCTCACAATACCGCCGAAGCAAAATATGACATGCTGGTAAGCAGTATGACTAGTATCGCCCACAACTCATTGTGTTCTACTCGTGCATATCATCTACGCATAGACCTGGCTCTGATACCACTGTTGGGGAACGTAGTATTTTAAAATTTTCCTACGATCACGCAAGATCTATCTACCAGATGCATAGCAACGAGAGGGGAGAGTGAGTCTACGTACCCTCGTAGACCGAAAGCGAAAGCGTTAGAACAACGCGGTTGATGTAGTCGTACGTCTTCACGGCCCGACCGATCAAGCACCGAAACTACGGCACCTCCGAGTTCTAGGACACGTTCAGCTCGATGACGTCCCTCGAACTCCGATCCAGCCGAGTGTCGAGGGAGAGTTCCGTCAGCACGACGGCGTGGTGACGATCTTGATGTTCTACTGTCGCAGGGCTTCGCCTAAGCACCGCTACAATATTATCGAGGAGAACTATGGTGGAGGGGGGCACCGCACACGGCTAAGAGATCAAGAGATCAATTGTTGTGTCTAGTGGTGCCCCCCTGCCCCCGTATATAAAGGAGGAAGGGAGAGGCCGGCCCTAGAGGGGGCGTGCCAAGTGTGGGGAGTCCTACTAGGACTCCCAAGTCCTAGTAGGATTCCCCTTTCCTTTCTGGAATAGGAGAGAAGGAAAGAGGGGGAGAGGGAGATGGAAAAGGGGGCTGCACCCCTTGTCCAATTCGGACCACAAGGGGGGCGCGCGCCTCCTTCCTTTTGGCCTCTCTCCTCTATTCCCGTAACTCCCCGGTACTCCGAAAATACCCGAATCACTCGGAACCTTTCCGATGTCCGAATATAGTCGTCCAATATATCGATTTTTATGTCTCGACCATTTCGAGACTCCTCGTCATGTCCCCGATCTCATCCGGGACCCGAACTCCTTCGGTACATCAAAACTCATAAACTCATAATAAAACTGTCATCGAAACCTTAAGCGTGCGAACCCTACAGGTTCGAGAACTATGTAGACATGACCGAGACACGTCTCCGGTCAATAACCAATAGCGGAACCTGGATGCTCATATTGGCTCCCACATATTCTACGAAGATCTTTATCGGTCAAACCGCATAACAACATACGTTGTTCCCTTTGTCATCGGTATGTTACTGGCCCGAGATTCGATCGATGGTATCTCAATACCTAGTTCAATCTCGTTACCGGCAAGTCTCTTTACTCGTTCCGTAATACATCATCCTGCAACTAAATCATTAGCTGCAATGCTTGCAAGGCTTATAGTGATGTGCATTACCGAGTGGGCCCAGAGATACCTCTCCGACAATCGGAGTGACAAATCCTAATCTTGAAATACGCCAACCCAACAAGTACCTTCGGAGACACCTGTAGAGTACCTTTATAATACCCAGTTACGTTGTGACATTTGGTAGCACACAAAGTGTTCCTCCGGTATTCGGGAGTTGCATAATCTCATAGTCATAGGAACATGTATAAGTCATGAAGAAAGCAATAGCAGTAAAACTTAAACGATCATAGTGCTAAGCTAACGGATGTGTCTTGTCCATCACATCATTCTCCTAATGATGTGATCCCGTTGATCAAATGACAACTCATGTCTATGGCTAGGAAACATAACCATCTTTGATCAATGAGCTAGTCTAGTAGAGGCATACTAGGGACACTCTGTTTTGTCTATGTATTCACACATGTATTAAGTTTCCGGTTAATACAATTCTAGCATGAATAATAAACATTTATCATGATATAAGGAAATAAATAATAACTTTATTATTGCCTCTAGGGCATATTTCCTTCATTAAGTGATAGCAAGATATATAACATGAAGCACTAAGGCTATTAAAAAGTAAGTCCATAAGTACAGAGTTCGAGTAATAGATAACCGAGGCACGCAGAGACGACAATGTATCCCGTATGTTCACACCCTTGCAGATGCTAATATCCGTTAGAGTGGTGTGGAGGCACAATGCTTCCCAAAATGCTACTAGCGCCCCCATATTCTCCTCACGCCCCCGCACAGTGCAAGATGTCGAGATTCCACTAAGGGACCCTGAGGGCGGTCACCGAACCCTTACAATTGGCGACCCATGGGGGTGGTCATCAAACCCGTACAAATGGTGACCCTTGGGGCAGTCATCAAACTCATTCAAATTGCTCAGGGCAATCTCCACAACTTAATTGGTGACCCCGAAGCTTGCCTAGAGTTTTACACCACAATGATTGAAGTCCGTGACACCACCAACCATCTAGGGTGCCCAAGCACGCAAGAGGCACAAGCTCTAGGGTGCCAAACGTCTGAGTATAATAAGATTCTCAACATTCACTTCCACGTATCACTGTGGATAACTCAAACCATGGCAACTAATGCAATGGCAAGAACACACAAACTGCTCAAGTCCCACACTCTCAAATCCCATCAAAGCAACAAAAGCCATGGAGGAATATGAGAGGAAGAACAAGGAGAACACAAAACAAGTCCAAGATCTAGATCCACAAGGTTCCCCTCACATAGAGGAGATGTGGCATGGTGGAAATGTAGATCTAGGTCTCCTCTCTATTTCCCCTCGAAGAGGTGCAAGATTCATGGGAGGAATAGAGAGAAGTCAAAGCTTTTGAAGGTCAACAATGGAGGAGAAAGCTTGCTCAAGAACCACCAGGGGCAATGGGGAATAAAGCTCCCTTTTATAGTGGGGGAGGGCTAAAATCCAACTGTTATGTTATGCATGTGCTTAAGCAGTACTGCTGCTGAGGTGAGTGGCACTCCCTCTAAACACAGGGAAGTAACCGAGACCCATAGTGGACCAACACATAACTGGCGCGGTAGTACTACCGCACCGGTACTACCACCTCTAATAAGTGGTACTGTCGTGAATTAGCCAGCGAGTAACATAAAGTTCTATGATAGTACGCGCGGTACTCCAGCGGAAGTACCACACAAGCGATACTACCACTAGGAGCAAGCAGTACTATCGCGAATTTCAGACGGGTAACATAGAAATCCACGGTAATCCGCGCGGTACTCCGGCGGCAGTACCACACAAGAGGTACTTTCATGAATTTTAGGAGGGTAACAGAGACCCTCCTGGTAGTAATCGCGGCACACCAGCGGAAGTACCGCACAAGCGGTACTATCGCCAATTACCAGCAGGAAAGATCAGAACCGAGCAGAAGAATCACATAAGACCAAAACTGTCATAACTACTGCAAACGAATGGCAAAATAAGGAAACTCAAGCTTGTTGGATAGATGACAACAAGCTTTGTGGATATATTAAGAAGACGCAATGGAGAAGAAATGCCAATAGGATAAGGAAGGGAACCTTCCCCAGATATGAATCCGCAAAATATCGAACACCAAAAACGTAAAGATGATGCATACGAACTCCGTTTTTGATGAACTTGAGTTTGACAAGAAGATGAACACAAACTCTAAACCATCACACAGAGAAAAACTAAATGAATACCAATAAAGACGATGCCAAGGATGCAATGGTTTGAGATCTCTACGACCGATACGATCAAACTACTCACTCGAGAGTCCCTCTTGATAGTACGACAATCAATCCTATAACCCAGTCTCCCAACTGACATCATGAGACTGGTGATATGGAAAACCTATCAAGGACAAACCTTTTCCTTGCGCATAATCCACTTGAGCTAGATAATGATGATGATGCTCGCCTCAAGTTGGAACACCTTTCTTGTTAGCGCACGCTTGGGGAAGAATCGAATTTTCTCTCCCATACTCCACTATGGGAGAGCCACTCTTAGGCACATCTTTAGGAGACCATTATCACCAAATGGTCCGCAAGCTTCAAGCATATGATCTCCTCGTTATACTCCTCTTGAACTTGTTCACCGCAACCTTGATGACGATCACCACTTGATGTCATCCTCCATGGGTTATATGTGATCTTCCTTTTGATGAAAACCCATGGGATGATACCCAACCCCACATAGAAACCTCACATAGATCACGAGTTACTACACAAAAGCGTAATGGACAAATGCTTACCATACCATGGGATCACTTGATCCCACTCGGTACATCTTCTACGCTGTGTGTCTTGATCAACTTAAATCCACTCTTAGCAAATGTGTATCACATATTATATCTTCATTAAGATGATGTCTTGAAGGTAAACATGAATGTTCACACAATCTTATTCTTCTTCAATACATGCTTGCAATAGGCTCAAACTGTCACAAGACCATTCTTTCGATAGCTCCATGAATAACACCTTGGTCATCACATAATGTCCTTCTTTCAACCTTGAAGCCAACATATAGTCTTCGAGCATTGCCTATGGACAAACCTTTCAAACATAACTCAAGGCAACCATTAGTCCATTGGGATTGTCACCAATTACAAAACCACACATCGAGGCACCATGCTCTTTTCTTGTTGTTTGATTTGTACGAATGCACTAACTGGGAATTATTCCTATGAAAATTTCCCTTGTTTAATTCATAGGAAATTTTGCATTAAGCATGTGAGCTTTGGAGAAAATTCCTATGAACCCATCAAACACACACTTGCGCCAGTTCCCTTGTTTTTTAATTCCATGAGATTAAAATGGACACGACATACTAATCTTTCATTTTTCACATTCCTTCATTTTCACTATCCTATGAATCAAAGGGCCCCTACATTACTTGATTACTAGTGTTTACTTTGGTTAGTGCAAAGTAGTACACCATTATTTCGAAAGGAAAAAAAGTAGAGCTAACGACAATACTGCATACTTGCATTAGGGTCTTTCTTGCGAAAAAGAAAACTGCACTGGTGGAATATCAATTCAAATGCTCCCAAGTAAAGAACTCATGTGGCTCAAGTAAGGAATATTAACTATATAAATATAGTGCTTGCCAATGTTTTTGCATCGTGGCATTGTTGAAGGCAGAATCTGACCTTTGGTGGTTGAATTCGATGATGGTGGCGCTTAGTCATCTTTTTCAAGAAGAAGAAATTCTTTTGAAGAGCCCATGTGGTTTCAAGACATTGTTGGTGTGTATATGATCGTTGTTATAGTATGTCGACCGTTGTTTTTGATCATTTTTTCTTTCTTTTCTAGGATAAGGTATAGCTTCGATCTTGTATGACTTTGCTATTTGCCGGCGTTCTGTGTGTGCATGTTTGTGTTGATTGTGTGCATCCTAACTATGCACAGAATGGGTGTGTACTCATTGTGTTATGTATGTACTTGATGCTTCAATTTAAGTTAATAAAATCCACCCATTTTCGAAAAACGCATAATTGCATCAGAGGAACAATGCAGAACTTCCCTCGAAGTATTAGGTCCATGATATTGTTGTCATAACATCAAAGCAGATGTTTCTATGAGGTTTGATCAAAATCAACCACAGAGAAAATCATAGCGTTTACGGAACTAGACGACTCATATTGAAAAAAAAAATCTTTAGCAATTGAATTCTTCCAGATATGCAATTCTTTTAAAGCAAAGAGAGCCTACATACGTCCAAATAGTTGGAATTATTAGCTAACTATTTTTCAATTTATAATGATTGTTTCGGGCTCCTTTGATTCATAGGATTTTTACAGATTTCGCAGAATTGCGATCCTATGTAATTTTCCCTACAAGTGTTGTTTGATTTGTAGGAATGCAATCATTGGGAATCACCCTATGGAAATATCCCTAGTCTATTCCGTAGGAAATTAAGTCGGGGCCCTGTAGAAAATTCCTATTCATCAACCAAAGACACACTTGCTCCAATCCCTTTGCTTTTGAATTCCATAGGATTCAAATGGACACGACATATCAATCCTTCATTTTTCATATTCCTCCATTTTCCCTATCCTATGAATCAAAGGAACCCAAATATTACTCGAGTATCAGTGTTTGCTTTGGCTAGTGCAAATTAGTACAACATCATTTCGAAAAGAAAAAGTAGAGCCAATGACAATACCGCATATTTCCATTACGGCATGTCTTGCGAAAAAGAGAAGTGCACTAGTGGAATATCAATTCAAATGTTCACAAGTTAAGAACTCCTACGGCTCAAGTAAGGAATATCAGCAATAAAATACCGTGTAATAATACCAGAGGATAAAACGAAAAGTAGAGAAAAGTTGAGGAGGAGCAAAGCAAATATGTAAAGGCCAAGGAAGGGATGGGGTTCCATGACCATGAGGTGGGACGCAACGCAGACGCAGCAGGCGCGGGTGAGGTGGCCAGCCAGCCAAAGCGGCCAGGCCCAAAGCCAGCACCCAGTCGGGACATGGACAGTGACAGACTAAAGAGCGGGAAAAAGAAGGAAAGAGGGGGAGGAGATGTTGTAAAGTGTGGCTGAGGCTGAGAGAGGCGCCGGTTGCCAAAGGTTGGGCTTGACCGGCTCACCTCATCCCGCCGACGACCGCTTTGGCCGCTGCTCAAATCTGGCAAAGCGATGCGACCCGCCACGTAACTGTGCTGGCTCCCCTCCGTCCGCGCGCTGCCGGCCATGGCCTGACCTGACCTGGAGCTGGATTGGACGACAGCGGCAGCGGCAGCGGCAGCATGCAGAGAAGACTCGGACGGTTCACGGATCGCGTGCACCGGGAACAATCGGTCCGTAGATGGTTCATGTCATTGTGTCCATCAGAGCGCACAGCATGGAGGAAACGTTTGAGCCGATCGGACCGCACGGACCAGCTGCTCGGAGTACGTTTCATCGGGAGCTGAAGCTGGCACAGCGACAATGCAGTAAAAACGAAAATCTTTCAATTTTTCTCTTTGATTGACGGGCTCGACAGCGAGACCGGAACGCCACGCGAGGTGCATGCCGCGTTGGAAATTCTGAGGCGGTCGGCCTCGTTCGCCACCCTGGTGTTCCGCACACTCGCAGCACCAGTATAGTAGTCGCCAGAGCCCCTGCGTACAGGAAAACTCAGGACACGTCCGTCAGATACGACCAGTTGCAAAGCAAAGGGCCGGCCATTGCCAATGGGCGGCGGGCGCCCAACCGGCCACTCCATCACTCTGCAACAGTGGTAGGATATGATCTCCATCTGTTGCTGTATGCTGGATGCGACTCACTGCTCTTGCAGATGCTGGGGTGGCAATGGCAAGTCTATCGCGGGCAGGGTGTATAGTTTACGTAGTACTCCTGCTTGCAGCTCCCCTGCTCTCCTGCCTGCCGGCTGCATGGCATTGCCGTGCACGATTTTCCGTGCGCCTGACCGGTGACCGCCTGTGCCTGGGTAAATGCATTGGTGAATGATTGTGTCCCGCGCCGGGCGTACACGCGGAACTGCTGGGGAGGAATGGAAGGGGGCAAGGCCGCCGGGTCGTGCGCCGCTGGTTGGCTCGGGTCTTGTTTTTCTTTTGACCATGTGTATGTTGTGGTGTTCATTTATTTAGAAATAGGCATTTCTGATGGAGTGGACGATCTTAAACATTTCTGATGGAGTACAATGGTTTTGATATTGCTGTGACTGCGGATCGACCGGTTCATGGCAGTCGATGATGAATGGCCATTGTTTTTACAGCAGCGACGACGTGTATGCGTGGCCGGAAATGGAGGCAAAAGGCATAAATTTGACCTCGAAGTGAAACTATTTCACAAAGTAAACTGTGTCTGAAAAAATTTCACTCACGTGACCTTAACGTGCAGCATCTGATATTAAGACGTTGCACTCTACTGTTCAACGCTTAGAGCATCTCCAGCCGCGCCCCCAACAGGCCCTCCCCAGACGATATTTTCGCGCCGGCGCTAAAAAATCGGCCCAGCCACGCCCAGAAGCCCATTTTTCGGCGGCTCGGGCCGACTTTGGCGCCGGCGGACCCAAGCTGAACCTGGCGCGCTGGGGGGCGCTCGGGCGCGCCGGGTGAAGCGGTTTTGGCGCGAACTAACCGCGGGCCCCCGACTCAGCGACACGGTGCTTCTCGTCGCTTCGTCGTCCTCATCGCCTCGGTTCCCGCGGGAGGAATCAATGCCAAAGCTGCGGCACGCTGCGGCGCCGGTCAGCATCCATTGATGCCTCACGGGCGACGCAGTAAAGGCGCGCGCGGCGCCACGCGTACGCCCGGCGGCCACGCGGACGCCGCCCCACCCGCGGCTATAAAACGCCTACCCCCCCCCCCCGGCCGGTGGACGCACACTTCCCCTCTCCTCTCCTCCTCTCCACCGCCTCCTCTCTTTCTCGCCTTCATGTCGATGCGCCGCCTGGGCACTGCTGATTTCCGCGGAGTCCGTGAGCGCCGCTCCGACGTCTTCTCCTTCGAAATCTCGTTCGGCGAGAAACGGCTCAGTCTCGGCACCTTCGACACCGTAGAGGAGGTGGCCCACGCGTACGACGCGGCGGCGTGGCGCCTCCGGCGGTCTCGTTGGGATATGAATTTCCCCGACGTGTCGACGAGCCAGCGCGCGCAGGATCTCGCGCATCTCCCGCGGCTTTTCACCGACGAGGATCGCCGTGACAACCAGAGGCGGCAGCGTTGCTGAAAGAACATGCGGTGCCCCCATGTTTAGTTTTGGTAATTGATGACAATCTCTATGGACTAATGGTTGCCTTGAGTTATATTTAAAGGGTTTGTCCATAGGCTTTTCTTGGAGTCCATTTGTTGGTTTCAAGAAGAGTTTGTGATGACCAAGGTGCTATTAAGGAATTATCCAAAGATTGGTCTTGTGAGTATTGAGCTTATTGCAAGCATGTCTTGAAGAAGAAGAGAGTGTGATCATTCATGTTTACCTTCAAAACATCATCCAAGAAAGATTCTAGGTTGATCAAGACTAAGTCAAAGAGTGAATCAAGTTGATCAACACACAAAGCATAGAAGATGTACCGAGAGGGATCAAGCGATCACATGGTATGGTAAGCATTGTCAATTATGCTTTGTGTACTAACCCATGGTCTTCGTGAGAGTTCTTTGTGGGGTTAGGTTGAGGTGTGCAAGTTCAAGTAGGATCATCACGAAGAGATCATATGCTTGAAGCTTGCCGTCCATTGTGGTGGCAATGGACTTGTGAAGATGTGCGGAAGAGTGGCTCACCCATAGTGGTGTATGGGGGAGCAATCTACGAGTCTTCACCAAGCCAACGCAATCAAGAAAGGTGGTCCATCTTGAGGGAGTCAAGATCGTCATCATCTAGCTCAAGTGGACTATGTGCAAGGCAAAGGTTTGCCCTTGATAGGTTTTCTATTTTACCAGTCTCATGGTTGTTGTGAGAGACCGGGTTATAAGATCGTTTGACGTACTATCAAGGGGGGGGGGGCTCTCGATTAGTAGCTTGAACGTATCATTCGTAGAGAGCTCAAACCATTGCATCATTGCATCATCTTTATTGGTTCTTGTTTGGTTTTTCTCCTTGTGAGATTTGGGGCTTTTGGTCATCTTCATGACAAGCTCGAGTTCATCGAAAACGGAGTTCACATGCATATTCTATGATGTTTTCGTTATTGGAGGTTATGCCGGTTCTTCTCGGTTGGAGGCTTCTCTCCTCTATATATTAGGCATACCTCCCCTGCCTCTTCTCATCATAAACTTTTGCTGTTTGGATGCTACTCATTGTCATCTATCCAACAACCTTGAGTTTGCTCAATTCGGAGCTCACATGAAGAAGTTATGGCAGTTCTGCTTTTCCTCCATCCTCAATTTTCTCTGATGTGTTCTTAAAAGCATCTAGCGGTAGTACCGCTGCTTTCGGGATGCGATTTTTCGTGTTGGGTTTCACGATAAGCGGTACTACCTCTCCCCTCGAGCGATAGTACCTCTTATAAGCGGTACTACCTCTCCCCCCGAGCGGTAGTACCTCTTATAAGCGGTACTACCTCTTCCCCCGAGTGGTAGTACCTCTTATAACCGGTACTACCCTCTCCCCAGAGCGGTACTACCTCTCTGGCAGATTTTTAGCTCGTGTTTTTCTCTCTCGTTGGGCTGTTTTGACCGTGCTAAGCGGTAGTGCCGCTCCTCCAGCGGTAGTACCGCTCGTGTGCGGGCTGAGCACATAACGGTTGGATTCGGGAGGCCCTATAAAAGGGGGTCTTCTTCCCCAATGAACCTTATCTCTTGAGCTCATGTTCTTTCCCCATTGGTGACCTTCTTCGAGCTTGCTATTTCTCAATCCCTCCATGGATTCTTGCTAGTTTTGGGGGGAAAAGAGAGAGGAGATCTAGATCCACATTTCCACCAATCACTTTCTCCTCTAGGTGAGGGGAACCCCTTGGATCTAGATCTTGGAGTTCTTGGTGTTCTCCTTCTCTTTTCCCTCCCTAGCATTAGTTTCTTTGGTGGGATTTCAGAGAGAAGGACTTGTGCACTCTGTGTGCCCATGCCATTGCATTTGGTGCATCGGTTTGAGTTCACCACGGTGATACGTGGAAGTTTCAAGTTGAGAAGCTTATTACTCTTGGGCGCTTAGTACCCTTGAGTTTGTTCCTCTTGGGTGCTTGGGCGCCCTAGACGGTTGAGGTCACCGCGGAGCCATATTCCATTGTGGTGAAGCTTCATGGTGTTGTTGGGAGCCTCCAATTAAGTTGTGGAGGTAGCCCCAACCTTGGTGGTGTTCGAAGCACAATCATTGTGGTGTAAATCTCCGGGCAAGCGTCGAGGTCTCCAATTAGGTTGTGGAGATTGCCCCGAGCAATTTGTACGAGTTCGGTGACCGCCCCCAAGGGTTGCCATTTGTACGGGTTTGGTGACCGCCCTCAAGGGTCACTTAGTGGAATCACGACATCTTGCATTGTGCGAGGGTGTGAGGAGATTACGGTGGCCCTAGTGGCTTCTTGGGGAGCATTGTGCCTCCACACTGCTTCAAACGGAGATTAGCATCCGCAAGGGTGTGAATTTCGGGATACATCGTCGTCTCCGCGTGCCTTGGTTATCTCTTACCCGATCCCTTTACTTATGCACTTTACTTTGTGATAGCCATATTGTTTCTTGCTATATATCTTGCTATCACCTAGTTGTTTATCTTGCTTAGCATAAGTTGTTGGTGCACATAGGTGAGCCTAGTTGTTGTAGGTTTTGTGCTTGACAAATTAACCGCTAGGTTTATTCCGCATTTGTTCAAGCTTAAACTATAATTATTTTAAAGCGCATATTCACCCCCCTCTAGGCGACATCCACGGTCTTTCAATTGGTATCAGAGCCTTGGCTCTCTTTATATGGCTTAATCACCTAGAGAGTAAGGATGTCGACTAGGGGCTTAGGATTCTCTGACACTCTTAGTTCCGATGGCACAAATTTTGATGTTTGGGTAATTCGCATGCTTAATCTCTTTAGGGTAATGGACCCAAATTTAGAGTGAATTGTAGATATGAGTTTTTCTCCTCCAAATGATCCACAAAGATTATCTTTAGAGGATGAGAAAAACTCTTATCTCAATGCTCAAGCTTCTAATGTGCTTTTTGATGCTTTGAGCAATGTAGTTATATTTGACCTCATGCCATTCCGGGATTCTCATGAGTTGTGGACAATGCTTCAAGATAAATATGGTGTGTCCAAGAACATTGTGGGAATGATTGTTCTCCCTCCACCTCCGGCCGTGTTGTCTTCTCAACTTCTTCTACTTCACCTACATGTGGTTTGCCACAAGGTAATGACATGGTGAGTAGTGTTGGTCATTGCAATGATGATAGTATGCTTATTGTGGAAGGATCCTTCATCACTATCTTATTGCAATGCATCTTCTTTGGACTTTAACACTTCGAGCACCCTACATGTTTCACATGCTTTTGTGGATAGTCCTTGCATATCACGTAGAAATTGCTTGACTAAAACTCATGATGATATGCTTGCCATGTCTTGTTGCCATGATAAAAATGCATCTATTTCCTCGAATTGTTGTGCTAACAATATAGAGGAAACCCAACACCCCATGGAACAAGATGTAGTCTTGAATGGTGCTTCAAGGGATCCTACATCATCATCTATTGCATTTTGCCTTATGGCTAAGGCTTCAAAGGTATCTTCCACTTTGAATCCCAATATATCTTGTAATGATAGTGATGATGACAATGATGATGATGTTGAAAATGATGAAGAGAATGATAATGCTGCCTCCTTAAAAATTAAGGGGGAAATGATTTTTAAAGCTCTTCATAAGAATAAAATTGCTCGTTCCAACTTCATGGAAATCATGTCTATTGCCATTGAGGGCAAGCAATATATAGAGGAGTTGGAATCTCATCTAGAGGAGCATAAGGTCATCATTGAGAAATTGGAAGGTCATGAGCGTGATTACGCTAATGAGATCGCCGACCTCTCGCAAGCTCTTGAACTTGAACAAACCACCAAGGAATCTCTTGAGGAGACTTTTTCTATAGAGCTATCTAGAATAAAGGAATCTCGTGATAGAGCTCTCGAGGTGGCTAATGATTTTGAAACTAAAAATGAGAAGCTTGAAGTTGTGCATGATAAACTCCTTGAGGATTTTGAGCACCTCAAAAATGGCTTAAGGGTCATTAAGGGTGAGCTCATCAAGCTCACCGAGTCTCATGCTCAACTTAAAGTTTCGTATTCTAAAGAGCTTGCCAAGTTGCCTTCTCCTCTTGCTATTATTGATGATGCTTGTGCTACTAACTCTATTTCT
Organism: Secale cereale; assembly: GCA_902687465.1. Classification (NCBI taxonomy): domain Eukaryota; kingdom Viridiplantae; phylum Streptophyta; class Magnoliopsida; order Poales; family Poaceae; genus Secale; species Secale cereale. The sequence continues at coordinate 97,278,992 of LR738712.1, forward strand.
AGTGAAGCATCCATTTTGAAGGAGAATGTTGAGCTAAGGGCTCAACTTGAGTTGCTATCTAGCACTTATAGGAAATTAGAAGAAAGTCATGTAAAGCTCACAAGCTCTCATGATGATCTTCTAGTATCCCATAATGTCTTAAAGATAGCTCATGAGGCTATGATTATCAAGGTAACATCTAGTGAGCCTCATGTGGATACTAGCACTACTTCAAGTCTAAATGCCATATTGCCATGTGCTAGTCCTCGTAATTCATCTACTCATAACATTGGTACATCTTGTGATGAATTACTTTCCTTGCCTTGTTGCTCTAACAATGAAGCCTTTACTTCCTCTAGTACTTGTGTTGCTACTAACCATGTAGAGGAAATCAAAGAGCTCAAGGACCAAGTCTTTTCTTTGAAGAAAAACTTGGAAAAGTGTCATGAAGGGAAGTCCACACTCAATAATCTCTTGAGTGTGCAAAAATCCCCCAATGACAAAGGTTGACTTGGATTCAACTCCGATAAGAAGAAGAAGAAGTCCAAGAGAAACAAGAAAAAGGGCCAAGAACAACTCAAGAATTCAGCCACGATTATTTGCTTCAAGTGCAAAATTGAAGGGCACCATGTTAGATCATGCCCATTAAAGAAGAAGCCCATTAGTGACAAGCAATAAGGGAAGCGGCCATAAGTTCATTTTCATGCTCAACCTCAAGTTGAAAAAAGGCCACTTCCCAAGAAGACTCAAGTTAATGCTTCTCATGTTGAGAAATCAAGTGAGAAGAAAGTGAAGAGTAGACGTTGCTACTTATGTCGTGAGAAAGGTCACGTCGCTTCTTCATGCACTGGTGGTAACTTATCCAACCCAATTATTATTGATGATGTCTATTTCTTGGGAAGGATAATGTTGGCAATGTGTTTGCCAAGTTTGTTGGCACTCAAAGTGGTGTTAAGAAAAGAACCATTTGGGTATTCAAGCCTATTGTGACTAACCTCTTAGGACCCTACTTGGTTGGGGACCAACAAGCTAAAACTTGATTGGATGTCATTGGAGACTTGGCTACATTATGAAGAATTAAGGGGTCTTCATCATTCATATTGTCCCAAGTCTAGGGGATGTGCTATTGCCACAAGGGGGAAAACAACGGTGCTTGTGCCCGCGGGTGCAAAGATTGTTTACTTTACGCAAAGTTCTTTTAATGCAGTTGTCTGTTGCATTGAGTTTACACTATGGGTGGGACTCGCAACTTAATACCAGCGAGATGTTCTGGATAGATATCTCAAGGTGGATGATTAGTAGTAGATATTGATGGATTTCGGTCTACTTACTTTGGCGTACCGCCCATGCTTTGAACCTCAACCTTTCTTGCAATGTAGTCAGCATTGGTTTGCGTTCGTGGTCCTGTCAATTGTCCAGCTGTAATTTGTTACCTCACATAGCTGTTTTATCGTCTTTTGGGAGAGAGACATCACTAGTGAACATCATGAGACTCCGGTCCATATTACCATCATTGATCACATCCACTATTTACTTTTCGCTATTTTACTTACTATTGCAAAAACTATCCATCACTACTATCATTGCTTTTAACCCTTTGTGAACTACAAGGCCGGAGAGATTGACAACCTCTCTGTACTCGTTGGGAGCAAAGTTATTTGTATCTATGTGCAGGTCCACGTTGGTTGCTACTAATCTGGCGCTGTAGCAACTGACACCTACTTGTTGAACCTAGGAGTCTCTGGGGATTCGATCCTTGGCATCTTTGCTAGGGGAAAACACTTCTACTTACTGCATCTTACACCTTCCACTTGGGGTAACCAACGAGGGGTTCGAGGCCCATCAAGGAGTATTTTCTGGCGCCGTTGCCGAGGACTCCACTCTTCAGGATAGGGGAGTTGCATGCTATCTTTCACCTTTGCTTTTTAGTCCTGTTAGTTTACCTTTCATTTTTGCTTTAGTTCCTTTTATCGAAAATCACAAGAATAGTTATCTTGCTTGCTTGCTACTATGGGTTCCACCGAGAACACCAAGTTGTGTGACTTCACTAGTCACAACAACGATGACTTTATCAGCACACCTATCACTACACCTGCCACTTCAGCACCTTCATATGAAATTAAACCTGCTTTACTTAACTTAGTCATGAGAGAACAGTTCTCCGGTGCTGGAGATGATGCTGCTTTACACTTGAACAACTTTGTTGAACTTTGTGATATGCAAAAGTACCAAGAAATAGATGGTAATATTGTTAAGCTTAAGCTTTTTCCTTTCTCCTTGAGAGGAGGAGCTAAAATTTGGTTTCAGTCTTTGCCTAGAAATAGCATAGATTCATGGGACAAGTGCAAAGATGCTTTTATCGGAAAATACTATCCACCTGCTAAAATTATCCAACTTAGAAGTAACATCATGAATTTTAAACAATTGGATAATGAACACGTTGCCCAAGCTTGGGAACGTATGAAGTCTCTTATCAAGAACTGCCCTACTCACGGTTTGACTACTTGGATGGTTATCCAAACTTTTTATGCAGGCTTGAACTTTACCCCGCGGAACTTGTTAGATTCGGCCGCGAGAGGAACTTTTATGTCAACTACACTTGGTGCTGCCACAAAGCTTCTCGATGAGATGATGACCAACTATTCCCAATGGCACACCGAACGCGCTCCAACAGGTAGGAAGGTAAACTCTGTCGAGGAGATTTCCTCCCTCAATGAAAAAGTTGACTTGATCATGTCTCTACTTTCGAAGCAATCTACTGTTGATCCTCGTGATGTTCCTTTAAATTCTTTGATTGCTCAAGAACAAGTAGATGTGAATTTTATCTCTAGAAACAATTTTAACAACAATGCTTATAGGAGTAACTTTGGTAACAATTCTAGACCGTTCCCCTCTAACTCTTATGGGAACAACAATGCTTATCCTAGTACCAAGAACTCCAATACTGAACTAGAGACTATGCTTAGAGATTTCATCACTACCCAAAAAGCCTTTAATAAGAATGTAGAAGAGAAACTACATAAACTAGATGATCTTTCTTTTAAGGTAGACCACTTAGCCAATGAGGTAAAATTGCTAAAAATTGAAACTTCTCCTCTTAAGGAGAGGGAAGTCATCCCTTTTAATGCTACTCAAGTACAAATTAATGAAAATATTAGGATGATGGCTAAGCTAAAAGAAAGATGGGCTAGAGAAAGGGAGGAAGAGGAAAGAATTAAGAGCCTTCCTACCCACCACACTGTTGCTACTATCCAAGTTATTGAGGATGTTCACACTCTTAGCACCCAATGTACTCCTGGTCCCAATGGACCTATTAATGGTGATGCTATGACTTTAGAAGCTACCAAACAAGTGAACCTTAAGGACACCACTACCACTTTACTTGATGCTCGTGACCTTGATTTTGATAATTGCACTCTTATCGAAGTTATTGATTTCCTTCACAAGATGTCTAGAGATCCCCGCACTAGCACGCTTAACCTTGCCTTCACAGAGCATATCACTAATGCTCTCATCAAAGCTAGGGAGGAGAAACTTAGAGTAGAAGCCTCCATACCTAGAAAGCTAGAAGATGGTTGGGATCCTATGATAAAAATTTATTTGAATGACTTCTCTTGTTATGCATTATGTGATGTTGGTGCTAGTACCTTTATTATGCCCAAAAGACTATATGATATGCTTAAATTAAAACCTTATGATTCTTGTTCTTTTGGTGTTCGTCTCGTTGATTCTTCCATAAAGAAACCTTTGGGGAGGATCGACGATGTTCTTATTGTTGTCAATGATAATTATGTGCCCGTTGATTTCACTATTATGGATATTGAATGTGATCCTTCATGTCCAATTATTTTGGGACGTCCCTTTTTGCACACCGTTGGTGCTGTCATTGACATGAAAGAGGGTAATATAAAATTTCAGTTTCCTCTCAAGAAAGGGATGGAACACTTCCCTCGTAAGAAGGTCAAGTTACCTTTTGAGTCCGTTGTACGGGCTAGCTATTCTTTTACTCTTGATAAAACTTGATCTATGCATTATGCCAAGCTTAGAGGCATAAAAGAAAGCGCTTTTGGGAGGCAGCCCACATGAATAAATTTTTTGCTTTTGTTGTGTCTTGATGTTGTTTACTTCTGTAGCATCATCATTGTATCTTTTCTTTTCATATTTGTGCCAAGTATAGCCTCTGATTGCTAGAAAGTTCAAAAGTTGTGAGGTGCTGTCCAGGAAACAGATTCTGTCCTTGGATAGAAAAATTCGTATAAAATCACCAGATCATCTTTTTGGTCTGAATATTTTCGACAGCGTTCTCTATATAATTGTCTTTCGTGCGTCAGTTCTGAGTTTTTTGATTTGAGTTGCAGAAGTATCCCGAACAGATCAATTACTGCCTGCTGTTATGTTTTTCACAGATTCTGTCCTGTTTTGCCTTACCTTCACTTTGCAAATTAAGAAGTTGCTTTTTCTTTGCAAAAACCTTTTGGCAATCTTGAGAAACAGTAGAAATTCAAGAATATCCTTATTTCCAGCAAGGTATAATTATTTTATTAAGGGTACAAACCTCGCTAATCAGATTATGATGAGTTATGTATGAAGGGAGTTTTCAAGTGTGCGAGGGAAGATGATAAAAAGATTCAGGAGTGTCAAGCGCTCAAGCTTGGGGATGCCCCCGTGCACCCCCAAGAAATATTCAAGGAGACTCAAGCGTCTAAGCTTGGGGATGCCCCCGTGCATCCCCTTCTCCATCAACACTATCAGTTCGTCTTTCGTTTCGCTATATTTTTATCACTTCATGTGTTATGTGCTATGCTTGGAGCGTCTTGCTTTTAGTTTTCTTTTTAGTTTTTCATAACGAGTCGGAACCCAGCATTCCTTTATGTGGGAGAGAAACACGCTCCACTTCTACCTAGAACATAACATAGAATTTTCATGTCTATCTATGCTGTGTGTGTTCTTTGTCTTTTAATAGCTACTATCATACTCTGCCCTTAGTATTCATGCTTAGCTTTTCAAGAGCTTTTATTTAGTTGGTTGCTTGAACTCTCTTTAATTACCATGCTCACCTTATTAAGAGAGTTTGCTTCCGTTGCATGGGTTAATGTGTCTATGATAAAGATGCTACTTTCATGATGGTGCTTAGTAGTTCAGGTTTTCTTATGGTTAATCTCAAATAGCTGGAGGGTTCCCAATGTGTTATTGGAGTACCAACTTGGTTTGTTTGCCTATGATGTGGTATGGTTTAGTAATATATTCCTTCGAGAATTTATTTTGATTGACTTGGCGTATGCTCACGCATATTCAAGACTGTAAAGAAAGTCTGTCAAGCCTTGATGATCTTTTGTTTCTAAGTAGCGATATAACTACCATGCCTGATTCAATATTGCTTTGTCGCTCTGCATGATTATGACCGTCATTGCTCTCTTAGTTGGTCGCTCCCAGTCGTTTGCTAACCTCCACCTGTACTAAGCAAACTAACCATGCAATACATAGCTCATGGGAAAGTAGCCTAAAAACTATTGTGGTAAAAAAATATGTTGCTTATGTATCTTATTCCTTATAAGTTGCTTGCTGAGCGGTAACCATGTTTCTGGGGACGCCATCAACTGTCACACTTTTGTTGAATATCATGTGAGTTGCTATGCATGTTCGTCTTGTCTGAAGTAAGGGTGATTTACCGTGGGTTGAATTAATATGCATATTGTTAGAGAAGAACATTGGGCCGCGAACCAAAGCCATGCATCATGGTGGAAGTTTTAGCTTGGACCTTAATCCTCAATCTCTTATGAGAATATGCTTATGCATTAAAGAGGAGTCCATCATCTATTTTCTATGTTGTCCCGGTATGGATGCCCTCAAGTTGAGATCTATCAAAAACGAGAAATCAAATGTGATTTATCTCCTTGGACCTTTGTACAGGTGGCATAGAGGTACCCCTTTGTGACACTTGGTTAAAACATATGTAATGCAATGATAACCCATGGGGATCCAAGCTAATTAGGACAAGGAGCGAGCACTATTGGTATTCGATGCATGAGGCTTGCAACTTATAGGATGTTTTATGCATGACACATATGAAGTACTACTACCGTTGACACAATTGCTTCCATGTTTTCAAAATAAAAAGTTTTAGCACTTAACCTTTCTTTTTCCTTTATGTTGAAGCACCAACTACTGAGAGCATGATTGTCATTCTAAGTGTAATGTGCATTGTTCCAAAGTAGCATTGTCTTTTGCATGATTGTGATATCGTTTATTCTGAAATGATTGTATCTAGTCATCACTTAAACCTTGAAGGTGCCCCTGCATTTATGTTTTGCATCACTAAAGGGGGCAAGCTAGATATCACTTTATCATATTTGCACATCATGTTCATTACAAATCTTTTTGATGTTTCAGTTTCATGTTGTAAAACTTTCAGTCATTTGTGATTTTCTCTTGAGACAACTTAATTACTTTAGAATCATTGTCTCACTAAGCTTTTGTCATATGACTATGAGAAAGTCCTATATGGTTAATAGCATGTCACCACAGAAATTATTCTTGTTATCATTTACCTACTCAAGGACGAGCAGGAATTAAGCTTGGGGATGTTGATACGTCCAAAACGTATATATAATTTCTGCTTGCTCCATGCCACTTTTGGGTGATATTGCTATGATATTCATACACTTCCATACACTTTTGATCATATTTGGACTAACTTACTAATCCAGTGCACCGCAGTGCCAGTTTCTGTTTTCGGCTGTTTTTGTATTTCAGGTTTTCACGTTTCGAGAACTGCCCAGAAAAATCCAGAAAAATTATATAAAAAATCAGCGATCCGGAAACAACACTGCGTCCGAAGGGCAGCCTGGGGGGGCCACAGGGGCTCCAGGCGCCCTGTGGGCGCGCCCCCCCTGGGCCGCGCCGGGGGGCGCCTGGGCCCCCCGAGGCTCCCCCGGTGCCCTACTTTGGCATATATTTAAAGGACCCTCCGAAACCCTGAGAACAGGAACTCTTTTCGCGATCCCATCTCTGTTCCGCCGCCGCCGCCGCTTCCAAGATCGGGAGCACCAGGAGAACTCTTCCCGGCACCCTGCCGGAGGGGAGGATCACCACCGGGAGCTTCTCCACCACCATGGACGCCTCCCGGATGACTCGTGAGTAGTCTCCCTTGGACCATGAGTCCATGACCAGTAGCTATGTGATGTTCTCCTCCCGTTCTTGTGCTTCACTAATTAGTCCTCGTGAGCTGCCCTACATGATCGAGGCACCAATGTAATCCTTATGCTGTTGCTATGTTGAGTTTGCTGGGATCCGATGGATTATGAGATTATGTTCAGATTGATCTTGAGTAATATATTTGATTCACCTCTTTTATATTTTAGTTCATAAGTAATTCTTGCATGTTCTCCGTTGTTACTTATTGCTTTGGCCGAGTAGTAGGTAGTGACTCCAAGAGGGAACGTTATGCTCGATTGTGGGTTCATGCCCCTCGATGACTAGCTTGAGTGACAGAAACATGAGTCTAGGGGATGTGCTGTTGCCACAAGGGGGAAAACAACGGTGCTTGTGCCCGCGGGTGCAAGGATTGTTTACTTTACGCAAAGTTCTTTTAATGTAGTTGTCTGTTGCATTGAGTTTACACTATGGGTGGGACTCGCAACTTAATACCAGCGAGATGTTCTGGATAGATATCTCAAGGTGGATGATTAGTAGTAGATATTGATGGATTTCGATCTACTTACTTTGGCGTATCGCCCATGCTTTGAACCTCAACCTTTCTTGCAATGTAGTCAGCATTGGTTTGCGTTCGTGGTCCTGTCAATTGCCCAGCTGTAATTTGTTACCTCACATAGCTGTTTTATCGTCTTTTGGGAGAGAGACATCACTAGTGAACATCATGAGACTCCGGTCCATATTATCATCATTGATCACATCCACTATTTACTTTTCGCTATTTTACTTACTATTGCAAAAACTATCTATCACTACTATCATTGCTTTTAACCCTTTGTGAACTACAAGGCCGGAGAGATTGACAACCTCTCTGTACTCGTTGGGAGCAAAGTTATTTGTATCTGTGTGCAGGTCCACGTTGGTTGCTACTAATCTGGCGCCGTAGCAACTGACACCTACTTGTTGAACCTAGGAGTCTCTGGGGATTCGATCATTGGCATCTTTGCTAGGGGAAAACACTTCTACTTACTGCATCTTACACCTTCCACTTGGGGTAACCAACGAGGGGTTCGAGGCCCATCACTTGCCCCTTAGCATGTTGTGGTTTTGTACCTTACATGTGCTTGTATATGTTGTGCTTCCAATTTGCTTATCTTGAGAAATCAAGTATGTGTATGTTGGTTTGCACATAATGTATGTTTGTGTCGTGTGTTGAGCCTTTTTGAATCTTGTTTGTATCTTAGTTGGCTCTTATGAGAGATTAATGGAATATCCCATTTTGGGGGAGTGATGTGCTTTGTGCACTTCACAATCCTATAAATGTGTGTACATGAGGAATACCATCTAGTATTGATATTACAAGATTATCTAGTCTCTATGTGGTATGTCTCCTCATGAGAAATTCGAATTCTATTTGGTCCATTATTTATGTCTCGTTGGTTCTCTTTTGCATCTTGTTAAGTTTTTCATTGGTACCACATTATGAGGGAGTAATATGCTATATGCATATTACAAGCCTAGAAAATGTGGACATTTGAGATATTGTCACCTAGAGTTGATATTGTAAATTAACTCGTTCCTAGGTGGCATGTTAGCTCTACAAGTTGCAAATTTGTTTATGTGTTTGGTGTGAAGATGATGTTGGATATCTTTGAAATTTACCATCGGGAATTATTTCCAAATACCTCTTGTCTTTGACAATTTGTAATCACTTATGTGGTGGAAATTTTTGCTCATCTTTACATTGTTTTTTGGTTTTACTTCTTGCCAAGGTTGTGTCAACTCCCATTGCCTTTCGTGCCACTTGTGGATCTTGTTGTTCTCTTGATCTTGTCTAGTGTTTTCTAGATATAGTGAAGTGGTGATCCCATCTTGTGCATTTTGTATTCAAATGCAAATTCTCTATAATGCACACCTCTTGGGGGAGCTATCCTATTTTCTATAGAACACTCATCTTGTGATCCATTTCAAGTGTGTGTTGGTGGAAGGCAAGCCGTTTCTTCTTGGTACTTTGTGCCATCGTGAAACTTTATAGAGGGCTTGGTTTGTTTGGAACCATCCTCTCTTTTGGGAGTTCGACATCTTTCTTTGTGAGTGTATCAATGGATATCTCATTCCTTGATGGATCTTGTAATGATATCTCCCAAGTGATGATTTATCTATTTGGTATCCTATTTTCACTTGGTATTTATTTTTCATTTGGTATTGTTTCTTGAAAGTCTTGAGCATGCATATTTATTACATGTATTTTCTTTGGCATGCTTTCTTTATTTGACCCAATATATAGGAGAAACTCCACCTAGTCTCAATATTGGATGAGATGTGCATAAAATTCATTTTCATATATAAATGCGCGTATGGTTGTGGAGTTTGTCCTATGTATTGGTGTTTATAACTCTTTTGTCCCAATGAGTTTGGGTACCATTTTGTTTGTGTTGTTGTTCTAGGAACAATTGGAGATGCATTGGATGCTCGGCTCATTCAAAAAGATGGTGGTGCCACCATATGCTTATTGGAGTCAAGCTAGGATGATCAATGAACTACTATCTACCTTCAATTGCTATCTACTACATCCTTCCAATGGTATCTCGGTAACAAGTATCATCATCTACTTCATGCACAAATTTCTTGCATCAACCTTGTGTAGGTTGTATCATGGCATCTAATTCATTCTTTCTTGTGATACTTGTTTCCTTTCTCAAAGCATCCCAACAATGATCTCTTGTTACTAGTTGTGATGTCTTTGATGTTCGTGTGGTCGGAATTCATTTGTATACAATAAGACCATATGTAGCCATGTGCTATGCTTTCAAGCAAATATCTTATTGGTATATTTATGACTTCCTTGTGGATATCATTTTCTTTCCGTTTTGTAATTATTTTGTTTGTACATCCTTCTTGTGGATAGATATCATCATGATTTTCATCTAGCTAGAATCTTATACACTTGAGAGAAATTACATATCTAGTAGATATCTTTTTTTTACATCCATCTTGTCTTTCTTATATTACTTCCCTTGGTGGTTATGTGAAAGGATTTATCTTGAGTGCGGATCATATATCGTTGCACCTTGATGCACTCTTGTGTGGTGAAGATTTTTATTCTCTTGCTTGTCTTGACGAGGCTTTTGCCATTTCGATTGGTATCCCTCCTCATGATGAAGCTATCTTTTTCTTTCTTCGCCATGGGGTGTCACAAGCGTTGGTTATTCATTTTGCATGTCGAGTGTGCTTGTGGACCCCTTTGCTTGATGTGTGTGGGAAGGTCATGTCACGCACCTTGTATCTCAACTATTCAAGACTATGTTGATGCTTAATGCTCACCCTTACATTAGTCTTCTCAAGTGCTTTGCCATGACTCACACACATCATTTTGGTCGATCCTACTCTTAAGTTTCCTCTTTTATATGTTGCTCAACCATTTGTTTGTTGCAAGTGCTAAGCTTTGTTTCCTTCATGCTCACTTGCACTTGGTGTGAGTCTCTATTGATTTTGGGAGAGTGATGATCCTACTTTTTGCACTTGGTATCCTAATGAAAATATTCTAAGGAGTGCACAAATTATGGGGAGCTTCACTAGTATCTTTAGAACACTCCATTGCTATGTCGTGAGGTTCTATTGATCTTGGGGGAGCGACGATTCTATTTTGTGCTCATTGTATCCAAATACAAAACTAAATTGTGCACAAATCATGGGGAGCTTCTCTAGTTTTTCTAGAACACTCCTTTGCTCATATCATAATATCTTTTATTCATGTGGCATGTAGGATCATTGGTCTAGTTGGTTCAATTGATATATTTTGGTAGCTTGCTTCAATTGGTATCTTTTGATTGCTTGAGTGCTTGTTTCTCTCTTTGTTATGTCTGTGTGGCATATCATTCTTTAGCAATCTTTGGGCCTCAATATAGGTTGTCTTCCTCCAAGTATTTACCGTTGGATATGTGTATTGCATTGCACTCTCTTGTTGATAAATACACAATTTATCGAGGAACATAATTTATATTGGCCTTCTATGCTTTTCACCCATTTTGGCAATCGATGCCAATGGGGGAGAAGTTTCAGAGAGTTTTGTGAGCAAGTTTAGAGAGTTGTTTCTTCTATTCTTGCTTTGGTTTTGTTCCTAAGCTTTTGCATCTGATGTGCATACATTATTTTTGCATGGTACGGTCATGCATAATTCCTTACATGAACTCTCTTGAAAGTGATTGTCATCAATTACCAAAATGGGGGAGATTGAAAGAACATGCGGTGCCCCCATGTTTGGTTTTGGTAATTGATGACAATCTCTATGGACTAATGGTTGCCTTGAGTTAAATTTCAAGGGTTTATCCATTGGGTTTTCTTGGAGTCCATTTGTTGGTTTCAAGGAGAGTTTGTGATGACCAAGGTTGTAATGCCCCGGACACACCCGCCGGTGGTCGTTACTCCTCGCGGGATCTAGACTGGCCCCACATATCAATACTAGTCTTTTTTGCGCACTTTGTCCTCACTCATGCTCATCCGGGACCAACTTCCCGGTCGGTCACCCATCCTGAAACTACTTCAAGCTGAGCACGCTTAACTTTAGAGTTCTATCCGAATGGGCTCCCGGAAAAGAAGGAATTCCTTATTGATACGAGTAGTCTATCATCCCTAATAAGCCAGGCTATCACATACACCCTCACTCAGAGGAACCGACGTCGTCGTCAGGCCACAAGACGTTCCCTCTTGGCACAAACGTCTATGCATCTAGTCCGATACATGTGCCATGACGTGTGCCACAAAGGGTCACAAACGTCATGAACAACATGACCGAGCACCTGTCCGCAAACATCCGTGTAACCACGAGGGTCGGCTTTGATACCAACTTGTAATGCCCCGGACACACCCGCCGGTGGTCGTTATTCCTGGCGGGATCTAGACTGGCCCCACATATCAATACTAGTCTTTTCTGCGCACTTTGTCCTCACTCATGCGCACCCGGGACCAACTTCCCAGTCGGTCACCCATCCTGAAACTACTCCAAGCTAAGCACGCTTAACTTTGGAGTTCTATCCGAATGTGCTCCCAGAAAAGAAGGAATTCCTTATTGATATGAGTAGTCTATCATCCCTAATAACTCAGGCTATCACAAAGGTGCTATTAAGGAATTATCCAAAGATTGGTCTTGTGAGTGTTGAGCTTATTGCAAGCATGTCTTGAAGAAGAAGAGAGTGTGATCATTCATGTTTACCTTCAAGACATCATCCAAGAAAGATTCTAGGTTGATCAAGACTAAGTCAAAGAGTGAATCAAGTTGATCAACACACAAAGCATAGAAGATGTACCGAGAGGGATCAAGCGATCCCATGGTATGGTAAGCATTGTCAATTATGCTTTGTGTACTAACCCATGGTCTTCGTGAGAGTTCTTTGTGGGGTTAGGTTGAGGTGTGCAAGTTCAACTAGGATCATCACGAAGAGATCATATGCTTGAAGCTTGCCGTCCATTGTAGTGGCAATGGACTTGTGAAGATGTGCCGAAGAGTGGCTCACCCATAGTGGTGTATGGGGGAGCAATCTACTAGTCTTCACCGATCCAACGCAATCAAGAAATGTGGTCCAGCTTGAGGGAGTCATGATCGTCATCATCCAGCTCAAGTGGACTATGTGCAAGACAAATGTTTGCCCTTGATAGATTTTCTATTTTACCGGTCTCATGGTTGTTGTGGGAGACCGGGTTATAGGATCGATTGCCGTACTATCAAGGGGGGGGGCTCTCGATGAGTAGCTTGATGGTATCGTTCATAGAGAGTTCTAACCATTGCATCCTTGCATCATATTTATTGGTTCTTGTTTGGTTTTTCTCCTTGTGAGATTTGGGGCTTTTGGTCATATTCATGACAAGGTCGAGTTCATCGAAAACGGAGTTAACATGCATATTTTATGATGTTTTCGTTATTGAAGGTTATGTCGGTTCTTCTCGGTTGGAGGTTTATCTTCTCTATATATTAGGCATACCTCCCATGCCTCTTCTCATTATAACCTTTTGCTGTTTGGATGCTACTCATTGTCATCTATCCAACAACCTTGAGTTTGCTCAATTCGGAGCTCACATGAAGAAGTTATGGCAGTTCTGCTTTTCCTCCATCCTCTGTTTTCTCTGATGTGTTCTTAAAAGCCTCAAGCGGTAGTACTGCTCTTCGAGTAGTAGTACCGTTTGTAAGCGGTAGTACCGAGCGGTAGTACCGCTTATAAGCGGTAGTACCGCGGCCCTGTGCCGCGCGTAGTACCGCTGCTTTTCGGATGCGATTTTTTGTGTTGGATTTCGCGATAAGCGGTACTACCTCTCCCCTCGAGCGGTAGTACCTTTTATAAGCGGTACTACCTCTCCCCAGAGTAGTACTACCTCTCTGACAGATTTTCAGCTCGTGTTTTTCTCTCTTGTTGAGCTGTTTTGACCGTGCTAAGCGGTAGTACTGCTCCTCCAGCGGTAGTACCGCTCGTGGAGAGGTAGTACCGCTCGTGTGCGGGCTGTGCACATAACGGTTGGATTCGGGAGGCCCTATAAAAGGGGGTCTTCTTCCCCAATGAACCTTATCTCTTGAGCTCTTGTTCTTCCCCCATTGTTGACCTTCTTCGAGCTTGCTATCTCTCAATTCCTCCATGGATTCTTGCTAGTTTTGGGGGGAAAAGAGAGAGGATATCTAGATCCATATTTCCACCAATCACTTTCTCCTCTAGGTGAGGGGAACCCCTTGGATCTAGATCTTGGAGTTCTTGGTGTTCTCCTTCTCTTTTCCCTCCCTAGCATTAGGTGCTTTTGGTGGGATTTGAGAGAGAAGGACTTGAGCACTCTGTGTGCCCTTGCCATTGCATTTGGTTCATCGGTTTGAGTTCTCCACGGTGATACGTGGAAGTTTCAAGTTGAGAAGCTTATTAGTTTTGGGTGCTTGGTGCCCTTGAGCTTGTTCCTCTTGGGTGCTTGGGCACCCTAAACGGTTGAGGTCACCGCGGAGCCATATTCCATTGTGGTGAAGCTTCGTGGTGTTGTTGGGAGCCTCCAATTAAGTTGTGGAGGTAGCCCCAACCTTGGTGGTGTTCGGAGCACAAGCATTATGGTGTAAAGCTTCGGGCAAGCGTCAGGGTCTCCAATTATGTTGTGGAGATTGCCCCGAGCAATTTGTACGTGTTTGGTGACCGCCCCCAAGGGTTGCCATTTGTACGGGTTCGATGATCGCTCTCAAGGGTCCCTTAGTGGAATCACGGCATCTTGCATTGTGCGAGGGCGTGAGAAGATTACGGTGGCTTCTCGGGGAGCATTGTGCCTCCACACCGTTCCAAACGGAGATTAGCATCCGCAAGGGTGTGAACTTCGGGATACATCGTCGTCTCCGCGTACCTCGGTTATCTCTTACCCGAGCCCTTTACTTATGCACTTTACTTTGTGATAGCCATATTGTTTCTTGCTATATATCTTGCTATCACCTAGTTATTTATCTTGCTTAGCATAAGTTGTTGGTGCACATAGGTGAGCCTAATTGTTGTAGGTTTTGTATGCTTGACAAATTAACCGCTAGGTTTATTTCGCATTTGTTCAAGACTAAACCATAATTATTTTAAAGCGCCTATTCACCCCCCCTTTAGGCGTCATCCACGGTCTTTCAGTTGCTTAGCCATCGGGGAGATGGACGTGCAAGCCATGGCGGAGTGGCGCGAACTCTTCCCGCAGGACATCGTCAATGAGTGCCAATTCTACAAGCAACGAAGGACGGAGAGGGAGGCGAGGAGGAAGGAGCGAGCCGCCTATCGGGAGAACAAGTGTGCGCGAAAGCAGGCCGCTCAACTGAACATGAAGCTAGGAGAAGCGTCGTCCCGGGACTCCGAGGACGAGCGGTATGCTGATGCCTACTTGCAGACATCGGAGGAGGACATTACCGAGTCGGAGCCGAAAAACGAAAAGTAGTTGATATTTTCTTTTACCAGGCTTTGCTATGGAGAACTATTTATGTATCATTATCAAGTATCTATGTATCATTTTCAACTTGCCAACGGCGTCGCCGAGGAAGGAGGCGAACGAGGGGTGCGCTAGGGGCAATGGGACGCCGACCAGCGGGCTCGGGAGAGGAGAAGTGCGCGGCGGTTGGGGGTTGAAAAAAAAAAGCGCCGTGGGGGGTCGGTGACTGGGGGAAAACGCCCTCAAGGCGCGGTTTTCGCCGGGTCACCCCCAGACGGCGCTATTTGGGCGTCCCTGGGGGCCGAACGGCTGGAGATGCTCTTAACACTTGGACGCCACACTGTGCAGCGCCTAGGTGTACAGAGCTGCACTACACTGTGCAGCGCCTAGATGTAAGGAGCTGCACAGTAGAGTGCAGCGCCTTGCTATTGGGCGCTGTACAAAAGAATCAACGGTGTGAAATATTTTAAAAACTGTTTAGTTTGTGAAATACTTTCACTTTGACGTTAAATTTATTAATTTCCCCGGAAATGGAAGGAATCATTGGCGCTTTGTGAAGTGTGATGCTCGCCTGCAAAGCTTTATTTCCCAAGGTACTGCGCGTCTGCGTGGTGTAGTGCATGCCATGCATGATCCTGAACAAAGCACCTCTGCAACGAAAAGAGAAAGACGATGGGGAGACGGTAGTAGAGATGGATTCTTTCACCGGCCTGGCAGTATTTTGTACTCGTACGTACTAGTAGTATATATGTTGACCCTTTGCCTAATCAATGAATTTGGTGATTTTAACCCTACTAGGAGCCTTCCCTTTGGAACTAGCTAGCATCTACTTGATTCTGTTCTCGTGGTTCGCCTGATTTTGGTTGGCAAATTTCAAGACTTGAATAAAACACGAACGTTGAGTATTTAATCCCGGAAGATTTCTCGAAAAAGAAAAAAAGAATTCAAACGATAGGTACGTTGCCTTGTGCCCGCCGCTTTACATATTCCTTTTGTAGGAAGTTTCGGCATGCAGCTTCATGCCATGAGTAGTGCACATGCATTGGAAAGTGTGAGCTCAAATGAACACAAAAAGGAATCTTTGGGGAGTGTAATTTTGATCGCCAGATCTTTAGCCTCATCAGAGCATCTCCATCCAATAGATATGGTTGTGTAAGATTAGTTTTATAAGCTTATTTCCTAATTCGTTGCTACTCTAGGTAAATGTAGCAAAGCTTATTCTTTGCCTCTCATCGAGCAAAGTACCTAAACCTTATTATGTATTTATTTTCTAGACACTGCCATATGGACCCCCGTTGGTCAGTGACTCTTTCCATTCATTCCTTCCATAATAGTAATACTCTTGTTGGATCCTAAGCATGGCAGCAGATGGTGCGGAATGGGCGGGACATGCGGTGCGAGCAGATCGACATGGTGTGCGGAGGGCGGCGCGGTGGTACATGCACGCGGCATATGGTGGTGCGGTGGTGTGGGAGTGCGGAGAAGGGGTGGGAGTAGGAGGGAGAGAGGTGGGAGTGAGGGTTGTTGCCACGGTAGTGGCCGATTGCGGTGGATGAGATATGAAGGCGGTTGTCATCAGGGAGCGAGCACAAAGAAGGGGTGACGCTGTAAGGGGGAGCAGCTGTAAGGGGGAGCAGCAAAGGGCGGGAACAACGTTGGGGACGCCTCCGGGGTGGATGGGCTAGGGTGACAGGGGACCAGGGGTGCGAGACGACAAATTTAGTCTAATACAAATTTTTAGGTATTGCAAACTAAATAAATAGATCTCTTCCTTTTTGTGAACAAAACTGGATTAATGATCCGTTGGAGCAGTTTTTTTGACGATTTCAGCATTTTTTATCTATTGGAGATGCTATAAGAAAATGACTATGTATCGCGCAGTTTTGACATCATGTGCATAACTTATCCTGGCACTATTTAGTTTGACGGTACACCTACAGCTAATTAACTACAAGTGACCATGCGCACAAGGTAAGGTAATCCAAAGTGAGGATGCTAAAGAACATAAAGAGGCGAGGTAAAGATTGAGGTTAATTTGCAGGTTCGGATCCCATCCCGCTTGATCGAAGGGAAAGCGAAAACCTATAAAGAGCCACGGGACCAACATGCATGCAATCGCATGCGAGTTAATTACACGATAGTACCACATTTGGGGCGGTGGCGGCGGATTGGTACCAAGTTTGGTAATTTTTACGTGTCAGTACCAAGTTTCGGGCAAACCGTTGCAAATCGGGCTAAACGGAAAAACGGGCGCGGGCGGGTTTCGAACCTGCGACCTGCAGTACGCAGGTGACTCGCGCTAGCCAACAGGCTAACCGGCTGTTCGTGCTCGAATCCACGCGACATATTTGTTATACGATGAAGCGGACGTTGGGCCGGCTGTTGGGCCAAGCGAGGCCTGCAATGTTTTTTCGTTTCGGGTTTTACTGCCGCGAGTGCTGGGCTCGTTCGCCCAGGTTTCTTTACCTTTCATTTTGTTATGATTTATTTTTGTTTCTGGTTTTGTCTTTTTTTAGTTTTTTTTTCTCATTCACTGTGTTAGTTTTTTTTCCTCATTCACTGTGTTAGTTTTTTTTTCTGACATACTGACTGAATATATGATGAACATCTTTTCAAATATGCATGGAGATTTTCAGAATGTATGCAGCGCACTTTGTTGGCATATAGTAATCACTTTTTAATGCACGATTAACTATTCTTTACAAACGGTGAATATTTTTTAATATATTGAACGTTTGGTAACATACGTTGAATAAATTTTAAATGCAAATTGTACATTTTTTAATATATGTTGAGCAGTTTTCTTAATATACGGTAAACATTTTTCTACTTTGTGTTGAACATTTTCTTAATACATGCTGATTTTTTTTGACAATGTGTATTTCAAAAATATAATCAATATACAAGCAAGTAAAAAAACTATGTGTTCAGCAATATAATATTTTTATTATTGGCGTATTTGAATAATATAATGAGGATACGCAATAATTGTAAACGTATTAATATTATGTTCAAAAACGAGTAACTAAGGGCCTGCAGCCGCGCTGGGCCCAACAGCCGGCCCAGCGTGCGCACACTAGTAGAAAGGAAGGACCGCATGATTCATATCTGTACCGCTCGTGTGGCGTGGTGGCTAGTTGCTGTCGTACCCGTACAGCGGGTCGCGTGTTCGAAACCTGTCGGCGCCTGGTTTTTGTTTATTTCTTTTACTTGTCCAGTTGGCCGAAATTTTCAAATAAGTCCGAACGAAAAAAGGACACTCACGCGAATCCTTTACCAGCAAAAATAACTTGCCTTTACGTGGTTAAATATAAAGTAAGGGTGTTTTCTGTAAAAATATGCCACATCGGCACCCGACATATGGGCCCCGTCAATCAGATACGCTGTCAGTATGTAGTTTAGTCTGATTTGTAACGGCTTGCCCGAAACTTGGTACTGACACGTAAAAAAAACCAAACTTGGTACCAATCCGCCACCACCGCCCCAAATGTGGTACTATCGTGTAATTAACTCATCGCATGCAGATCGAGCCCCCACACACACCTAGCGCATGCATGGAAAAGCGTGCATTCGGTGGTATCATACGGGCTCCCGTCCGATCTCTCGTATCCTGCCGGCCGGCCGGCCTTCCACCTCTCTTTCCCTTTAGTTTTTGCCGCTTCTGCTTTTGCAAAGCCATCTCCATGGATCTCTCTCCCCCCTTCGCTCTTTCTGCTACTGTTGTGTATGGTCCTGCTGCTCGTATGTACGTACTCCTACTGTGCTCTGCTGTGTCGCCACTCTAGTAGTAGCTAGCTAGGCTAATGGAACGGAACACGAAATTGGAGGCGCCGCTTTGCGGAAGCTCGATCGCTTTCGTTGTCGTCTTGAGTCGTCGGAGGAAGGTCCCTTCCTTCAAGGGTGGCTAACCTTTTGTGTTTTACTGTGCGTGGCTCAGAGATCACATGCATGCAGTTTTACACAAGCTAGGTCGATCGTGGTCACTGGCAGCATCGTATCGCCGCCTTGATTGGATGCTCACTCCAGCGGAAAACTCTCGTGTGGTCACTGGTTTGGATTCGTAATCTGGACGAAAAGCTTGCACACCAGCGCATGCATGATAGTAGAGTGTAGAACATGCATGGAATGTACTGTAATATTTAGTGCTAGCATGCGTTTGGCTAACTAATGGTAGGCTGGCATGGATGCACGTAAGACATCAATCGCTGGTCAATTGCATGGAAGGTCCTGTTCGCCGCTGGTTAAAATACAGTGTACTCCATGCTACTAACTTTGGCTAAAGCCATGCATTTTCAGTCGCACACGTTCACGGACTCAGATTGAACGATCAATCACGAACTTAGTAAATTTATTTCTCTCCGTGAAAGCGTTAATATTCACGTAAGGTCCCTACTATGCGTACTATCTTTGCGGGTTTTATGTTGACCTTTGCAGCTGCATCTGCTGTGGGTCTAAGCGCATGTGATGCCAGCTGTAAAAGATACCTAAGCTTTGCCGATTTTACTTGTCAGTTATACCATGTTCTGATCACACGGGTAGCTTGTACCTCGTGTACATGTCGTACACCGATCGGCATGTGCGACCCTAAGAACAAAGGGAGCGCCTAGGCGGAAATTCGCAGCGGCACGTACCTGCCAAGTGCGAGCCAGCTGATTGCCTCACAATCCGCAAAGTCATTAGATCCTGCATGAAGGCACAACAAGTTTAAAATTTTACTAGTTTTTAACACATAGATTTTGTCGGTCGCACGTTCTGAAACTTATGATTTTGTCGATTGCTTATAGTACCAAGTTTTGAAAGTTAAAGCTTAATTAAAATATAAAAAACATCAAAACATATTCAAAATGGTTCTCGTTTGAAAGCCCTCGGTGGCTGGAACACAAATATGAAAATGAAAGTTAATATGGACTTTTTGGTTCAGCAGATATAAAAGATTGAAATCAAAAGTCAAAGAACAAGGGGGTTGCGTGCCCCCACACCTACGTGCACAACCTGATAAGGACTGCATCCCAAAAACGCATAGGATTGCATTCTTTTTTAGGTTGGATACATCATCCTTTAACTACGCTTGCATTGCGCCAACGTTTGCGTACCATGGATCGATGTATGAGAGTACATTGCCATCTTCATCATCAAAACAATGACATCAATCCACACAAACCCAACTTTGAAGAGAAAAATGGTGCACTTGCTTATCTATCATTACCAACATTACTCTAATGTTCCATGATTTCAGGAGCAATTTTTCTGTATTTCCCTTCTATTACGCTAGCACAATTCATACCATGGAACAAGATGCTATGAAATCAGTGTGAGAGTAACATTAAAAGAGAAACCAGTGTGAATGCCCTTTACTAGGAAAGGAAGATGCCGAACAACAAAAAGTGGAGATTGACAGTGTTCAGCCGGCCATGCTATGCATCTTTTCCTCTTGCAAACTTCAAAGCACATTCACATGAATTACAAGTAACGGGCTGCATAGACAAGAAACCGAATCAAATTATTTACGGGTCAGAAATGATTGATCGGTAAGTGCTTGCTTTGCTTCCACTTTCCTGGGTTTCTATATAGATGGACGGTCTTTGCTCAGTGTACTTCGTGGTCAGTTCAATCCACCGAAATTATTAGGTGCAATCAGCCAATCACACAGAAAGAATGGAGCTTTTGAAGTGAGTTTTCTCAATCTGAAGCAAGCTGCTGTAGTGAGTGATCAATCGATGGAAAGGAAAAGAAAAAAGGGGATGGGTGATATAAAGATCACCAAGCCATGCTAAAGCAAAACAAGGGCATATGCTTGGCCTCTTTAACCCCCTTTAGACCAAGTAAGAACCATGCATTCACTTTATAACAGAGATTTCTGGCAGGAGTCTTCTAGCTAGCCAGGACACGGACAAGCATCTTTAGCTGGAAGGTGCATGCAATTGCCACCTCTGTTTTGCACCATCATCACTAGACGGATCGATAAAACAGCTTTGTGCATGCAAGGTAACCCCGTGTTGTTGTCAGTAGAGCACGTATGATCCCATGCGTGGCGAACTTCAGCTTCAAGCTTTATGTTAGATTACCGTCTGATCAACGTTGGAAACCTTTGATGGTCTAGCAAAGGCATACCTTGGCAACTAAAGTCGTATGAAGATTGGATTTGTTCATTAAACCGTTGCCTAAGTTTTCAAAAGCAAAGGTACGTAGCAGCGCTGAACAAAAACAAGAAACAACACGTGTGTTGTCTATGTATTACTCCCTCCATTCCTAAATATAAGTCTTTCTAGAGATTCCAACAAGTGACTACATACGGAGCAAAATGAGTGAATCTACACACTAAAATATGTCTACGTACATCCGTATGTTGTAGTCCATTTAAAATGTCTTAAAAGACTTATATTTAGGAACGGAGGGAGTACAACGTACTCCAGCAAGGCATATCTTCAGTCTTGTTTTACTTTGCTAGTTGCTGATGTGATTTCTGTGCGCGTGCGTTTGTCTTGTGCATCCTAACTATGTAGAGCTCGCGTGTATGCTCATTGTATTTATATCCCTGAATGCTCCATTTTAAGCTAATAAAACCCATCGTTTATTGGAAAAAAATGTATTACAAGACTTACCTCGGATCTCTTGGTGGTCATCATACTGTGTGCTTGGCGGCACATACTCAACTCCCCCGTGCCGCTCCCGTGAGCGGCCCGGGCGGAACCCTAGATCATCGCTGCCGCTCCCCTTTCTCGCCTTCCTTCTCCCTCGCCGCCGCCAGGGGACGCCGCCGGGCAAAGCCCGCGCGTGCGTCGGCGGCGGCGGGGCTCCCTCCCCCCTCGTGAGGCTCCTGGGCGGCGCGGGACGACCGGCCCTCGCGACGGCGCTCGGCTCGGTGGCAGGTCGGGCCGTTGGCGGATCTGGGCGGGGCTCCCCTGCTTGGTGGCGCTGCGGCGCTGGCGGCGGCGTGGTCTGCGCGGGGCGGCGAGCGCGCGGGCTCCTCCTCATCCCGATCTGATGGGGTTGCGGTGGCGCCGGCGCTCGGGCGTGCGGCGGGGTCCACGATGGTGGTCGGCGCGTGTCTTCCTCCCCGATCTGATGGCTCCACGGTGGCGCCAGTGCTCGGGCGGTTGGCTTCGGCAAGCGGTGGCGGGCGCTGGGCTCTCGGCGGCGCTCCGGGTGTGCAGGCGGCGGCGGTCCCTGTGTGCGGTCGGAGGCTCCGTCTCTGGCCCGGACGGCGCGGGGGATGGCGGCGGCCCGGCGTGGCCGGCGATCTGGATGTAGTGGTGCCGGCGGCTCGCTGATCTGCTGGTACTCCAGGGTCTGCCTGGTGGTGCTGGTGGTGACGGCGGCCCGGACACGAGAGTTGGATCCCTTCGAACTAATCTGGGTGAAAACTTGCCTTCTTCTCCTGCTAAGGCCGGCGATGGCGGCGCTATCTGCGTCGTTCCCTTCTTGAAGGCATCGCCGTGGAGAAGTTCATGGCCACTCTCTGCTACCTCTGGGGGAAACCCCAGATCGGATGATCGGATGATGGCGGCGCTCTGGTGTCGTTCCTCCCTTGGGGGCGTCATTCTTGGAGGTACACACGTGATCGAGGGACCAGAGGATGGATTCTTTGGTGGAGCGGTGCTTCGTCCTACACACTGATGGCGACGGATCTTGACGGCATGGCGCAGTGCAAATTCGGAGTTCGCTGTGGGAGGATGGACACGCGCAGGAGGACGACGCTGTCGGGCGTCCTGGTGGCGTCGATGGCAGAGAGACCTGGCACGGTACATGCAACAGTACAGCTCTGAAGATAGATTGGTGGCAGATGGCTGCGGCGGCCTCATACCCGGCAGGCATCCTGGTTGAGGAGTGCGCCGGACTGGTAGGTGCCCCATACCCGGCAGGTGTCCTGGTTGGGACCTCAGGTCTTAGATGTTTAGGTTTGGCTGCGATGTCTGTTTGGTATTAGGCCCAGACTATCGGCGCCCCTTCATCAATTGGATAGGTGTAGCGACAGTTGTTGCTTAGACGGTGGCTTTAGTCTTGCTGTTGTATGACTTTATAAGGTCTTGTGAGAATAATTAATAAAGTGGCCGTATGCATCGCAAAGGCCGGAGGTCATCCTCATTTTCTAAAAAAAAAACTCACAAGAGATATGAGATCCGAGCTACAAAATTCGCCAACTTTTTTCTTATACAGGGACACTGGATACAGTGTAAGTGAAAAATGACAAAACTGGCCCTTTGAGCAAAATTCAACATAAAATGGTCTCATTTTCAAAAAAAATCATAAAATGGCCCTTACTGCATGACACCCACAATCGGGTCGTCATCCTAGACTACATAACGCCATCATCAAAGGCGTCATGTAACGGTATTGACCTGATACATCAGTACACACGAAACAGCATGACGCCCCTAGGCAAGGCGCCATGCTCAGTAGCATGACGCCCTAGCCCAGGGCGCCATGCATGTACGTTGCATGCATTCAAATGCTTACTTAGGAGCTAGCTCATTGATGTTTGCTTGCTTAGAATAAGTGCATGTAAAATACTTGCTTAGTAGCTAAGCCATAGCAATAGGAAAACCGAACTCGTTGAAGATGTCCTTAAGTAGGTATAGCGGGTATATACATCGTGCTTGCCGGCCAGCCGCAGATACTCGAATATGTATGGATACATTATATGTATGCATCTAGGTATTGGATACATCAGCACGGCGTCTCCGATATCCAAATATGTACACATAGAGTATATATATAAACTCTAGGTCACGCCGGGCCATGTCATGTTGTATATATACTAGCCATGCCCGCGCCGTACCCCGTCGATATATACTAGCCATGCCTACATTAATTAAATGCATTATTAACCACTATTGGTTATTGAGAAAAAAAAAGAAGAACGTCGTCAATATCTCTGACGATGAGTAGCAGTAGGCTAGTTTATCTATCTAGTGTAGTAGTACGTAGCTTTTGTGTGTTACATGGTGCAATATGAATTTGAGGGTTGAAGTCTAAGGGCAACTCCATTGCATGACCCTAAATGGTCCAGCCGCATCCGTTTAGGGGCAAACGGATAGAACATGCGGTCCAACGCGCGGGAGTAAATGGATCAATATTTGTTTTCGGTCCGCTTGCGACTCATTACCGGCTCAACTTTGGGCCACGTTTGCGTCGAGACGGACGCGCGGACGGGGTGGGATGCGTGCCCTTGTCCGTCCTGAGCCGGCCGTCTGTGGTATACACGACTTGGTTGAGCACATGTGAACTCACATTGATAACTGGTAAATCTATCGGTTTAATCTCTTATCAAGCGCACCCGGCACATCCACAAATTCGGATGGACACAGCCTCATTGCCATCCAAACAGACGAAATCCAGATAAAACGGATATCTATTTAGGTCGTGCGTTTGAGTTGCCCTAAGATATCCTCCCTCCATCCCAAAATAAGTGTCTCAAGCTTAGTACAATTTTGTACTAAAATTAGTATAAAGTTGAGACACTTAATTTGGGACGGAGGAAGTATATTGCAAAGGATGAAAACTGAAGAGTGATTGGATCATCTATGCAGACACGCTTGGAGGCGTATGTGAACGCGTAAGGGCCAGATTAGCTAGGTTTACATGTAGATACTCTCGTAGCTAGAACAAGTCCAATGTATGGTTTTTTATTGGTCTTGGTCTAGCTTAGCTGCTGCTGTGTACGTGTCCAGTTTTCCTATTACTATAACTTAGCTACTAAGCAAGTATTTTGCATGCATGTAATCTAAGCAAGCAAGTATCAATGAGCTAGCTCCTAAGTAAGCATTTGAATGCACGTACATGCATGGCGCCCTCGGCCAGGGCGTCATGCTACTGAGCATGGCGCCTTACCTGGGGCGTCATGCTGTTTTGTCTATACTGACGTGGCAGGTCAATGCCGTTATATGACGCATTTGACAATGGCGTTATGTAGTCTAACATGACGCCCCGGTTGCGGGCGTCATGCAGGAAGGGTCATTTTGTGTTTTTTTTTTTAAAATAGAGTCATTTTATGTTGAACTTTGATCAAAGGGCCAGTTCTGTGATTTTTCACACAGTGTAACGGGTAAAGTTGAGGCCGTCGTCCTATATGTATATATACTCGCCACTGTCTAATCAATGTAGGTACCAACATAGCATATCACCTTCGTCCTAGTTTATTGGCCCCTTAGCATTTTGTGTCAAATTTTGACATTGATTTAATCAACAAAATGTTAATGCATGTAATCAAAATATTATCATTGAAAACTATGTTTAAATACGAATTCAATGATATATTTTTTGATGACATGCATTATTATTATTTTAGTTAAATTTATGATTAAAATTTGACAGAAAATACTAAGAGGGTCGATAAACCAGAACGAAGGTAGTACTATACAAAGGAGATATGCACACGTCCCGGGTATGATGGTGGCTCGGCTGGATTCCTAATTTTTGAGTGTCGGCTCCTAGCAGCAGACAACGCTTTGCCTGGCCACTCGATCTCCACTCAATTGAGGATCATGCGCCCACCTGGCACCTTTTCAGTTTCATATCAGCTCTAGTGCATCTGTGCAAGCATGTCTTTTAATTGGCCAAAAAAATGGATATCAATCTTTTACAGTACACTTTTTTTTCGAGTGAAATGAGAGTTTTATTTCAACTCTAGTAGCCCCGCATCCCGCCGGCCAGCAAAACGTGTTTGCAGTTCGCGGAAAACGGACTTAGCAGGCCGGCAAGGACGGCCGCAGATGCAGACCCCCCATACGGACCCGTACATAAGTTTATTTGCGGAATATGCTTTTTTACGGATCGGTTTTGCGGTGTCTGCTCTTGCACCGCTGCTTCCCGCATCTCATCGGCCCGCAAATATCAAATCCAACATAATACAACAAACAAAAGCAAACTAAATAATTATTCAAATTCAACATAATACAACAATCATCCAGATTACGAATAATTATTCAAATCACCGAAGCAAACTTAAATAATACAATATAAAACTTGTCATGAATACAAAAATGAGTCACTGTCCAGCCCTTTGCCAATGATGCTCAATGAGATCCTTCTGAAGTTGAAAGTGTGTGTTTGCATTTTCAATGTCCTTGTATGTCTGAAGAAAAGCTCTAATGCGGTTAGGATCTCTAGCTGGTTTGACACGGCTACCCACATTTTCGTAGAAGAATTCCAAGTTCATTCCTCTCCCATCTTCAACAATCATATTGTGAAGGATAACACAACATGTCATGATATTTTTCAAGGTTCTCTTATCCAAAAAACGAGCAGGACCACGGACAATGGCAAACCTTGATTGCAAAACCCCGAATGCTCTTTCAATGTCTTTTCGGGCTGCCTTGTGCACCCTTGCGAATTCACATTGTTTTTTAGTTTTGGGTTCTTTTATTCTTTTGACAAATGTGCACCAAGGAGGATATATACCATCTGCAAGATAGTACCATTTTGTGTATTCATGTCCATTGATAGTGTAGCTGCAAGCAGGAGCATCACCACTAGCAAGCCTAGCAAACAAATGAAACCGTTGCAACACATTGATATCATTGAGAGTGCCCGGCATACCAAAAAAGCAATGCCAAATCCATAAATATTCGGATGCTATGGCCTCTATCACAATTGTTGCATCACGAGACTTGCCACAATGCATTCCTTGCCATGCCTTTGGGAAAAATTTCCAAGTCCAAGGCATACAATCAATGCTACCTAGCATGCAACCTCTCCTCTCATTTGATGCCATCAATTTCTTTGTGTCATCCTCGTTGGGTGCCCGAAGATAATCAGGACCAAAGACACGGATGATCACTTTTGCAAATCTACGCACTGACTCAATTGTAGTATCTTCACCAATGCAAAAGTACTCATCGGCATAGTCAGCCAGAACGCCATATGCAATCACCCGCATAGATGTGGATATTTTTTGATATGCACTAAATTCCTTTAAACCCGCAACATTTCTTCTTTGAGTAAAATACCGGCAATTTGCCTCGCAAGCTTGAACAATTTTCACAAAGAGGGATCATCGCATTCGGTACCTTCTCCAGAAGAGGTGCGGTGGATATGTTGGATTCTCCGCGAAGTAGTCTTGCATCAACATCTCGTTCCCAAGATGATGATTCCGAGGAATGCCAAGACGCCGCCTCTTCCGGTTCTCGTCTTCGTGCTCCTTCACGGCAAGTGCCATCACTAATGTCTGCTGCCGAAAGGTCGCAAGCATGGTCTCAACATCCGAGTCATCCGAATCGGGCGAATCGAAGAGCAAGAACTTCTCGCACGGGCTCAATTCCATCTACATGCATACCGGTGCGTGGCGCATCAATCAACTATACCGCTCGCAAAAATATCACAAAACAAACACTAACCGGCGGCGGATGCGGCAGGCGATCCCGGGCGGCGACGAGGGGTCGGCTCGACGATGGTCGATCCCCGGCGGCAGCAGCGACAAGGGGTGGCTCTTCTCGCCGGATCCGGGGGGGGGGGGGGGGGG
>LR738712.1:97306582-97346369 GCA_902687465.1 Secale cereale
GAGGGCGAGGGACGGCCCCGCGGCGCGATTCCGCGCGCAGATTTGGCCGGAATCGCTGGCGGCGGACGGGCGGAAGGAGGTGGGGAAAGGCGCGCGGGCTGAAATGTCCCTCCCACTAACTGCTTCTCTGTGATGCAGGGCACCGCAACGGCGAGGAGGAAATCCGCGTATTCGCGGGTTGGGGCCGAGATTTTTCCGCACCCCTCAAAAAAAATTTGCGGGCCGAGGCGGGATGCGGGGTCTGATCGGGCAGGTTTTCCCGCCTCGACCCGCATTTTGGCGGTTATTTTGCGGATCGGGGCGGGATGCGGGGTCTGCTAGAGTTGCTCTTACAAACGGCGGACAAACGTTCAACTATATATGGATGGCCTCTGCGTAGCCAAGAAGCCATACTATGATCAGTTCTAAGAAATTTTTATAGGAGAGCAATGCGGCATGAATTGGATGACTTAATAGTTTTCTACAGTTTAGTACCAACATGTCTGTGTGGTGAACTAACTACCTTGGGAAACAACAAATATGCCCCTAATCACGCTGCCTATGTGAACAAATTCTAAAACATTGCCAAAAGAATGAACCATTGGGAGCTCGTATGAGAGTTTGTTTAACTGCCCTAACTATGGCAGAATATTTCCGAGATGTTAATAAGCAAGACGTGCTTTTATTTATCGATAATATCTTTCGTTTTGTCCAATCAGGATTAGACCCTTCCTACCATCAGGTCGTTAATCTAAGAGAATCTACAGCAGACGCACCAAACCCTCCACATACGCTCGGGCGGCTCGCCCGGTCATGAATATCTAACCCAGACGGGCACCTCAAACAGGCCTCAGATGCCCGCACTAACCACACCCCTCATATCCAGCCCAAATATGAGGTGGATATGGGGCGCCCGGGCACGCCCGCCACGTCGGACCCGACACCCCTGTTGAGTATATGATTATTAGGAAGTATATGATAAACTAGGATTTGGTCCTGCCTTGTCTTGTACTCCAAGTTGGTCATTGTACTCCTATATATATGCCCATGAGGCTCAAGCAATAAACATCAAATCCATAATATTCAACAACAATCTCTCTCTCTCCCTTGTAATATGTTATCAGTCTAATCGATCCTAAACCCTAGCCGCTGCCGCTTCCACACCCGCGCGCCGCCCCCAGGGCGGTCAACCTCCATGACCTTCGCCGGGGGCCGCGCCACCCGTACCTAGGGTTCGTCTGCCGGTCATGTTGCCGGCTGCCCTAGAGAGTCTTTTTCCCGAGCCTTTGCTCTCGTTTTCTCTCTCTCTCTCTCTCGTCGGTCGCTTTGATCAGCATTTACTTTTTTGTTTTCCCATCTAAGATTGGTTTGCGTCGTCCGCCGCCGCCGTGGAACCTCGCGCCTCTACTCCGACATTGCGTCGACTACACCAACCTCTTCATCATCAACCGTCCAGCAAGGATGGACGCCGCGCCCAAGGGATGCCTTCGTGCGTCGTTGTCAGCCGCTCGTCCGCGCGGTCTCCATTGACGGTTCGTCATCGTCATCGTCCGGGAGATCACCGACAACATCGCCATCGACTCCGATGTGCGCGTCGTCCCCGCCATGGCGCTATAGCACCACCGTCGGTCTGATCAACCATTCACATGTCTGTCTCTGCCAAGCACGTCCCCGAGCATGCGCCTACCGCCGATCGAGCCACAGGTTGCGGTCGCGTTGTCCTTTCGGACCGCTCCTTCGCCGCCCCGAGGTCTTCCCGGCAGCTGCTTCCGACCTATGCGCCGCTCCCGCTGACTCCCCTTGGGGCGGTCGCGTCGTGGCCTGCGGTCCACGCCGCCGCCCCAAGATCCTCCCTCCGGCTACTCACGAAGCCGCCGCCGCCTTTGTGTTGCCCCTTAGGGCTGATGTGTCGTGGCACGCGGTCCACGTTGCCTCCCATCGGGTCGTCGTCCCCGGTCAGTGGTTCACCCTCGCAACTGCACAATATGACCACCGCTGCGTCGCCCCTTCGGACCATAGTGCCACGGCCCACGGTCCACTGCCGCCCCGAGCTGTCCGCTCTAGGTCGTCCCCGTGGTTGCGCCGGCCCTCGTGCCGCCACTTTGTCGCCCCGTCGAGCCATAGCGAGCGTGGCACGTGATTCACGCCGCTGTCCGAGGCCGTCCCCGTGGTTGCACCTACCCGCCTTCGCCGCTGCGCCGCCCCTTCGGGTCGTCACGCCGCGGCGAGCGGTTCCCGGCAACTGCCTCGAGGTCTACGGCCGTCGCCCAGACCTGCCCGCCGCCGCTGCATCGCCCCTTCGGCCGTAGCGCCACGGTCCGCGGTCCCCCGCCATCCCCGCGCGTCCACCTCCCTTGGTATGCACCGCGCCGCCTCCCTTGGCGCGGTAACGCCACCATCTACGCCCGTCTTCGTCACGCTGTCGGGTTCTTCGACTACTTCGAGCACTACCGCTGCGCTCCTAACCTAGCCGCCGCCGCCATCAGGCCGCCACCGCCATAGCTACCCTCGTAGCCGCCGCTGCTCGTTCACCCCCTTCGTCTTCGTCAAACACCAGCCCGTCGCCAGCGTCGCCGTTTTCTTCCACGATCACTTCGTCTACTCCGACCACCGTCGGCGACATTGGCCCCGCGCCGATTGGCGCTACAACCATCGTCGAGTCTTCTTCTCTGCTGGCCCTCCGACTCCTCTACATGGCATACAACTCGTGTAGGTCCCTCATCTATGCATGCCCGGTGCTGGCAACACCGATGCGTGCCTTCATCCAC
This sequence comes from Secale cereale, assembly GCA_902687465.1. Lineage (NCBI taxonomy): Eukaryota > Viridiplantae > Streptophyta > Magnoliopsida > Poales > Poaceae > Secale > Secale cereale. The sequence goes on from LR738712.1 coordinate 97,309,330, forward strand.
AACGTGTCACCGGGCCTGGCAAGCCTGGTCGGCGCTTCGTGAACTTCGTCTTCGTCCATCTACGCATGGCCGGTGCTGGCAACACCGATGTGTGTCTTTAACCACGATGTGTCACCGGGCTTGGCAAACTCGGCGCAACGCGTCATCAACAACGTCTCCTTCCTGACGCACCCCTACTTCAACAACACTTTGCCTATGACTAACTTGGTGCCTCGTAGTGCCCGCGGCTCCACAACACCTTCATCGTTACCGGCTACCCCGACTCGACATCGACCACGATATCCTATGCACAGCTACATCGACCAAAGCTCCATCATCCTACCAAAGCTCCATCATCCTACGCTCTGATGTCTACTACACAACCTTCTTCTTGTAGACGTTGTTGGGCCTCCAAGTGCAGAGGTTTGTAGGACAATAGCAAATTTCCCTCAAGTGGATGACCTAAGGTTTATCAATCCGTGGGAGGCGTAGTATGAAGATGGTCTCTCTCAAACAACCCTGCAACCAAATAACAAAGAGTCTCTTGTGTCCTCAACTCACACAATACAATGGCAAATTGTATAGGTGCACTAGTTCAGTGAAGAGATGGTGATACAAGTGCAATATGGATGGTAGATATAGGTTTTTGTAATCTGAAAATATAAAAACAGCAAGCTAACTGATGATAAAAGTGAGCACAAACGGTATTGCAATGCTTCGAAACAAGGCCTAGGGTTCATACTTTCACTAGTGTAAGTTCTCTCAACAATGATAACATAATTAGATCATATAACAATCCCTCAACATGCAACAAAGAGTCACTCCAAAGTCACTAATAGCGGAGAACAAACGAAGAGATTATTGTAGGGTACAAAACCACCTCAAAGTTATTCTTTCTGATCGATCTATTCAAGAGTACGTAGTAAAATAACACGAAGCTATTCTTTCCGTTCGATCTATCCTAGAGTTCGTACTAGAATAACACCTTAAGACACACATCAACCAAAACCCTAATGTCACATAGACACTCCATTGTCACTCAAGTATCCGTGGGCATGATTATACGATATGCATCACACAATCTCAGATTCATCTATTCAACCAACACAAAGAACTTCAAAGAGTGCGCCAAAGTTTCTACCGGAGAGTCAAGACAAAAATGTGTGCCAACCCCTATGTATAAGTTCACAAGGTCACTGAACCCGCAAGTTGATCACCAAAACATACATCAAGTAGATCATGTGAATATCCCATTGTCACCACAAATAAGCACATGCAAGACATACATCAAGTGTTCTCGAATCCTTAAAGACTCAATCCGATAAGATAACTTCAAAGGGAAAACTCAATTCATCACAAGGAGTAGAGGGGGACAAACATAATAAGATCCAACTATAATTGCAAAGCTCGTGATACATCAAGATCGTGCCATATCAAGAACACGAGAGAGAGAGAGAGAGAGAGAGAGAGAGAGAGAGAGAGAGAGAGAGAGAGAGAGAGAGAGAGATCAAACACATAGATACTGGTACATACCCTCAGCCCCGAGGGTGAACTACTCCCTCCTCGTCATGGAGAGCGCCAGGATGATGAAGATGGCCACGGATGATGGATCCCCCCTCCTGCAAGGTGCCGGAACAGGGTCCCGATTGGTTTTTGGTGGCTACATAGGCTTGCGGCGGCGGAACTCCCAATCTAGGTTATGTTCTGGAAGTTTGGGTATATATAAGAGGTGTTGGCATAGGGAACAAGTCAGGGGGTCCACGAGGCGGCCACGAGGTTGGGGCACACCCAGGGGTCTAGGGCGCGCCCCCACCCTCGTGGTGGCTTCGGGACTCTTCCGGTCCATCTTCGGTACTCCGTGGGCTTCTTGTGGTCCAAAAACAATCTTCGTGAAATTTCTGGTCAATTAGACTCCGTTTGGTATTCCTTTTCTGCGATACTCAAAAACAAAGAAAAATAGAAACTGACACTAGGCTCTGGGTTAATAGGTTAGTCCCAAAAATCTTATAAAATAGCATATAAATGCATATAAATCATCCAAAACAGATAATATAATAGCATGGAACAAAAAAAAATATAGATACGTTGTAGACGTATCAAGCATCCCCATGCTTAATTCCTGCCCGTCCTCGAGTAGGTAAATGATAAAAACAGAATTTTTGATGTGGAATGCTACCCAACATAATTATCAATGTAATTTTGTTTATTGTGGCATGAATGTTCAGACCGAAAGATTCAAGACAACAGTATAATATTGACATAAGAATAATAATACTTCAAGCATACTAACAAAGCAATTATGTCTTCTCAAAATAACATGGCCAAAGAAAGTTCATCCCTACAAAATCATATAGTTTGGCTAATACACAAAATACTCAAATCATGCACAACCCCGGTTTCAGCCAAGCAATTGTTTCATACTTAAATTTTTTCAAACATTTTCAACTTTCACGCAATACATGAGCGTGAGCCATGGATATAATACTATAGGTGGAATAGAGTGGTGGTTGTGGAGAAGAAAAAAGAGGAAGATGGTCTCATATCAACTAGGCATATTAATGGGCTATGGAGATGCTTATCAATAAATATCAATGTGAGTGAGTAGGGATTGCCATGCAACAGATGCACTAGAGCTATAAATGTATGAAAGCTCAACAAAAGAAACTAAGTGGGGGTGCATCCAACTTGCTTGCTCACGAAGACCTAGGGAATTTGAGGAAGCCCATCGTTGGAATATCCAAGCCAAGTTCTATAATGAAAATTCCCACTAGTATATGAAAGCGACAAAACAAGAGACTCTCTATCATGAATATCATGGTGCTACTTTGAAGCACAAGTGTGAGAAAAGATAGTAGCATTGTCCCCCCCCTTTTCCCCCTTTTTTGGGAATTTTTTTCTTTGGCATTTCCTTCCTTTTTTTTTCTTTCGCCTTTCTCTTTTTCTTTCGGGACAATGCCCTAATAATGATGATCATCACACTTCTATTTATTTAAAAGTCACAGATTACAACTCGATACTAGAACAAAATATGACTCTATATGAATGCCTCCAGCGGTGTGCCGGGATGTGCAATGAATCAAGAGCGACATGTATGAAAAATTATGCATGGTGGCCTTGCCACAAATACGATGTCAACTATATGATCATGCATGGCAATATGACAATGATGAAGCGTGTCAAAATAAACGGAACGGTGGAAAGTTGCATAGCAATATATCTCGGAATGGCTATGGAAATGCCATAATAGGTAGGTATGGTGGCTGTTTTGAGGAAGGTATATGGTACCGGGGAAAGTTGCGCGGTACTAAAGAGGCTAGCAATTTTGGAAGGGTGAGAGTGCGTATAATCCATGGACTCAACATTAGTCATAAAGAACTCACATAATTATTGCAAAAATCTACAAGTCATCAAAACAAAGTACTACACGCATGCTCCTAGGGGAAGGGTTGGTAGGAGTTAACCATCGCACGATCCCGACCTCCACACAAAGGATGACAATCAATGAAATGCCTCATGCTTCAAATTTGTCACACAATGATTACCATACGTGCATGCTACGGGACTTGCAAACCTGAACACAGTATTTCTCAAATTCACAACTACTCTACTAGCATGACTCTAATATCACCATCCTCATATCTCAAAGCAATCATCAAGTATCAAACTTCTCATAATATTCAATGCACTTCATATGAAAGTTTTTATTATACCCATCTTGGATGCCTATCATATTAGGACCAATTTTATAACCAAAGCAAATTAACGTGCTGTTCTATAGGACTCTCACTATAATATAAGTGAAGCATGAGAGATCAATAATTTCTATAAAATAAAACCACCACCGTGCTCTAAAAACATACTCCCTCTGTCCCATAATGTAAGACGGTTTTTCACACCAGTGTAGTGTCAAAAAACATCTTACATTATGGGACGGAGGGAGTATAAGTGAAGCGCTAGAGCAAAACTATCTAGCTCAAAAGATATAAGTGAAGCACATAGAGTATTCTAATAAATTCCGATTCATGTGTATCTATCTCAAAATGTGTGTACAGCAAGGATGATTGTGGTAAACTAAAAAGCAAAGACTCAAATCATACATGACGCTCCAAGCAAAACACATATCATGTGGTGAATAAAAATATAATCTCAAGTAAAGTTACCGATAGACGAAGACGAAAGAGGGGATGCCTTCCTTGGGCATCCCCAAGCTTCGGCTTTTGGTTGTCCTTGAATTTTACCTTGGGGTTCCTTGGGCATCCCCAAGCTTAGGCTCTTGCCACTCTTTGTTCCATAGTCCATAAAATCCTTAACCAAAAACTTGAAAACTTCACAACACAAAACTTAACAGAAAATCTCGTGAGCTCCGTTAGTATAAGAAAACAAACCACCACTTTAAGGTATTGTAATGAACTCATTATTTATTTATATTGGTGCTAAACGTACTGTATTCCAACTTCTCTATGATTCATACCCCAGATACTACTCATAGATTCATCAAAATAAGCAAACAACACACGAAAAATAGAATCTGTCGAAAACAGAACAGTGTGTAGCAATCTGTAACTTTCGAATACTTCTCTAACTCTATTTTTTCTGAAATAAATTGGTGGACGTGAGGAATTTGTATATTAATCATCTGAAAAAAGAATCAACTTAAAATCGCTCTCTAGTAAAAGATGGCAGCAAATCTTGTGAGCCCAAAAGTTTCTGTTTTTTTACAGCAAGATCGCAAATACTTCACCCAAGTCTTCCCAAAAGTTCTACTTGGCACAAACACTAATTAAAACACAAAATCACATCTAACTAGAAGCTAGATGAATTATTTATTACTAAACAGAAGTAAAAGCAAAGAAAATAATGTTGGGTTGCCTCCCAACAAGCGCTATCGTTTAACGTCCCTAGCTAGGCATGATACAGGAATAGATCTAGGTATTGCCATAATGGTAAGGTAAATCGCAGAAACTCATCTCATATTCCCTAAGTTCAGCAGCAAGTTTTATTTTTGGCAAGCAAAAGTAATCAAAAGGGCTAAATTTAGTAGGACAAATGTCCCCAAGATCAAGCTCAGGAGGTATGGGTTCCTCCTTTGGCCCTTCATATTGCACAACCAATTCATCATTATAAGTATTCTTTTGGCAGAAGGTCATGAGCCTTTGCTCGAGAGAAAAACCTAACTCATTGTTTTGAACAGCAAAATCATCATTTAGTTCAGAGATTCTATCAACTAGAATATCAGTAGGAACCTTTTTTCTAAGGTTTTCATTAAAAGCAACATGATCTAAAGATTGTAAACGCATTATGTCTTCTTGATTAAAAAGGGTAGCTTCTATGGGAGGAAGACCAGCGTCCACCCTATAATGTGCAAAAATTTCTTTGGCCTCTCTCATTATAAATCTGAACTCATGTGCCAAAAAGATGGTAGCTGCTCGCTTAACAGAAGAATGCCTAATATTGGAAAATTCTAGAAAAATTCTCTAAATGCAAGGGTGATTGGTATATGACTTTTGCATAGATCTCCTCGGCAACGGCGCCAGAAATTCTTCTTGCTACCTCTTGAGCTTGTGTTGCTTTTCCCTTGAAGAGAAAAGGGTGATGCAGCAAAGTAGCATAAGTATTTCCCTCAGTTTTTGAGAACCAAGGTATCAATCCAGTAGGAGACAACACACGAGTCCCTCGTACCTACACAAACAAATTAGAACCTTGCAACCAACGCGATAAAGGAGTTGTCAATCCCTTCTCGCCCACTTGCAAAAGTGAGATATGATAGAGATAATAAGATAAATATTTTTGGTATTTTTTTAATATAGATTGAAAGTAAAGATTGCAAAATAAAAGTAAATCAAAGATAAATAGTTGATGGAAGATTGATATTATGAAAGATAGACCCGGGGGCCATAGGTTTCACTAGTGGCTTCTCTCAAGATATCAGATTTCTACGGTGGGTGAACAAATTACTGTCGAGCAATTGATAGAAAAGCGCATAGATATGAGAATATCTAGGCATCATCATTGTATATAGGCATCACGTCCGTGACAAGTAGACCGAAGCGATTCTGCATCTACTACTATTACTCCACACATCGACCGCTTTCCAGCATGCATCTAGAGTATTAAGTTCATAAGAACGGAGTAATGCTTTAAGCAAGATGACATGATGTAGACGGATAAACTCATGCAATATGATATAAACCCCATCTTTTTATCCTCGATGGCAACAATACAATACGTGCCGTGTTGCGCCTGCTGTCACTAGGAAAGGACACCACAAGATTGAACCCAAAGCTAAGCACTTTTGCGGTTGCAAGAAAGATCAATCTAGTAGGCCAAACCAAACTGATAATTCGAAGAGACTTGCAAAGATATTTAAATCATGCATAAAAGAATTCAGAGAAGAATTAAATATTGTTCATAGATAATCTTGATCATAAACCCACAATTCATCGGATCTCGACAAACACACCGCAAAAAGAATTACATCGAATAGATCTCCAAGAAGACCGAGGAGCACTTTGTATTGAGATCCAAAGAGAGAGAAGAAGCCATCTAGGTAATAACTATGGACCCGAAGGTCTGTGGTAAGCTACTCACAACTCATCGAAGAGGCTATGGTGTTGATATACAGATATAGAAGCCCTCCGTGATCGATTTCCCCTCCGGTGGAGCTCCGCAACAGGCCCCAAGATGGGATCTCACAGGTACAGAAGGTTGCGGCGGTGGATTTAGGGTTTCGTGGTGCTCTCGGATGTTTTCAGGGTACATGGGTATATATAGGAGGAAGAGGATCGGTTGCGCTACGAGGGGCCCACGAGGGTGGGAGGCACGCCTACCCAGCCCCTAGGCGCGCCCTCCTGCCTCGTGGCCACCTCGTGGCTTCCCTGGCATCTACTCCAAGTCTTCTGTGATGCGTTTGTTCCAAAAACGATCCTACCAAAGGTTTCATTCCATTTGGACTCCGTTTGATATTCCTTTTCTGCAAAACACTGAAATAGGCAAAAACAACAATTTGCACTGGGCCTTGGGTTAGTAGGTTAGTCCCAAAATAATATAAAAGTGTATAATAAAGCCCATTAAACATCCAAAATAGATAATATAATAGCATGGAACAATAAAAAATTATAGATACGTTGGAGACGTATCAGTCACTGAGTACTGCCCATTGCTCGTATGCTTCCAAATGATTTCATCCTCGGTGAGCTCGTCAAGGTGGACCTCATTAAGAAGCATCCAAAGAGTGAAGAACTGTGTGATGTGCTCGGCGGTTACATTGGTGGGGGTTTTGATCTTGAGGATCCATGCATTGTGCTTGAGGGCCTCCCCGACCTTCCAACTTTTTCTCTTGGAGGCTTCGAAAATGAGTGGGGCAATGTCTTTTGGCGAACACCCAAGAAGCCAAGGGGAGTACCAAAAGGGTGTCCTCACGCCGTTTCCAATGGTGATGGTGGTTGAAGTATAGAAAAAATTGAGGTCCTCCGCATCACATGGATTTTCTATCCCCACCCACATCTTTTTGGGCTCTTTCCATTCATACCACGGTCATCGTAACCGGAGAGCCCTCATAAACTTTGCGGTGTTTAGGACCCCGAGCCCTCCATACAAAAGTGGCCGGCAAACTTTCTCCCAGTTCACCTTGCATTTAGCCCCTGATGTCTTATCCGAGCCAGGCCATAGGAAGGCATTTTCGAGCTTGTTGATGTTGTGGAGGATGGTTGGCGGTATGACCAACGAGGTGGCGGGGTAGACCACTTGGGAAGTGATCACGGACTTTACGAGGGTCGTTCGCCCGATGGTGGTGATGTTTCGGCCATCATACGTTGGTAACTTGCTTGCCACTTTGTCCACGAGGAATTGGAGGTCCGTCAATTTCAGCTTCCACACGGAGAGGGGGAGACCCAAGTATCGCAAAGGAAAAGGCGCCCGCGTAGCCGGCAAGCTTTGAGTTAGGAAATCCAAATCAAGGTGGTTGCAATGAATGGGCACCACCGAGATCTTTTGGAAATTGGTGCAAAGGCCCATGACATCCCCAAATCCCCTCAAAATGCTAGCAAAGTTGTCAACATCTTGCTTGAGCAGTGCCAGGAAGACAGCCACGTCGTCTGCGTAAAGAGAGGTCCTTATCATGGCCCCCTTCCTTGGATTTTATGGAGGAGCCCCTTCTTTGTTGCCACATCAAGAATTTTTTGGAGCGGGTCGATGGCGATGAAAAAGAGAAGCGGGGAAATAGGGTCTCCCTGCCGAAGCCCCTTCCCATGCTTTATTGGACAGCCGGCAATACCATTTAGGACGATCCTCGAGGATGAAGAGCTAAGGAGGGTCACGATCCAATCCCTTAATTTACTTGGAAATACTCGCCGCTGGAGGATATCAAGCTAGTACTCCCACTTCAAGGAGTCAAAGGCCTTGTGGATGTCGAGCTTGAAGAGGAGCAATTGGGTCTTCCTCTTGTGTAGGCGTCGGGTAAGGTTGCAGACATACAAGAAATTGTCATGAATGCTTCTTGTTTTGATGAAGGCGCTTTGGGCGTTAGAGATGGGATTTTTCATGTGTGGACCTAGTCTCATCGATAGCACCTTCGCAATAATCTTTGCGACCGCGTGGATGAGGCTGATGGGTCTCTAGTCGGCGATCAGCTCCGCCCCTTCTTTCTTGGGCAAGAGGACCACATTTGCGGAGTTGAGCCACTGGAGGTTTGAGGTGTGTAGGCAGTCAAAATGTGTGATCACCCTCATGAGATCGGGCTTGATGATGTCCCAACACCTCTTGAATAAGAGGCCCGTGAACCCATCCGGTCCCGGCGCCTTGTCACTTGGCATGTCATTGATCGCATGAAGGACCTCACTCTCGGCCATTGGGGAGCCAAGATCATACAAGTCAAGGGGCTCAAAATTTAGTCCATTCCAACTGAAATCTTTGTGGCATCGGGGGGCCTCTCTTCATGACATTGGGCCCAACATCAAGGGCCTAGTCAAAGGGAGAAGAGTGTCGACGTTGGGCCCAACATCACATGAAGCACCGACGCGTATGGGCAAGTGGAACATCTTCTCAACATCAAGGGCCCAATCAAAGGGATAAGAGTGATAAACTAGGATAGGGTGTCTGGAGCAAAGCTATTGTACAAGGACTACTTTCACTGGTACGCGTCGGTGCTATACAAATGGTTTTTAACCCCTTTCCGCGATGACATTTGGAACCGTCACCAGGTGTCACACCCTGATTTTCATGCCACAACACTTAAGCTAATAATCATGCTAAAAATGTGGATTGACAAAAACTTTTGAGTGTTTTGGTCATTGCTTGATTTGATTTTTGTCTGCTGTTTGCTAGTGCTCTAAAAATCAAATAAATCCTCCAACTCTTATACTTCATCTCCTTGATCCAAAACCTTTTCCCAATGATCATGCCATGTGTATAGACTAGTATAGTATTTTCTTTTAAAAATGTTTTGGCCCAATAGTATTTTCTAAAATTAGTTTTCCAAAAACCCCTGAATTGAGGTTTGCACTACAAGTACCTCATTTAGGGTGTGAAAAATCTTTCAAAAGGTATATTTGAATCCTATTAGGTATAGGACTCCCATAAACCACAAAATTATAATTCTAAAAGTTATTTTTATATTTTATTTAAATGCCTTTTCTTTAGGCCAGAAATGGTCTTTAATAGGGAAAAATTATTTAATTATTTCAAAAATATTTGCCAAAAATCAGGGAGACTCATAGGACATATATTGTCCATATATAAGAGTTTCAACACTTGGTCATGTTCAAAATATTGGACAAATCCCTCAGAAACCCTTTCTGGATATTTCAAGCTTTTGTAATATTTACAAAGGAAATATTCTCTAAAAATTCCACGGAAATTCTATCATGTCATATGTGACATATTTGATGATCTTGCCAAGCCCCATGCCTTGGGAAGCAAGAAAACATCATCAAAACCCCTCAAAAACCATTCTGTCCATATCTAAAGTTTGAGCAACTTTACATTGCCAAACTTGTCCAAATGCTCTCAAACTTGGTACACATGCTAGAATGGTCTAATAAGGCACCTAGGCCAAATGGCACAAGCTTTGGAGAAGGTTAACTTGATCAGAGTACCCCAAAACCATTTCTGTTCAAATTCAAATTTGAACAACTTTACATTACCAATTTTTTACTTGGGGCTTCAAACTTTGTGGGCATGATCACAACCCCAAATGATGACACTACACCAAGTGGTGCATCAAGGAGAGATGATTTTCTTAACTTAATCTTGGAAAATCCATTTCTGTTGATTTCTAGGGTTCACCAAAGTTACATTGGCAACTTTGCCCAAATGAGCTCAAATTTGGTGGAAGGGCCTAAATGTATGTGCCATTTTATCATGTTAAGTCCCATGTCAATTGGAAGTCATTTGCTTGCCCAAAAGTACATCAAACACCTTCTACCATTTTACCAACACCACTGTTTTGCCCCCTTTTACTATCCTACTTGCCAATGCATCTTCCCCATTCTTTACACCTCCCTAAAGCCAGTAGACAAGCTTGGGCACGCCCAACTGCCAATGGCATGCCCTGGCATGCCAAAACGGCGCTCTGGAGCATGCTACAGTGCTCTGGCGCACTGTAGCCGCCCCCCATCCCGATGCTCCGACCGCCCTGGCTGTTCCCTGCACGCCAGCAGGACCACCTCGACGTCTGGGACACGCCTGGCTGGTCGGCCCCTTCTCTTTCTTCCTCCTCCTGCCTCTTCTCGCACGCGCGCTGGCCGCCCGAGCACTCCAATGGGCAACCTCGCACGCGCTCTACCCTGACGCTCCCCTGCTCCTTCTCTCCCTTCCCCTCGACCTGGACCAACCCCACAAACACCCCGGACACACCCACGGGTGCCCCCGTGGCTTGCAGCGACGGGAACTAGCTCGCCGACGCACGAGTCCACGGTAGACCGTCGCCCACCTATTTAAAGGCCACCCCAGACCCTCCTCGCGGCTCCATTTGCCCCTCTCCCTCCAGTGTACCTCCCCGACCTGCGTACTGCCCTTCTCGTGCCCTCCTTGCCTCTCCATGGCTGAAGTCGAGCTGCCGGCCTCCTCTCGAATCCCCGCGAATGAGGCCTCCTTCTCCCCTCCTTTCTCCACTTGGCGAACCCCATGGCCACCACGGAGCTTCCCCCTTATCCTGTTACTCCCCTCGGCGGCCTGAGAGTCGCGCCAGCCTTCGCCGTCAGCCACAACCGCCGCGGGCGACGCTCTCCTCGACCTGGTACTCCCCGGAAGGCGTGTTACCCATGGCTAGATGTGACACCCAGAGACCGGTGCGCCAGGTGTCAGCTAGTTATTCGTTGTCAGTGTCATGTCATCTGCTTGCGTGTTGCATCTTGCCATGTCATATTGTGTGTTGCATCAGCATGTTTTCAAAACTTGCATCCGTCCGAGTCTCCTCGTACTCTCCGTTGTCCGTTCTGAGCCCAGACACACTTGCACGCGCCCGCGGTGCCTCCGAATATTTATTTTGTGAGTGGCCGGAAAATGTTCTCGGAATGGGGTGAAACTTGTCATGTGGTCTTATTATAGTGTAGATAGGCCGCCTGCCAAATTTCATCGCATTCGGAGTCCGTTTGATAACCCAACGGATATATATATAGCGGCACTAGTCGCCGGTTATTTCGTCGGATGTTTTCGGTCTCCGAAAACCTCCGCGGGCCTCTCTCCCTCTCCCTCTCCTCTGACCTCAGCCCAACCCCTTCTACACAGCCCACTAACCTCCCCTAGTCCCATCCTACCTCACCTCGCGATCGGATCCGTCGGATTGCGATCGGAGGGCTCTAATACCCCTCCAAACTCCAAACCCTAGCCCTCCTACTATAAATGGACTGCCCCTAGTCCATTTTTGGCCTTCCCCTACCTCCCTCCTCAAATTCCGCGCAGTGTTTCCACCTCCTCCGCGCTGTGCTTCCACCGTTGCCGCGTTGTGCTTCCTCCTCGCCGCACGGGCCCGCGAAAGCCCAGATCTGGCCCGCCCGGGCCCGGATCCCGTCCGCAGCGCTCGCAGAGGCCCGAGTACCCCGCTCTGCGCCTCACCGCACCTCCGCTCGACCTCGCCGGCCGGTCGCCGGAGTGAACCCCCTCGCCGGAGTAGCTGCCTCGTCGCCTGCCTTGTGCCCCGCTGCCTGCGGTCCCCGTTTCGCCGCGCCGTCATCGGGGATGGAGACCCCGACCCATTCTCCACCGGATCCGGAGGATCCCCGCCGCCACCACGCCCCGGCGAGCCCCTCCAGCTTCCTCCCGCCGGCGACCCGATCTCGCGCCAGCCGCCGCCGGTCTCGCCGGGCGTCGGGGACGACGACGACCGATCGCTCCACCGGCCCGGCTCCAGGCGGCCTCCCGCGCCTGCTCCCTCCTGGCCCAGCGCCCAGCGCCCCTGAGGCCGGCCCACCTCAGCGCCGCCGTTCCAGGCCTTCCTCCGACCGGGCCAGTTCCTTGAGGCCCAGGTCCTTCCCCGCGGCCCAGGTCCCTTGGGCCAGCCACCCCTCCCAGCCGGCCCAGCCAGCTCCCGAGGCCCACCGAGCCGGCTGCTGCTACTTCCTCTTCTTTGGGCCGAGCCCACTCGGTGAGAGCCCAGTTCCTTCGCCCAGTGCGCTGCGTAGTATCTTGCGCTCAGTTTTACTTAGTAGTTTTTCTGCTAAGTCGTTTCTGTCTGCAGTAATGTTACATCTTTGCATAGTGATAACTTTTTGTGTGCTTATCCGTTTTGAGTGAATGATATGTCAAAATGATCGTGGAGATGTGCTCTACACTTTGTTCCATTGTGACATGCTCATTTGAGTTCATCTAGATGCTTAAATATCTTTTGCAAGAGTGCTACTTGTTATAAACTGCTGCTACTTGTTATTTTGTTGCCTTGTTCGTGATGTGATAACTTGTTGCATGTTTATCCAAATGATGCAAATGATATGTCCAAATGTTCATCTTCAGATGCTCTACATGTTGGTTGCTTTACCTTGCATGATAGAATTCATATTGCCATGTTTATCTCCTTTGCAAAAGTGCTTGTGGCTGTTATGTTTTGAAACTTATTACGAGATGCCTAGTTGAGGAGCTCGTTGCTATTGTTGTGTTTGTCACCATGTCACATGCCTAGATGTTTTAGAATCTCCATGATGTGTTCTTTGATGTGGTGCATTTAACTTTCCATGATATGCCTTGTGTTGACTTAAACATGCTCACAAACATGCCATGATAATACTGCTGTTTTAACACTTGGTGAAATTTCACTAAGTCTGGAATCTGTAATATCCAGATGCCATGTTTGCTTGTTGTTCTAGGCAAATCCATGATAGTTTTGGGGTGGCTATTGATGTTTCCTTGTTGTATATGTTGTTGGCTATCCATTCATGTCCTCACATGCTCTTTTGGGTGGCTGTAGCATATTTAACTCTTGCTCCCAAGTTGCTGTAAAATACTGCTGTCAGGTTTTTGTTGTCATGTTCAAAATGTTATAGCTTGTTGCTATTGATCCATGCCTCCTATGGAGATGCTCCAATGGACTTGTTTGCTGTAGGATATGTCTACTTTATGTTCATGCTTCTTATCACCATGTTTGAGTGTTGTAGCATATATATTTCTTGCTCCCAAGTTGCTATGTGGCTGTTAATTTCAGCTTGTTCTTATATCTTGTTTCATGTGTATCTTTTAGCCCGTTGCTCCGTTTGGAGTGTTCCTTATATGTATCTTGTGTGATTTTGCATGTAGATTCATATTATCCTCTTGTTAACATGCTTTGAAGTTTCTTGCTTGATGCATATTGTCATGTTCCTTGTGCTGTATCTCTGTGTTTCCTATGTTGTCTTTCTGTGCATCCTTAGTGCATCTGCAGTGCTTCCTTAGTGCATCAGCCATGCTTCCTGTATAGATTGTCATGCATCATATCTTGCCATGTATTGCATCATATAGACTGTGTTGTTTTCTATGCTTCCTACATTGCCCTGTAATGCTTCCTGTATAGACTTGTTATGCTTCCTGTATAGACTTGCTATGCTTCCTGTATATAATTGTCATGCATCATACCTTGCCATGTAATGCATCATATATAAACTTGGGCTGTTTTACTGTGCTTCCAACCTTGCCATGTTTTGCTTCCTGTGTAGACTTTCTGTGCATCATAAGTAGACTTGTCGTGCATCCTACTTGGTAGGGCATATAGTCATGTTCTTGAGTGGTTTGTTTACCGTGTTGGTTGCTTCTTCTCGTTAGTGCTTGTTCCGTTGCGTTCGTCAGGATTCATTCGTCTACCTGTGGTTCTTCTTCAAGGCTTCTTCTTTGTCTTCTTCATGGATCCGTTCTTCTTCCTTGCGGGATCTCAGGCAAGATGACCATACCCTTGGATACCTTTACTATCATTGCCATGCTTAGTGTCTCGATGCTATCGTTACATGTCGCGCTACCCATCATTATTGTCAGCCTCTCCTTGTTGCCTTGAAACCTATAACCTTTGAAACCTTCCTAGCAAAACCATTGTTTGACTATGTTACCCGCTTGCTCAGCCCCTCTTATAGCGTTGCTAGTTGCAGGTGAAGATGAAGATTCGTTCCAGGAGGGAACTTGTTGTTGGAATATCACAATATCTATAATTATTATTAACACACCTATATACTGGGCATGGGTGGAAGGCTTGGCCTTTTGCTCGGTGTTTTGTTCCACTCATGCCACCTTAGGCGCCGATAAACCGGCATTATGTTCCTTGATTTTGCATTCCTTACACGATGGGTGGATGGGGACCCCTTGACAGTTCGTCTTTGAATAAAACTCCTCCAGCAAGGCCCAACATTGGTTTTAATTTGCTCATAATAACAACTTAATTAATTAATTAAATTGCATAGGGAGTTAGCGCTACCCGAGGATTCTTTCTACATAGCAGGGGGGCCAGTGCTGATGGTGTTGGTCCCAAACGGGGAGTATGTGGGGCCACCACGGGGAAACTCGAGGATTGGTTTTACTCGTATAATCGCCCATCCGGTCGTGGCCTGAGACGAGATACGCGCGGCTACTATCAGGGTGTCGACACACCGGGAGGTCTTGCTGGACTTGTTTTACCATTGTCGAAATGTCTTGTGCACCGGGATGCCGAGCCTGATCGGATTTCCCTAAGATAAGGGGTGATGATATTATATTTATCACTTCAGCTAATCGTGAGAGCTTGTGATGGGCTAAGTTGGGACACCCCTACAGGGTTATGATCTTTCGAAAGCCGTGCCCGCGGTTATGTGGCAGATTGGAATTCGTTAATGTCCGGTTGTAGAAAACTTGACAGATGATCCGAAGTATAACACACAACTGTGTGAGTAACCGTGACTGTCTCTTTTCACTTTGAGAAGAGAACACGATGGGGTTATGTTTGACTCGTATGTGGTTCAGGATCTTTAGCGATCACTACTAGTTGCGACCGTTTGCATAGATGCTCATCTTATTCTTGTACTCGTAAGTTAGCCACCATATACTTTGCTTAGCCGCTGCTGCAACCTCACCACTTTCCCTCTTCCTACCTATTAAGCTTTGATAGTCTTGTTACCCATGGTTATGGGATTGCTGAGTCCTCGTGGCTCACAGATACTACAATAACAGTTGCAGGTGCAGGTTTCCGATGTCTTGACGTGAGAGCGATGTTCTTTTGTTGGAGTTCTTCTTCTTCAGTCTTGGGTTAGGTTCCGGGTCGGCAGCCTCGGATAGCAGATGGATGTCTTTGGTGCTTTTCATGTTTGTATCCGTAGTCGGATACTTGTATTGATATTGTTGTATTCATGAGACTTGTATGTAATGTTGTATCCCCTATGTATGTATGTAAGGGTACGTTGTAATGATATCCATCTTGCTAAGCGCCCGAAATGCGGTTGTGCCCCAATCACGTAAGTGTCACGTGATCGGGATATAATCGCATCTTGGGCCTGACACTAGATGTGCCTCTCCGCGTTGGTCATTCCGATGGCCGGGGCGTCGCCGGAGACGGCCCGAGTCGATGGGGCAACGCCGGCGAGCACTCGGCCCTGCCTCCCCTGCCTCGCCTCTGTTCGAGCGGGAGGAGGAAGACGAGCCTGCCAGGCGGGGCCCGCTTGTAAGTGACCCAGAGGCTGGGCCCGCGCATAAGTGGAGACGGCATCCGTGGGAGCCGCGTCCCTGCGGTGAAGATGCCTGGCCCAAAGGCGCCTTCGACGTCGTCTGGCCCTCTGCGTATGGCCGTGCTGGTGGGCCGGCCCAGGGCGCTGCGGCGCTATACTGCGCCCAAAACGCAGTATAGGTATAACCCCCCTCCTTTCCCTTTTCTTTTTCTTTTCCAGTCAACTTCAAAAATCCATAAATAATTCAAATAAACTCCAAATTTGATGATTCAAATTTCTGGTAGTTTCTAAAATCATGCTCTATCACATGGTGCAACATGCACATTTTTCCAGAGACTTTTTCTTCACTAATATTTATCAAATGCCATTTTTCCATTTCTGTGATGAACTTTAGAAAATCACAGAGAGCTCAAATTTGATCCAAATGCAATGGTTCAAATTCCTAGATGCTTCTAAGTTCATAACTTAGTTTATGAACATTTTTATTAATACTTTCTGTACCCCACAAAATAATGGCCTATTTCTTCATATTTATCAACTTTGCAAAATCCTAGGAAATTCATTTGAACTCCAAATTGAGTGAAACCAACTCCTAGATGCTTCTAAAATCATGATTTGTTAAATAGGTGCCTTTGCTCATTTTTCAAAAATGTATTTTTGTGCACTTCTTTCAAATCCATAAACCCCTAGATTCCATCATATTGAAATGTTCCAAACTATCCATTGATCCAATACCTATGAAACCACCTTGGTCATTTCTCATATGACCAGAGGTATCCTAGAAAAGTCCAACTCCTATTTTCAGAGCACTTTTATTTTTGCCTTGTTGTGTTGCTTATTATGATTGTTTCCATCGTTAGTTGACGAAATAAATGGAGTACTCGGAGACGGACCAGAAGGTTTGAAGAATTCGAAGGACAAGGCAAGCAGCCCTTTGACCATGTTCGAGAAACCTTTTTATGCATGTCTCATATCACCTTATTATCAATGCATCGGAATCATGTTGAGGTGGAGACCACTTTGGTTGCTACCTTTGTTACTTTACTATTGAAACTTGCATCAAGCATGACTCTACCTTCCTCTGAGGGTTATGTGGGTGGAAGTAGTTAGGTTGCTATAATAGTGGCTACACAAATGGGACGGGAATATGCATGGCGACGGAGGCAGAGTACTATCAAAAGACTTTCCGAAAACCCCGTCGGGTGCCATTTATGCCCAAGGGAGATGATGAGTTGGGTAGCCACTTGATGACGAAGTGGTGTACCGAGGCAAGTGTTTGTGTTGTTTTGAAAACGGATTGGTTTAAGTTGCAATCGTTATTCCAACCTTACATGCGCAACCACTCTACCCTTATATGGGAAAGGGCATTATTGATTACCTAGGTCGATACTAGCATGGTGCTCGCATTACTAGTGACGGGGGTGACATGAGGTCACTCTTGGGACGGGGTCGTGCTTGGGTAGGCGGCCATGACAGTTTTCACAGGGCACCGAACACACCGTTGGTACCCCGTGTCAGTGGTATGTGATGAATATGGGGGCGAGGCTCCACAATTTTTAAGACGTGAATTGTGGGCACGGGGGCTCTGTGGGGACCCCGACTTAGAAGTCGAGATCACCGAATGGACGTGTACAGTGATCCCAGAGATCAATGCTCACTGAACACACAGAAGCTGAATAACAAGAGTCTTACATCCATACATACCGTCTTACACAAATTAAGGCCATTATGGCCAAGTCTAACATAGGTAAAGCCTCACGGGCTGAATAGCAAATAACTCAAGTAGCGGAAGTCTTCGATGATAGGTAGAACCCATGCCATCTGCCTTAACCCTATAGGCATTCTGACTGGGATAGCGTCCTAGTTTGCATGTTCGTCTCCAAAGAACTCTTCCTCATATTCCTGTTCCTCCATGCCTCGCCAATTAAATAACCAGTGGCAAGCCAATGAGTACTTTGAATGTACTCGCAAGCAACCCATGATTTGGTTCAAAGTAATAATGCAATTGAACAACACAGAGCAATCTAGCAATGGGCTAGAATAAATATTCTACCATCAAGTATATGCATCAACGAGTTCATGTAACCTCGAAAACAGGTTACCGATATCAACATGAATATGATTCATCTCAACGAGTCAGTCACCACCTTGACTCATCACACACACACACATACTTTCACCGATGAAGTAAAATTCTGGACATAGTTTAAGTAGCACCACCCAACTGTCCATGACTGTGGACACGGCTATTCGAATAGTTTTACACTCTGCAGAGGTTGCGCACTTTACCCACAAGATCCGGGAAGCTTTCGTGTCACCCACGATCCCGCAGTACCTCAAGTACTCGGGGCAAGCACCCGGTCATTATCTTTCCTTAGACGACACTAACATAGAGTCCACTCGTTGGTACACGGCCCTCGAGTACAAACAATAGATCATGGGACTTGTCCTAATTTCAATGTCACGCGTACCCGAAGGGACCAACGGTGTGTCCGGTGCTCTGTAAATACAGTCATGGTTGTCTATCCAAGCACGACCCCGTCCTGGGAAAGACCTCAAGTCTTCCCGTCACTAGTAATGTGGGCACCATGCTAGTATCGACCTAAGTAAACAATAAAGACCCGTCCCATAAGGGGTAGAGTGGTTGCACATGTTTGGTTGGGACGGTAGTCACACATAAATATAATCCATTATTTCACCCATGCATAAGATTTTTACCGGCACATCACTTCTTCCTCAAGTGATGACCTAACTCAACATTACCCTCGGGCATTAGGGGCACCCGATGGGATTCATGCAAAGATTTCAACCACGAAGATTCATGCCACACATGCATCACTAAGCATCACTACTAACTATTTGCATGACATCTAGCACATAGCAAGATCATGAGTAAGCATGCATCATGTGGTGGTTTCAACTAGGTCACCACCATAACTATATCATCATGCATCGGAAACAAACGGGTTCCGAAGAACAAGTGCATCATGGTCAAAGGGCTGCTTGCCTGGATTGGCTTGGTCTTCAAATTCTTCAAATCCTTCCCCACCTTCTTCCTCAGCAACTTCGTCAAATACAGTATCTATACGTCGCAAAATAACAACGGGAAAATAAGACCACAATGAAAACAGAAAAATCAAAGTGCTCAGAAAAATGACAACTTATTTTTGTTAAATACTAGAGGAAAAACTAGGATGGCAAAAATTATTAGTTGGAGTTTTGTAGTGACAGAATGGAATCTAAGGATTTTTGAACATGAGTTTTAATGCTCAAATTTGAATTTAAATTTGAACAGAACAGAAAAGTTTCATGGATGTGTGTGAAAGTGACACCATTAAATAGGTTGGAATATTACAAGATTTTAGGAGTTGGAATTAATTTATTTGGACAATTATTCATTTCTGTAAAATTATTTGAAGTATTTACAGAAAAGAATAAAAAGAAACAGCCCTGTGCCACTGGGCCAGAATGGCCACAGTGCACGGCCCAGGGCGAAGAGCCCAGCAGCTCGGGCGCCAGCGCGCGCACGTCAGTATTTCAAACCTGACGGGCGGGGCCCGGAGGTCAGCGGCTATGAGGGGAGGGAGAGGACGGTGAGGATGACAGGCGGGGCCCGCCTGTCATCTTCAACCTTGCTGCCACGGCGACGGCGAGCTCACCGGCGGCGAATCCGGGCACGGCGGGGCAAACAGAGGGTAGGGATGGACTCAGCAGCGAGTCGCGGAGGTAGTGGTGGTGGTGCGGCTCGCCGGGGAGGTCTGGCTCGTCGGTGGCGAGGTGGGACGGCAGAGGAGCTTCGGGAAGTCGCTGCTCCGGCCGATTCCGACAGCTACAGAGAGGGAAAAGCGAGGGGAATGCATCAGTGAGGTGCGGCGGTTCCAAATCGGGCGAGAGAAAGGGCGGAGGGGGCCTATACCTCGAGATCCCCGACTTCCCACCGCGGCGAAGCACCGGTCGATCCCGAGCACAGGGGCTCTCTGGGGATGAGCGAGTGGTGCTGGAGGGCTAAAGGAGGTGAGGGGAGGCTGTCGGTGCCGTTGGAGAGGCTCGGGCGAGCTTATATAGCCGAGCCCACGGTCCACTGTGGACTCGTGCGCCGGCGAGGTCGCAGACGAGGCCAGAGGCCGTGCTGGTGCCTGCGTTTGAGTCGGGGAGGTCCGTGGACGAGTCCTACGCCTAGTAGAGGGGAGAGGAGGAGCGGGGAGAGCTCCAGACAGCGCGCGCGTGTGAGGCCGACGAGTGGAGGCTGGGGCGGCCAGCGCGCGTGTGGAGGCGGCCACTGGAGGGCGGAGGAGGAGGGGGACAGCGCCGGGAGAGGTTGCGGACATCGAGGGGCATCGACTGGCGCGAGGGGAGAGCTCGAGGTTGTCGGGGGCAGGCGATTGGGCGAAGCTACAGTGCGGGGGCGCACTGTAGCGCGCTCTGGAGCGGCCTTATCGTATGCCATGGCATGCCATTGGTCCTCTATGCGCGTCCGCCGTGTCTGGGGGGTCCAGGGTGATGCAAGCAGCTCAGATGAGGCCTTGGATGCTCTGGAGATGCAGTGAAAGAGAAGGGAAGCTGGTAACTTGGTGAATTTTGGCTGTCCAGCAAGGTGAACTAGGGTTTTCACCCCTCAATCATGGAGCTGTGGACATGGGGGAGTTACTGGGGGTAGATAGTAACTAGATGAAGCTGTGGTAGAAAGTTGAGGCCAAGGTAAATAGTAAAAGTAATCAAGAAGATGGTTTTGGTAAAAAGGCAGAAGGTGTTTGATCATGTCTTGATCAAGCAAATGATTTCCACTAGCCATGATACTTAACAGGATTGAATGTTATATGAAAATAGGGTGTTTCACCAAATTTGGGTTCATTTGAAGAAACTAGCCAATGTAACTTTGGTGAACCCTAGAAATCAACAGAAATGGCTTCATCTTGTTTAAGTCAAGCTAATCATATCCCCTTGATGCACCACTTGGTGTAGTTTCATCATTTGGGGTATTGATCATGCCCACAAGGTTTGAAGCTCCAGGTAAAAAGTTGGTAATGTAAAGTTGTTCAAATTTGCATTTGAACAAAAAGGGTTTTGGGGTATTATGATCAAGTTGCTCTACTCCAAATCTTGTGCCATTTGGTCTAGATGCCTTATTAGGCCATTCCAGCATGTGCACCAAGTTTGAGGGCATTTGGATGAGTTTGGCAATGTAAAGTTGCTCAAACTTCAAATATGGACAGAATGGTTATGAAGGGTTTTGAGGATGTTTTCTTGCTTCCCAAGGCATGGGACTTGGCAAGATCATCAAATATGTCATATATGACATGATAGAATTTCCCTAGAATTTTTGGAGAATATTTCCTTTGTAAATATTTCAAAAGTTTGAAATATCCAGAAAGGGTTTGGAGGGATTAGCCCATTATTTTGAACATGACCAAGTTTTGAAACTCTTATATATGGACAATATATGTCCTATGAGTCTCCCTGAATTTTGGCAAATACTTTTGAAATACTTAAATAATTTTTCCCTATTAAAGACCATTTCTGGCCTTAAGAAAAAGCTTTTAAATAAAATAGGAAAATAACTTTTAAAATTATACTTTTGTGGTTTGTGGGAGTCCTGTGATTACTAGGTTTCAAATATACTTTTTGAAATAATTTTCTCACCCTAAATCAAGTACTTGCAGTGCAAACCTCAATTCAGGGGTTTTTGGAATACTAAGTTTTAAAAATACATTTTGGCCAAATTAATTTTGTAGGAAAATACTATACTGCTATATAACACTTGTCATGATTATTGGGCAAAAGTTTTGGGTAAGGAGATGAATTCTACAAGAGGTAATAGTTGACTTTAATGAGCACATGAAAAACATAGGAAGAAAAACTCAATTCCAAATAAAAGCCAAATGATGCCAAAAAAAATTGCTGGTCCAAATTTTCATGCTTCATTGATGCAAATAACATGTTACAAAATGCAGGGTGTGACAGACCTACCCCCCTTACAAGAATCTCGTCCCCGAGATTCCTAAACTAGGTCTTAAAAGAGATCGGGAAACTCGGATCTAAGATAGTCTTCACGTTCCCAGGTTGCTTCTGCTTCCGTGTGGTTGCTCCACTAAACCTTGAAGTACTTGAGGGTACGGCTTCGCGTCCGTCGTTCTGCTTTGTCCAGAATGCGAATGGGCTTCTCGTGGTAGGTCAAATCAGGCTGCAGATCAATGGCTTGGTGATCAACATCCTGTAGAGATCAGGCTTGTTCGGAACTTGGAGACATTTCCGGAGTTGTGACACGTGGAATACGTTGTGCACATCGGATAGCTCAAGTGGTAGTTCCAACTGGTAAGCCACTTCTCCTCGTTGTGAAGTGATCTCAAAGGTTCCAATGAACCTTGGTGCGAGCTTCCCCTTGACGTGGAAACGCTTGGTTCCCTTGAGAGGAGTTATCCGCAGGTACACATGGTCTCCGACATGGAAACTCATGTCCCGTCGGTGAGTGTCAGCATAACTCTTCTTCCTTGACTTGGCTGCCTTCAAACGTTCTCTGACTAGTTGGACTTGCTCTTCTGCTGCGCGGAGAATGTCCGGTCCAAAGACTAGCCCTTCTCCAGTCTCCGACCAGTTGAGGGGTGTGCGACATCTGCGTCCGTACAACACCTCAAATGGTGCCATTTGAAGGCTCGACTGATAACTGTTGTTATAGGAGAACTCGGCAAAAGGGAGACAATCTTCCCACTTGGCTCCATATGCCAAGACACAGGCTCGGAGCATGTCTTCAAGAATTTGATTTACTCGTTCTGTCTGACCTCCGGTCTGTGGGTGGAAAGCTGTGCTGAAAGACAATTTGGTTCCCAAGGCTTCTTGGAACTTCTTCCAAAACCTTGAGGTGAACTGGGTTCCTCGATCTGACACAATCTCCTTGGGAACGCCGTGAAGGCTTACGATTATGTCGATGTAGAGAGCTGCCAGCCGGTTGCCATCATATGTGGGTCTTGACTGGAATGAAATGGGCCACCTTGGTCAAATGGTCGACTATGACCCAGATGGAGTCATGTCCTTTATTTGACCTTGGTAATCCAGTGATGAAGTCCATTCCGACTTTATCCCACTTCCACTCAGGAACCTTGAGTGGTTGGAGCAATCCAGCGGGTCGCTGATATTCAGCCTTGACCCTTTGGCACACATCACACTTTGCAACATAGGTTGCAATCTCTCTTTTCATCCCGTGCCACCAGAATCTTGCCTTCAAGTCTTGGTACATCTTGGTTCCTCCAGGGTGGATGGAATACGGAGTGTCGTGGGCTTCTTGCAGGACCAGGTTCTTCAGCTCCATCTTGTTTGGTACGCAGATGCAGCCTTTGTACCAAACAATCCCGTGCTCGTCCTCGGAGAATCCTGGGGCCTTGCCTAGCTTCATCTTCTTCTTGATGCCTTCGATGCTTGCGTGTCCATCTTGCGCCTTCTTGACTTCGTCCATCAGGGTCGGTCTGACTTCCAAATGATCCAGAAATCCAGGGGTGACCAATTCCAAACTGAATTGTTCGAGTTCCTTAAACAATGCTGGCTGCCTTTCTTGAATAATGGCATTCAAAGACCAAGCCTTCCTGCTTAAGGCATCGGCCACCACGTTAGCCTTCCCGGGGTGATATTGAACACTGAGGTCATAGTCTTTGATGAGTTCCAACCATCTTCGCTGCCTCATGTTCAATTCCTTTTGGGTGAAAATGTACTTCAAACTGTTGTGGTCTGTGTATATCTCACACCGTTTCCCTAGGAGGTAATGCCGCCATGTCTTCAAGGCATGAACCACTGCCGCTAACTCAAGATCATGAGTAGCATAGTTCTCTTCATGAGGTCGTAGCTGCCTAGAAAGGTAGGCTATGACTCGGCCTCCTTGCATCAGAACGCTTCCCAATCCGGTTCGAGAGGCATCACAATATATCACGAACTTCTTGTGAACATCAGGTGTTGCCAAAACTAGGGCGGTGGTCAATCTCTTCTTGAGTTCTTGGAAGCTCTCTTCGCATTTTGGCGTCCACTCGAACTTCTTGTCCTTCTTGAGGAGCTGAGTCATTGGCCGGGCAATGCTAGAGAATCCTTCCACGAATTTGCGGTAATAGCCCGCAAGTCCGAGGAAGCTTCTGACTTCCTTGACGGTCGTTGGAGATTGCCATTGGGTCACAGCTTCGATCTTTGCAGGATCAACTGATAATCCTTCTTCGGTCAAGACATGACCTAAGAATCCAACTTTATGCAGCCAGAACTCACACTTGCTGAATTTGGCATACAGTTGGTGCTCCCGAAGCTTGTCTAGGACCATCCTCAAATGCTGCTCGTGTTCTTCCTCCGTCTTCGAGAAGACAAGAATGTCATCAATGAAGACAACAACGAACTTGTCCAAATATTCCATGAAGACTTTATTCATGAGATACATGAAGTAAGCTGGGGCGTTGGTTAACCCAAAGGACATGACCGTGCACTCGTACAGGCCATATCGGGTTACGAATGCCGTCTTCGGAATATCTTGGGGGTCTGATCTTCAGCTGGTAGTACCCAGATCTGAGGTCGATCTTGGAGAACACCTTGGCTCCGCTGAGCTGATCAAACAGATCTTCAATCTTGGGAAGTGGATATTTGTTCTTGATTGTAACTTCATTGAGGGAACGATAGTCAATGCATAAGCGGATGGTACCGTCCCTCTTTGCCACAAACAGAACAGGTGATCCCCAAGGGGAGGCACTTGGGCGGATAAATCCCTTCCTCAGCTGCTCTTCCAGTTGCTTCTTCAACTCGGCTAATTCTTCCGTCCCCATTCTATAAGGCTTCTTATAGATGGGTCCTGCCCCGGGCACGAGCTCGATGATGAACTCAATGTCACGGTCAGGGGGCATTCCCGGTAGTTCATCCGGAAAGACATCAGGATACTCGCATACCACCGGTACTTGCTCTAGCCCAACTTCAGACAGACAGTTGACTTGAGCGGCTTGAGAGGAAGAGGAGTTGGAAGCAAACTTGACTTCGACTCCTTGGTCATTGGTCACAGTGACTGTCCGATTGGCACAGTCTAACAAGCCTTGGTGCTTGCTGAGCCAATTCATGCCTAGGATCACATCCAAGCCTTGTGATCTCAGGACAATGAGGTCTGCTAGGAAATCTACACCGTTAATGGTAATACTGACTCCCTTATAGCCTATCTTGGCCCTCATCTCTGCTCCGGGGGTTTGTACCACCATGGGGTTATTCAGGGGTGTAGGGGTCATGCCACTTTTTAATGCAAATCTTTGAGTGACAAATGAATGCGTTGCTCCAGAATCAAACAAGACAGTTGCAGGTGCTGAGTTGACAAGGAACGTACCCAACACGACGTCCGGGTCTTCCTGGGCTTCCTCAGCAGTGACGTGATTCAAACGCCCCTTCCCATGGTTAGGTGGGTTGCGAGGAGCTGGGTTCCTTGGTGGCATCCCGCGGCCTTGTCCTGGGTTCTGCGCATTGGGGCGCGGGACATCAGGCTTCTTGTTGGGGCACACCCTTGAGATGTGTCCTGACTGACCACATCCAAAGCAAGTGACTTGGTTTGGATTGTTGATCTTATTGCCACCACTGTTATTGGGGTTGAAAGCTGGCCTTGGGTTGGCATACTGCTGAGGCTGATAGTTGGTGCGGGGTGCAGGAGCTCTTGGTTGCTGCTAGGTTGGCTTGGCCGGGGCTGACTGCCACGGACGAGGCTTCTGGTTGATGGAACTTCCCTTGCTGACCATCTTGCGCTTGCGAGTGTCTTCCAAAGCACGCCGCTTGTCTTCAAGCATGAGTGATTTGTTCACCAGGTCAGGGAAGGTTGGGCAGTCGCACACGACAAGCGAGTATTGCAGAGTCTGATTGAGGCCTTCCATGAAGCGCTCCCTTTTTGCAGCATCGGTGCTGACATCTTCAGGGGCATACCTTGACAGAACACTGAACTTCTGCATGTACTCCTTGACAGTGCCACTTCCTTGCTTCAGGGCTCGGAACTCACGCTTTTTGATAGCCATGATTCCGGAAGGAATGTGGGCCTTGCGGAATTCTGCCTTGAAGTTGACCCAAGTGATGTCTTGTTCAGCATGCATGACCTTGAATCCATCCCACCAAGCTCTAGCAGTCCCCCCGAGGCAGTGGGCTGCATAAGCCACCTTCTCACGGTCTTCAGTGCATCCGACTAGTTCCAGCAAGTCCTCAATGGTGCAGACCCAGTCGTCTGCATCCAGGGGTTTAGCAGTCTCGATGAAAGTTGGCAGTTCATGCTTCTTGAACTCTGCCAACATGGAACGTCCATTGCCATTCCCCGCCGGCTGGCGGTTGTTGGTGACAGCTTGAGCAATCAACTGAAGGGCTGCGGTGTTGGCTTGGCGTTCCTCTCGAAAGGCTTGGAGAAGCTGAGCCATGTCCATGTTCGGAGGAGGTGGTGGTGGTGGAGCTTGGTCGTTGGTTTGGTCGTGGCCTGCCTCTGACTGAGCGGATGCTCCGGCTTCAGGCTGCTGGGTAGAGGTACCAGTACGAGTTACAACAGGCATCCTGTTGGAGCGGTAAAAGGTCTCATGACTTGGAAGAGGGAAAGCAAGATAGATGGGTGCCTAGTAAGGGGGTGGGTGTGACACTAATCAAATCATGCAAGGGCCGAAAGGCCAAACACATTCATTAAAATCCAAATGGGCGATGCAGTCGTTTACACATTCCCGAAGGAAGAATACGACATACATCCAACACAAAAAAAGCAAACACTAGATGGTTTCATATGAACCATACAAGGACTCGACTGCGCATAGGGGTTACACGACCTATCCTACCGTAGAGGTCACAACTGGCATATCCGAGTAGCGAATAATGCCTAAGCGGCGGAATGCTCGGTCGCGTATTCCGGTTCTTCTGGGTCTTCCTCCTTGTCTTCATCTGTCTGGGCCCCTTTGTCACTTGAGGGTGTGGGGGAGTGGAGGAGTTGGATTCGATGGTGCTTCGTCGGTGGTGTAGGGAAAAGCTTGCGATATTCCCTTTCCTTCATCCGGCGTCACTGAGGGGGTTCTGCATCCTTGGAAGATACATCTCCGGAGGGTCTTCCGCCTCGGTATGCGATAGCGGACTGTCCGGAAGGTGCTCCTTCTTTCATGATCCTATTTGTCTTCTCTTGAGCTCGACGAAGAAGTGCCTTGGTCTTGTGAAGTTCTTCTCGAAGCTTCATTGATTCCGAGGCCAAGTCTTGTGCCAAGCTGTCGGCACATAGACTAAAGTAGGTTTGGAACCGAAGTGAGAGTCCTTCCTTCAGTGGAGGGGCTAGTGCGCTGCTTTCATCTTCACCTTCCTTCCGGTAGGGTAAGAAGCGGGTTGTCATCTTGGCTGCCATCTCCGGAAGAAGCTCGCGGAGACGGGTTAGTGCCTTGAGTGCAGCAGCCTCGACAGTGAGAGGTAGGGTTGCCATCTGGGGTCCCTCAAAGAACCAACTTGTGGGAGGATCGTTTGCCTTCACGATCACTTCCACATGGTATTCCACCTCAGTGTCGCTCACCCAATGCTCAAGGTAGGTGAGGATGGGAGCTCGGTGGAACTGACACTCCTGGAGGCTATCCTCGAGAAGCAAGGGAAACCCAGTGGTCGGGTGCTCTTCAGGTATAGCGGCCATCTACAAATGTGGAATAAGAGAGATTAATAAGCTGATGAAATCTCAGGTTTAGAAAAGGAGAGAGGTTCAGAAGGTTTTTGAAAAGGGGTCTCATCTAACTAACGCCCATGCTAACTAAGGCTTCCTACAGTCAGGATGGCTCTGATACCAGCTCTGTGGGGACCCCGACTTAGAAGTCGAGATCACCGAATGCACGTGTACAGTGATCCCAGAGATCAATGCTCACTGAACACACAAAAGCTGAATAACAAGAGTCTTACATCCATACATACCGTCTTACACAAATTAAGGCCATTATGGCCAAGTCTTACATAGGTAAAGCCTCACGGGCTGAATAGCAAATAACTCAAGTAGCGGAAGTCTTCGATGATAGGTAGAACCCATGCCATCTTCCTTAACCCTACAGGCATTCTGACTGGGATAGCGTCCTAGTTCGCATGTTCGTCTCCAAAGAACTCTTCCTCATATTCCTGTTCCTCCATGCCTGGCCAATTAAATAACCAGTGGCAAGCCAAGGAGTACTTTGAATATACTCGCAAGCAACCCATGATTTGGTTCAAAGTAACAATGCAATTACACAACAAAGAGCAATCTAGCAATCGGCTAGAATAAATATTCTACCATCAAGTATATGCATCAACGAGTTCATGTAACCTCAAAAACAAGTTACTGATATCAACATGAATATGATTCATCTCAACGAGTCAGTCACCACCTTGACTCATCACACACACACACATACTTTCACCGATGAAGTAAAATTCTGGACATAGTTTAAGTAGCACCACCCAACTGTCCATGACCGTGGACACGGCTATTCGAATAGTTTTACACTCTGCAGAGGTTGCGCACTTTACCCACAAGATCCAGGAAGCTTTCGTGTCACCCACGATCCCGCAGTACCTCAAGTACTCGGGGGAAGCACCCGGTCATTATCTTTCCTTAGACGACACTAACATAGAGTCCACTCGTTGGTACACGGCCCTCGAGTACAAACAATAGATCATGGGACTTGCCCTAATTTCAATGTCACGCGTACCCGAAGGGACCAACGGTGTGTCCGGTGCCCTGTAAAAACAGTTATGGTCGTCTATCCAAGCACGACCCCGTCCCGGGAAAGACCTTAAGTCTTCCCGTCACTAGTAATGCGGGCACAATGCTAGTATCGACCTAAGTAATCAATAAAGCCCCGTCCCATAAGGGGTAGAGTGGTTGCACATGTTTGGTTGGGACGGTAGTCACACATAAATCTAATCCATTATTTCACCCATGCATAAGATTTTTACCGGCACATCACTTCTTCCTCAAGTGATGACCTAACTCAACATTACCCTCGGGCATTAGGGGCACCCGATGGGATTCATGCAAAGATTTACCACGAAGGTTCATGCCACACATGCATCACTAAGCATCACTACTAACTATTTGCATGACATCTAGCACATAGCAAGATCATGAGTAAGCATGCATCATGTGGTGGTTTCAACTAGGTCACCACCATAACTCTATCATCATGCATCGGAAACAAACGGGTTCCGAAGAACAAGTGCATCATGGTCAAAGGGCTGCTTGCCTGGATTGGCTTGGTCTTCAAAGTCTTCAAATCCTTCCCCACGTTCTTCCTCAGCAACTTCGTCAAATACGGTATCTATACGTCGCAAAATAACAACGGGAAAATAAGACCACAATGAAAACAGAAAAATCAAAGTGCTCAGAAAAATGTCAACTTATTTTTGTTAAATACTAGAGGAAAAACTAGGATGGCAAAAATTCTTAGTTGGAGTTTTGGAGTGACAGAATGGAATCTAAGAATTTTTGAACAGGAGTTTTAATGCTCAAATTTGAATTTAAATTTGAACATAACAGAAAAGTTTCATGGATGTGTGTGAAAGTGACACCATTAAATTGGTTGGAATATTACAAGATTTTAGGAGTGGGAATTAATTTATTTGGACAATTATGCATTTCTGTAAAATTATTTCAAGTATTTACAGAAAAGAATAAAAACAAAAAGCCATGTGCCACTGGGCCAGAATGGCCACAGTGCACGGCCCACGGCGAAGAGCCCAGCCGCTTGTCCGCCAGCGCGCGCACGTCAGGATTTCAAACCTGACGGGCGGGGCCCGGCGGTCAGCGGCTGTGAGGGGAGGGAGAGGACGGTGAGGATGACAGGCGGGGCCCGCCTGTCATCTTCAACCTTGCTGCCACGGCGACGGCGAGCTCACCGGCGGCGAATCCGGGCACAGCGGGGCAAACAGAGGGCAGGGATGGACTCAGCAGCGAGTCGCGGAGGTAGTGGTGGTGGTGCGGCTCGCCGGGGAGGTCTGGCTCGTCGGCGGCGAGGTGGGACGGCGGAGGAGCTTCGGGAAGTCGCTGCTCCGGCCGATTCCGACAGCTACAGAGAGGGAAAAGCGAGGGGAATGCATCAGTGAGGTGCGGCGGTTCCAAATCGGGCGAGAGAAAGGGCGGAGGGGGCCTGTACCTCGAGATCCCCGGCTGCCCGACGCGGCGGAGCTCCGGTCGATCCCGAGCACAGGGGCTCTCTGGGGATGAGCGAGTGGTGCTGGAGGGCTAAAGGAGGTGAGGGGAGGCTGTCGGTGCCGTTGGAGAGGCTCGGGCGAGCTTATATAGCCAAGCCCACGGTCCACCGTGGACTCGTGCGCTGGTGAGGTCGCAGACGAGGCCAGAAGCCGTGCTGGTGCCTGCGTTTGAGTCGGGGAGGTCCGTGGACGAGTCCTACGCCTAGTAGAGGGGAGAGGAAGAGCGGGGAGAGCTCCAGACAGCGCGCGCGTGTGAGGCCGACGAGTGGAGGCCGCGGGCGGCCAGCGCGCGTGTGGAGGCGGCCACTAGAGGGCGGAGGAGGAGGGGGACAGCGCCGGGGGAGGTTGCGGACGTCGAGGGGCATCGACTGGCGCGAGGGGAGAGCTCGAGGTTGTCGGGGGCAGGCGATTGGGCGAAGCTACAGTGCGGGGGCGCACTGTAGCGCGCTCTGGAGCGGCCTTATCGCATGCCATGGCATGCCATTGGTCCTCTGGGCGCGTCCGCCGTGTCTGGGGGGTCCAGGGTGATGCAAGTAGCTCGGATGAGGCCTTGGATGCTCTGGAGATGCAGTGAAAGAGAAGGGAAGCTGGTAACTTGGTGAATTTTGGCTGTCCAGCAAGGTGAACTAGGGTTTTCACCCCTCAATCACGGAGCTGTGGACATGGGGGAGTTACTGGGGGTAGATAGTAACTAGATGAAGCTGTGGTAGAAAGTTGAGGCCAAGGTAAATAGTAAAAGTGATCAAGAAGATGGTTTTGGTAAAAAGGGAGAAGGTGTTTGATCATGTTTTGATCAAGCAAATGATTTCCACTAGCCGTGACACTTAACAGGATTGAATGTTATATGAAAATAGGGTGTTTCACCAAATTTGGGTTCATTTGAAGAAACTAGCCAATATAACTTTGGTGAACCCTAGAAATCAACAGAAATGGCTTCATCTTGTTTAAGTCAAGCTAATCATCTCCCCTTGATGCACCACTTGGTGTAGTTTCATCATTTGGGGAATTGATCATGCCCACAAGGTTTGAAGCTCCAGGTAAAAAGTTGGTAATGTAAAGTTGTTCAAATTTGCATTTTAACAGAAAGGGTTTTGGGGTATTATGATCAAGTTGCTCTACTCCAAATCTTGTGCCATTTGGTCTAGATGCCTTATTAGGCCATTCTAGCATGTGCAGCAAGTTTGAGGGCATTTGGATGAGTTTGGCAATGTAAAGTTGCTGAAACTTCAAATATGGACAGAATGGTTATGAAGGGTTTTGAGGATGTTTTCTTGCTTCCCAAGGCATGGGACTTGGCAAGATCATCAAATATGTCATATATGACATGATAGAATTTCCCTAGAATTTTTGGAGAATATTTCCTTTGTAAATATTTCAAAAGTTTGAAATATCCAGAAAGGGTTTGGAGGGATTAGCCCATTATTTTGAACATGACCAAGTGTTGAAACTCTTATATATGGACAATATATGTCCTATGAGTCTCCCTGAATTATGGCAAGTATTTTTGAAATACTTAAATAATTTTTCCCTATTAAAGACCATTTCTGGCCTTAAGAAAAAGCTTTTAAATAAAATAGGAAAATAACTTTTAAAATTATACTTTTGTGGTTTCTAGTCCTGTGATTACTAGGTTTCAAATATACTAATAATTTTCTCACCCTAAATCAAGTACTTGCAGTGCAAACCTCAATTTAGGGGTTTTTGGAATACTAAGTTTTAAAAATACATTTTGGCCAAATTAATTTTGTAGGAAAATACTATACTGCTATATAACACTTGTCATGATTATTGGGCAAAAGTTTTGGGTAAGGAGATGAATTCTACAAGAGGTAATAGTTGACTTTAATGAGCACATGAAAAACATAGGAAGAAAAACTCAATTCCAAATAAAAGCCAAATGATGCCAAAAAAATTTGCTGGTCCAAATTTTCATGCTTTAGTGATGCAAATAACATGTTACAAAATGCAGGGTGTGACAGACCTACTCCCCTTACAAGAATCTCGTCCCCGAGATTCCTAAACTAGGTCTTAAAAGAGATCGGGAAACTCGGATCTAAGATAGTCTTCACGTTCCCAGGTTGCTTCTGCTTCCGTGTGGTTGCTCCACTGAACCTTGAAGTACTTGAGGGTACGGCTTCGCGTCCGTCGTTCTGCTTTGTCCAGAATGCGAATGGGCTTCTCGCGGTAGGTCAAATCAGGCTGCAGATCAATGGCTTGGTGATCAACATCCTTGTAGAGATCAGGCTTGTTCGGAACTTGGAGACATTTCCGGAGTTGTGACACGTGGAATACGTTGTGCACATCGGATAGCTCAGGTGGTAGTTCCAACTGGTAAGCCACTTCTCCTCGTCGTGCAATGATCTCAAAGGGTCCAATGAACCTTGGTGCGAGCTTCCCCTTGACGTAGAAACGCTTGGTTCCCTTGAGAGGAGTTATCCGCAGGTACACATGGTCTCCGACATGGAAACTCATGTCCCGTCGGTGAGTGTCAGCATAACTCTTCTGCCTTGACTTGGCTGCCTTCAAATGTTCTCTGACTAGTTGGACTTGCTCTTCTGCTGCGCGGAGAATGTCCGGTCCAAAGACTAGCCCTTCTCCAGTCTCCGACCAGTTGAGGGGTGTGCGACATCTGCGTCCGTACAACACCTCAAATGGTGCCATTTGAAGGCTCGACTGATAACTGTTGTTATAGGAGAACTCGGCAAAAGGGAGACAATCTTCCCACTTGGCTCCATATGCCAAGACACAGGCTCGGAGCATGTCTTCGAGAATTTGATTTACTCGTTCTGTCTGACCTCCGGTCTGTGGGTGGAAAGCTGTGCTGAAAGACAATTTGGTTCCCAAGGCTTCTTGGAACTTCTTCCAAAACCTTGAGGTGAACTGGGTTCCTCGATCTGACACAATCTCCTTGGGAACGCCATGAAGGCTTACGATTCTGTCGATGTAGAGAGCTGCTGATGATCCTCAACCATAAGGGATCTATTGCACCGTTTTCGATAAGTAAGAGTGTCGAACCCAACGAGGAGCAGAAGGTATTGATAAGCGATTTTGAGCAAGAAATTACTGCAAGCACTGAAAGATAACTTTTAGGGGTTTTCTCGGTATAAGCAACAGGAAAGTAAAAGCGAGTAATGTAAAAGGTACTGAGAGTAACAAGTGGCCCAATCCTTTCTTAGCAAAGGAGAGGCCTAGCAACTGAACTTATAAAGACTAAAGCGTTCCTGAGGACACACGGGAGAGGTAGTCATGTGCTTTCACTATATTCCGTATCGATACTATGTTATGTGTTGATAAGTGTTGAGTGGGTGGATCTATGCTAGTGCACTCTCTAGACTAAGATGAATGCACTCTTATGATTAAACACCTTGCAAGCATCCGCAAATACAAGATAGAATTTAAGGCAAAAGCCTAACCATAGCAATACGATCGAGGATCCATTATTCCCTTATGCAAAAGCGTGCGAACTGGGATTCAGGTTTCTGTCACTCCGGCAACCCACCATAAGCATTCTTTATACACAATGTATTCCCCTAGGTCCTTAATAAGGCGAAGTGTTGGGTGTTCGACTCACACAACACCACTAGAAGAATGACAACACAACTGAAATATCAAACAACACATATTACTTCAACAGCATATGACTACTAACAACAAGACTTTCCCCATGTCCTCAAGAACTAAGGTAACTACTCACAAAACATAATAGAGATCATGATCAGTTGGGATAAATATGTGATAAACAATCTGGACATAATAATATTTCTCCAACAAAACTCAATAGCATTCACCACAAAGTAGTAATCAACACCGATGGAGTAGAGAGGATAGATAGTACGAGTTACAACACGAGTTGCGGTTGTAAGATGAGATTTGGATGGAGATGGAGATGGTGCTGGTGTTGGGGATGATGTTGATGATGATCTCGATGATGCCCGTGACGATGGTGATGACGATGGCGACGATCTCCCCTTCCGGGAGGTGATCTCCCCGGCGGAATCTGCCCGCCGGTGATGCCCTTTTCTTCTCTGTAGGTTTCCGCCTCGAAGTGGCGGCGGAACTCCGTAAAAAGTCCCGTGCCTAGGGTTTTCGGAGAACGGAGAACATATATGCAAAAGGGGGCGACCAGAGGTGGGCCAGGGGCTCCAGGCGCCCCCCGGCGCGGCCAGGGGGGGCGCCCCCAGGCCGCCTGGGCACCCTGTGGCCCCCCTCTGACTCCCCTTTTGCGTGTCTTTGTTATTCTTCTGAAAAATACCTCCCGTCAATTTTTAGGTAATTTGGAGGTGTTCTTCTTCAGCAACTGAGCATCCACTTTTTCCTGCTGAATCCTGCGTCTGCTGTTTCGGTATTGGAAAGTTGCAAACTATGTAAAATAGACCAAAACAACATAAGAACATCATCATAATGTGAAATATATCAATGAATAAGGATAAATTATGATACAAAATAGTGATGCATTTTGGACGTATCAACACCCCCAAGCTTAGACCTCGCTTGTCCCCAAGCGAATATGAACTCGGTAAACCTGTCCACAAGTTTAGAGAGTGAAGTGTCGATAAATAGAATACGGACAAGAAGCATCATAGTCTCTTTACTAACTCAATTATCCTCAGCAGCAATCTTCAACTCATAAGGCTCTTATGAAAAAGTGTTAACACTTATATTCGAAAGTAGGACTAAGGAAACTCATTATATCATGGCAAACATGTCCTTTGGTCAAAGAACAACAAATAATTTTAACTTTTGCTCTTATATTTTGATGGGATTAATTGAAGCTTTTTGAAATAACATGCTAATAAGCAAGAAGTGAAAGTGTTAACACAAAGGAAGATATTTGCTTTAGCTGGGCATGACAAACAACTTACTTATCAAATGATAATGTCAAGAAGGATATGATATGACAAATCTCAATGCAGCTTTATATGAATGAATCCTTATCAACATCAAACGTCTGCTCTCTTTGAGAAATAGAGGGGAGTAGGAATAACTGACTCAACTTAAAATTAAAAGATAGGCCCTGCTCTAGGGTAGTAGGGAAAACTCATGTGCTATCCTCAAATCAAACAGAATGAAAACAAGTTTTGAGGGGTGCATGATTTGTCAATGAATGATAATAAATAACTCAGTTGCTTCTTGAACTGGACAAGTTTCGAGGAACGGCTCCCGTATGAGGACGATATCATCCTCTTATTCTCCTTTGTTTATCACTGCCAAAGTTTTCTGATTTCTCATGAACAAAGCATGAAGGAGGGTTTGTTTGTTATATTATTTTTAAGCCGGGCGCACTCCTTGCCAGTTCCTTCTCGTATTATGGGTTTGCACATTATACATGCAATCCCGGGGTGAAGCTTGTCCAACTCAAGAAGACTATGAATTAGCTATTACTTCCTCATGAGCTAAAACAGAGGCACAAAATAAAAGATTTTGAACTTTTAATGATAACACATAAATTATATACTTTTAGGAGGTGGTAGTGGAGTACCACGAGTAGGTAGGTATGGTGGACTCATATGGAAGGTATCGGCTTAAGGGTATGGATGCACAAGCAAAATTCCGCTTAGTACAGAGTTAGGCTAGCAAAGGTTTTGAGAGAGCAGACAAATGATGATGACTAAGATGCAAAGCAATATAAAGCATGAACATTGAAATAAGCATAACACATCAAGTTGTCTTCCTTGTCAACATAACACTTCAAGCATAATAACATAAAGGTTTTGGCTATGTTGATACTTTAAGAAAATCATGCTTGTTGTTATGACCAAAGCTATGTTTGCCAAGATTAAATAAAGTTTCATAGTCATACCTGACATAAGGTCAATACTCCCCATAAGAATCATCATATAAGGTCGATTGCGTGAAGAGAATACCGAGTGCAGCAAAAGGAACCGATAAACTTCTCATTAATATTCCATCATAAACGACTCCACACACACGGATACAATTCTTCACCGAAGGAGCGATAGACCTCAATGCACACACCTATCTCATATAATAACCTCCCTGGACATGATACGACTCTACTTGACTCTAAAAGACAAAAGGTAAAGATAAAGATACCGGGCACTCCCCCAAGCTTGGAACAAGCCAAGGGAATGCCATTACCCCAGGAGATTTCACTCATCATCCTTGTTGGCGTTGATCAAGTAGTCCTTGGCGAAACGCTTCCATGGAAGGGGTTCTCCAGTCTCATATGAGAAGCTTGTCTCCTGAATCCTGCATTCAGCACCCAAACCCATGCGCAGAAACCTTAGTTCATACTCACAGTTCTGGTTATGTAGATCACTAATTTGCCCTTGGAGTTCTATAATTCTGTCTTCAGACGCGGCGATTCTTTCCCACATCTCCTTCATCTCCTTCAGGAAGTAGTTCTTCAGCTCGTTGGTGATGTCAAAGTTAGCTTCAACACCACGCTCGATCATCTTCTTGTACTCGAAGACTTCCTGCTCCACTTCTTCCAGCCTGGCCTGGATGCTCCCCTCCTTGATAGGTCCCTTCAGATCTTCTTGATGAAGGACACCGTCCTCCATCCGAACAACCTGAGGGTGCTTCTTCACCTCAGCGAGGTAAGGGTTGATGACGTTGATGACGAACGTGTCCTTGGGGGAACTTGGAGAAGCCATGGCACCTAAATTTAGCTGAAAGATTTCCTGGCAGAAACAGATCGAAGAGAAAACACGCGAAATCGCAAGATATGTTGTCGGAACAATCCGGGCAAATATATAGGAAAAATTTATGTACAGGAAGGAAGGTAACGGACCAAAGCGGGGTCGGAGACGGGCTCCAGGGTGCCCAGGCGGCCTGCCGGCGCGGCCCGGGGGGGGGGGG
>LR738712.1:97346477-97379634 GCA_902687465.1 Secale cereale
GGGGGGGGGGCGCCTGGACTCCCTGGAGGTCGTCTCCGGCTCCACTTCGACTCGGAATTTTACTAATTTTGCAAAAACTCGTAATACAGAACTTTTATGATGGTTTGCGGTATTTTCTTACCATACTACATACCTTTTCTTTATTCTGCTTCTGCTGGCGTCTAAAACAGGGCTGCAACATGTTCTTCGTGGGTTGTTGTGTATATTATGTTCACATCAACATCGACAGGGTCTCCTGCTATGTAATGTTTAAGTCTTTGCCCATTCACAACTTGAGGTTTGGTGCCTTCAAAATTATTAATCTTAATTGCACCAGACCGATAAACTTCTTCAATATGAAACGGTCCTTCCCACCTGGAAAGTAGTTTACCTGGAGAAAACCTGAAATGGGATCTAAACAACAAAACTTTATCACCAACATTAAATTCACGTTTCAGAATCTTCCTATCATGCCACCTTTTTACCTTCTCTTTGAACATTTTAGCGCTCTCGTAAGCTTCACTCCTCCATTCATCTAGAGAAGTCAAGTTCATGAGACGCTTCTCACCAGCTAATTTTGGGTCAGCGTTAAGCTCTCTAACAGCCCAGAAAGCTTTGTGCTCTAACTCTAATGGCAAATGGCAAGCCTTGCCATACACCATCTTATAGGGGGACATGCCCATGGGGTTTTTGTAAGCAGTTCTATATGCCCACAAAGCATCTCCTAATTTATTTGACCAATCCTTCCTATTTTTGTTTACTGTTTTCTGCAAGATCAACTTAATCTCTCTATTGGTGAGCTCAACTTGCCCACTAGTTTGAGGATGATACGGTGAAGCAATTCTATGATTAACATCGTATTTAGCCAAAGCTTTTCTAAAAGCTCCGTGCGTGAAGTGTGATCCTCCATCGGTCATGAGGTACCTTGGCACACCAAACCTAGGAAAAATTACATCTTTAAGCATTTTCAAAGACGTTTTGTGATCAGCACTTTCAGTGGGGATTGCTTCAACCCACTTGGTCAAAAATCAACGACTACTAAAATGTGAGTGTACTTGTGCGAAGAAGGAAAAGGACCCATAAAATTAAAACCCCAACAATCGAAAGGTTCAATCACTAGTGAGTAATTCATAGGCATCTCATTCCTTCTACTAATGTTACCAACTCTCTGACATTTATCACAGGCTAAAACATAATTTCTAGCATCTTTAAAGAGAGTAGGCCAATAAAAACCTGATTGAAGAACCTTATTTGCAGTCCTCTCGCCGGCATGATGCCCTCCATAGGGACTATCATGACACCGTCTGAGAATGTTCTTCTGCTCATGTTCCGGAATGCATCTTCTCACTATCCCGTCGGGACCTTCTTTGAAAAGATGTGGGTCATCCCAAAAGTAGTGCCTCAAATCATGAAAGAACTTCTTCCTTTGCTGAAATGTTAGACCTGGAGGCAAATACTTTGCAACAATAAAATTAGCATAATCTTCATACCACGGATCGGAAAGAGATTGTACTTTTACAACGGCAAGTTGCTCGTCTGGAAAACTATCGTTAACTGGGATGGGGTCGTGCGGTATATCTTCCATCCTTGAAAGATTGTCCGCCACCGGATTGTCTTCCCCCTTCCTATCAACAATCTGCAAATCAAATTCTTGAAGAAGGAGTACCCATCTGATAAGCCTTGGCTTGGCATCCTTCTTTGTCATAAGATATTTAATGGCAGCATGATCAGTATGAATAATAACTTTGGAATCAACAATATACTGCCTAAACTTATCACAAGCAAAAACTACAACTAAGAATTCCTTCTCAGTAGTAGCATAATTTCTTTGAGCACTATCAAGGGTTTTACTAGCATAATGTATAACATTCAATTTCTTATCAACTCTTTGTCCTAAAACAGCTCCAACAGCAAAATCACTTGCATCACACATAATCTCAAAAGGTAAATTCCAGTCAGGTGGTTGTACTATAGGAGCAGTTATTAAAGCTTTCTTAAGGACTTCAAAAGCTTCCTTACAATTTTCATCAAACGCAAAAGGAACATCCTTCTGGAGATGATTAGTGAGGGGTCTCGAGGTTTTAGATAAGTCTTTAATAAATCTTCTATAAAAACATGCATGACCGAGAAAACTGCGAATACCTTTGATGTCCCTTGGATAGGGCATCCTCTCAATAGCTTCGATCTTGGATTTGTCCACTTCAATTCCCCTTTCGGAAATCTTGTGACCAAGAACAATTCCTTCATTAACCATAAAGTGGCACTTCTCCCAGTTGAGTACCAAATTTGTCTCCTCGCATCTCTGCAAAACTTTATTAAGGTTGTGAAGACAATGGTCAAATGAAGTTCCATAGACGGAGAAATCGTCCCTGAAGACTTCCATAATATCCCCGCAGAAACCATGAAAGATAGCATACATACACCTTTGAGAAGTAGCAGGGGCATTACATAAACCAAAAGGCATACGTCTGTAAGCATAAGTACCAAAAGGACAAGTAAAAGTGGTCTTCTCTTGATCGGCAGTGTTAACATGAATTTGAGAGAAGCCAGAATAACCATCGAGATAACAAAAGTGGGTATTTTTGGATAACCTTTCAAGCATTTGGTCGATGAACGACAACGGGTAGTGATCCTTCCTGGCTGCCTTGTTCAACTTCCTGTAATCAATACACATTCTATATCCAATAATAATCCTCTGAGGTATTAGTTCATTTTTATCGTTAGGAACCACAGTTGTACCTCCTTTCTTAGGAACACAATGTACCGGACTTACCCACTTACTATCAGCTATAGGGTATATAATACCTGCGGCTAGAAGCTTGAGAATCTCAGTTCTCACGACATCCATCATCTTCGGGTTCAACCGTCGTTGATGATCAACAGCTGGTTTAGCATCAGGCTCAAGGTTGATAGTATGTTGACAGATAGATGGACTAATCCCCTTAAGGTCATCAAGGGTGTAGCCAATTGCGCCTCGGTGTTTACGAAGTACTTCCAATAATCGCTCCTCTTCATACCCTGAAAGGTTAGAATTAATAATAACAGGATATACTTTCTTTTCATCTAAATAAGCATACTTGAGCGTATCGGGAAGAGGTTTAAGATCGAACACCGGGTCTTCTTTCGGTTTTGATAAAATTCCCAAAGGTTCAACCGGAAGGTTGTGCTTCAGGATGGCAGGCTGCCTCAAGAATATTTCATCTAGTTCATTTCTTTCCTGCATATGCAAATCATTCTCGTGGTCCTCCATGTATTGCTGCAAAGGATCATCAGGGGGAATAGCAATAGAGGCAATACTTTCAATAATTTTATCATCACTAGGTAAATCAGTACCACGAGGCTGCTTAGAGAACTTAGAAAAATTAAATTCATATGGCTCACCATCGAATTCAACAGAAACTTTACCTTTCTTGCAATCTATTATAGCTCCACAAGTTCTAAGAAAAGGTCTACCAAAA
The DNA here is from genome assembly GCA_902687465.1 of Secale cereale. NCBI lineage: Eukaryota > Viridiplantae > Streptophyta > Magnoliopsida > Poales > Poaceae > Secale > Secale cereale. Next base: position 97,349,915 of record LR738712.1, read on the forward strand.
ATAATGGGACAAAAATTGTCCCTGGCTGAACAAAGTACCAGAAAGTCGGTAGGGTATTTTACCTTTCCACATAGGACTTCAACATCCCTCACGATTCCGATAGGAGAGATAGTTGTTCTATTTGCAAGATGAATAGTAGCATCAACTTCTTCAAGTTCACAAGGGGAAATCTCACCGATGATTTCTTCATAAAGTGAATAAGTAATAGCACTTGCACTCGATCCCAAATCGCATAGCCCATAATAATTGTGATCTCCTATTTTAACAGATACCACTGGAGTACATGAAATTGGGCCTTTATTCTTGGCTGTGACAAGGTTAGTGGAAACAGCACAAAAAGTTATATTGGAATCCAAAACATCATCAGTAGCAAGGTCTTTAATCAATGCAACTTGAGGATCGACCCTGATCTGGTCCTCAGGCTCATCAACTCTTCTCTCACTTTTATTTATTATGCTTGTCACAAGAGAGTGCTCCCTTATCCTCGTGGGAAAAGGAGGCTGTTCATATATAACTGCAGGCAAAATAGGGTCAGCAACAAAAATATCAATAGGTGGTTCTTTAAAAGGTGCATGGTGCTAGTCTCTCTTCTTTTTAAAAGAATCAACGTGAGAGGCAAAATTCTTACACAAATCAATCACTAGATGGGAATCAAGACCAATCTTCGAGCAAAACGTATTGAAGTAATCAGTTTCCACATAGCTCTCAATATAATCAAGTTCATAATTTATAGCGGGTTCAATACCTTTATCAATTTCCCAATCTTCGGTATTCCTCTGGATTCTTTGAAGGAGATCCCACCTTTCTTCCACACTCTTCTTCTGAAACACCCCACTAGAGGAGGCATCCAACATCTCCTTATCCTGACGAGAAAGCCTGGCATAAAAATTTGTAAGTATAATTTCCTTGGGAAGCTTATGAATAGGGCATTTGAGCATTAGGGACTTCAATCTCCCCCAAGCTTGAGCAATGCTTTCTCCGTCACGAGACCTAAAGTTATAGATATAATTCCTGTCTCGATGAATTTCATGAAGAGGATAAAACTTAGTATAAAAGAGAGACATAAGCTCCTGCCAGTCCAGCAAGTGTGAGTTATCGAGAAGCCCATACCAATCTGAAGCTTTATCTATAAGTGATACGACAAACAATTTCCTCATGACAAACTCCCTCGATACACCTGCAAGCTTAAATAATGAACATAGTCGTGACAAATATAGCAAGTGTTCACCGGGATGTCTGTCTCCTGCATAACGATTAGCCAAAACATAATCGATAATGCCAGCTGGTATTTTATAAGGCACAATTTCAGTAGGGGGAGGATCAACCACCACAGGTGTGGGGCGTCTTCCTGCAAGCAACGCTCCAATAATAGGGTTGTCCATAAGGACAAAGAGCATCAATAGCAAAAAATAAAAACAGAATTATAAAAAGACTTTCTTACCAGTTTCACTTTACCAATAGCGCTACGCTCCCCGGCAACGGCGCCAGAAAACGGTACTTGATGACCCTCAACCGTAAGGGATCTATTGCAGCGTTTTCGATAAGTAAGAGTGTCGAACCCAACGAGGAGCAGAAGGTATTGATAAGCGATTCTGAGCAAGAAATTACTGCAAGCACTGAAAGATAACTTTTAGGGGTTTTCTCGGTATAAGCAACAGGAAAGTAAGAGCGAGTAATGTAAAAGGTACTGAGAGTAACAAGTGGCCCAATCCTTTCTTAGCAATGGAGAGGCCTAGCAACTGAACTTATAAAGACTAAAGTGTTCCTGAGGACACACGGGAGAGGTAGTCATGTGCTTTCACCATATTCCGTATCGATACTATGTTATGTGTTGATAAGTGTTGAGTGGGTGGATCTATGCTAGTGCACTCTATAGACTAAGATGAATGCACTCTTATGATTAAACACCTTGCAAGCATCCGCAAATACAAGATAGAATTTAAGGCAAAAGCCTAACCATAGCAATACGATCGAGGATCCATTATTCCCTTATGCAAAAGCGTGCGAACTAGGGTTCAGGTTTCTGTCACTCCGGCAACCCACCATAAGCATTCTTTATACACAATGTATTCCCCTAGGTCCTTAATAAGGCAAAGTGTTGGGTGTTCGACTCACACAACACCACTAGAAGAATGACAACACAACTGAAATATCAAACAACACATATTACTTCAACAGCATATGACTACTAACAACAAGACTTTCCCCATGTCCTCAAGAACTAAGGTAACTACTCACAAGACATAAAAGAGATCATGATCAGTGGGGATAAATATGTGATAAACAATCTGGACATAATAATATTTCTCCAACAAAACTCAATAGCATTCACCACAAAGTAGTAATCAACACCGATGGAGTAGAGAGGATAGATAGTACGAGTTACAACACGAGTTGCGGTTGTAAGATTAGATTTGGATGGAGATGGAGATGGTGCTGGTGTTGGGGATGATGTTGATGATGATCTCGATGATGCCCGTGACGATGGTGATGACGATGGCGACGATCTCCCCTTCCGGGAGGTGATCTCCCCGGCGGAATCTGCCCTTTTCTTCTCTGTAGGTTTCCACCTCGAAGCGGCGGCGGAACTCCGTAAAAAGTCCCGTGCCTAGGGTTTTCGGAGAACGGAGAACATATATGCAAAAGGGGGCGACCAGAGGTGGGCCAGGGGCTCCAGGCGCCTCCCCCGGCGCGGCCAGGGGGGGGCGCCCCCAGGCCGCCTGGGCACCCTGTGGCCCCCCTCTGACTCCCCTTTTGCGTGTCTTCATTTTTCATCTGAAAAATACCTCCCGTCAATTTTCAGGTAATTTGGAGGTGTTCTTCTTCAGCAACTCAGCATCCACTTTTTCCTGCTGAATCCTACGTCTGCTGTTCCGGTATTGGAAAGTTGCAAACTGTGTAAAATAGACCAAAACAACATAAGAACATCATCATAATGTGAAATATATCAATGAATAAGGATAAATTATGATACAAAATAGTGATGCATTTTGGACGTATCAGCTGCCAGCCGGTTGCCATCATATGTGGTCTTGACCGGAATGAAATGGGCCACCTTGGTCAAATGGTCGACTATGACCCAGATGGAGTCATGTCCTTTACTTGACCTTGGTAATCCAGTGATGAAGTCCATTCCGACTTTATCCCACTTCCACTCAGGAACCTTGAGTGGTTGGAGCAATCCAGCGGGTCACTGATATTCAGCCTTGACCCTTTGGCACACATCACACTTTGCAACATAGGTTGCAATCTCTCTTTTCATCCCGTGCCACCAGAATCTTGCCTTCAAGTCTTGGTACATCTTGGTTCCTCCAGGGTGGATGGAATATGGAGTGTCATGGGCTTCTTGCAGAATCAGGTTCTTCAGCTCCATCTTGTTTGGTACGTAGATGCGGCCTTTGTACCAAACAATCATGTGCTCGTCCTCGGAGAATCCTGGGGCCTTGCCTAGCTTCATCTTCTTCTTGATGCCTTCGATGCTTGCGTGTCCATCTTGCGCCTTCTTGACTTCGTCCATCAGGGTCGGTCTGACTTCCAAATGATCCAGAAATCCAGGGGTGACCAATTCCAAACTGAATTGTTCGAGTTCCTTAAACAAGGCTGGTTGCCTTTCTTGAATAATGGCATTCAAAGAGCAAGCCTTCCTGCTTAAGGCATCGGCCACCACGTTAGCCTTCCCGGGGTGATATTGAACACTAAGGTCATAGTCTTTGATGAGTTCCAACCATCTTCGCTGCCTCATGTTCAATTCCTTTTGGGTGAAAATGTACTTCAAACTTTTGTGGTCTGTGTATATCTCACACCGTTTCCCTAGGAGGTAATGCCGCCATGTCTTCAAGGCATGAACCACTGCCGCTAACTCAAGATCGTGAGTAGCATAGTTCTCTTCATGAGGTCGTAGCTGCCTAGAAAGGTAGGCTATGACTCGGCCTCCTTGCATCAGAACGCTTCCCAATCCGGTTCGGGAGGCATCACAATATATCACGAACTCCTTGTGAACATCAGGTGTTGCCAGAACTGGGGCGGTGGTCAATCTCTTCTTGAGTTCTTGGAAGCTCTCTTCACATTTTGGCGTCCACTCGAACTTCTTGTCCTTCTTGAGGAGCTGAGTCATTGGCCGGGCAATGCTAGAGAATCCTTCCACGAATTTGCGGTAATAGCCCGCAAGTCCGAGGAAGCTTCTGACTTCCTTGACGGTCGTTGGAGATTGCCATTGGGTCACAGCTTCGATCTTCGCGGGATAAACTGATAATCCTTTTTCGGTCAATACATGACCTAAGAATCCAACTTTATGCAGCCAGAACTCACACTTGCTGAATTTGGCATACAGTTGGTGCTCCCGAAGCTTGTCTAGGACCATCCTCAAATGCTGCTCGTGTTCTTCCTCCGTCTTCGAGAAGACAAGAATGTCATCAATGAAGACAACAACGAACTTGTCCAAATATTTCATGAAGACTTTATTCATGAGATACATGAAGTAAGCTGGGGCATTGGTTAACCCAAAGGACATGATCGTGCACTCGTACAGGCCATATCTAGTTACGAATGCCGTCTTCGGAATATCTTGGGGTCTGATCTTCAGCTGGTAGTACCCAGATCTGAGGTCGATCTTGGAGAACACCTTGGCTCCGCTGAGCTGATCAAACAGATCTTCAATCTTGGGAAGTGGATATTTGTTCTTGATTGTAACTTCATTGAGGGAACGATAGTCAATACATAAGCGGATGGTACCGTCCCTCTTTGCCACAAACATAACAGGTGATCCCCAAGGGGAGGCACTTGGGCGGATAAATCCCTTCCTCAGCTACTCTTCCAGTTGGTTCTTCAACTCGGCTAATTCTTCCGTCCCCATTCTATAAGGCTTCTTAAAGATGGGTCCTGCCCCGGGCACGAGCTCGATGATGAACTAAATGTCACGGTCAGGGGGCATTCCCGGTAGTTCATCCGGAAAAACATCAGGATACTCGCATACCACCGGTACTTGCTCTAGCCCAACTTCAGACAGACAGTTGACTTGAGCGGAAGAGGAGTTGGAAGCAAACTTGACTTCGACTCCTTGGTCATTGGTCACAGTGACTGTCCGATTGGCACAGTCTAACAAGCCTTGGTGCTTGCTGAGCCAATTCATGCCTAGGATCACATCCAAGCCTTGTGATCTCAGGACGATGAGGTCTGCTAGGAAATCTACACCGTTAATGGTAATACTGACTCACTTACAGCCTATCTTGGCCCTCATCTCTGCTCCGGGGGTTTGTACCACCATAGGGTTATTCAGGGGTGTAGGGGTCATGCCACTTTTTAATGCAAATCTTTGAGTGACAAATGAATGCGTTGCTCCAGAATCAAACAAGACAGTTGCAGGTGCTGAGTTGACAAGGAACGTACCCAGCACGACGTCCGGGTCTTCCTGGGCTTCTTCAGCAGTGACGTGATTCACACGCCCCTTCCCATGGTTAGGTGGGTTGCGAGGAGCTGGGTTCCTTGGTGGCATCCCGCGGCCTTGTCCTGGGTTCTGCGCATTGGGGCGCGGGACATCAGGCTTCTTGTTGGGGCACACCCTTGAGATGTGTCCTGACTGACCACATCCAAAGCAAGTGACTTGGTTTGGATTGTTGATCTTGTTGCCACCACTGTTATTGGGGTTGAAAGCTGGCCTTGGGTTGGCATACTGTTGAGGCTGATAGTTGGTGCGGGGTGCAGGAGCTCTTGGTTGCTGCTAGGTTGGCTTGGCCGGGGCTGACTGCCACGGACGAGGCTTCTGGTTGATGGAACTTCCCTTGCTGACCATCTTGCGCTTACGAGTGTCTTCCAAAGCACGCCGCTTGTCTTCAAGCATGAGTGCTTTGTTCACCAGGTCAGGGAAGGTTGGGCAGTCGCACACGACAAGCGAGTATTGCAGAGTCTGATTGAGGCCTTCCATGAAGCGCTCCCTTTTTGCAGCATCGATGCTGACATCTTTAGGGGCATACCTTGACAGAACACTGAACTTCTGCATGTACTCCTTGACAGTGCCACTTCCTTGCTTCAGGGCTCGGAACTCACGCTTTTTGATAGCCATGATTCCGGAAGGGATGTGGGCCTTGTGGAATTCTGCCTTGAAGTTGACCCAAGTGATGTCTTGTTCAACATGCATGACCTTGAATCCATCCCACCAAGCTCTAGCAGTCCCCCCGAGGCAGGGGTCTTCGGTGCATCCGACTAGTTCCAGCAAGTCCTCAATGGTGGGGACCCAGTCGTCTGCATCCAGGGGTTCAACAGTCTCGATGAAAGTTGGCGGTGCATGCTTCTTGAACTCTGCCAACATGGAACGTCCATTGCCATTCCCCGCCGGCTGGCGGTTGTTGGTGACAGCTTGAGCAATCAACTGAAGGGATGCGGTGTTGGCTTGACGTTCCTCTCGGAAGGCTTGGAGAAGCTGAGCCATGTCCATGTTTGGAGGAGGTGGTGGTGGTGGAGCTTGGTCGTTGGTTTGGTCGTGGCCTGCCTCTGACTGAGCGGATGCTCCGGCTTCAGGCTACTGGGTAGAGGTACCAGTATGAGTTACAACAGGCATCCTGTTGGAGCGGTAAAAGGTCTCATGACTTGGAAGAGGGAAAGCAAGATAGATGGGTGCCTAGTAAGGGGGTGGGTGTGACACTAATCAAATCATGCAAGGGCCGAAAGGCCAAACACATTCATTAAAATCCAAATGGGTGATGCAGTCGTTTACACATTCCCGAAGGAAGAATACGACATACATCCAACACAACAAAAGCAAACACTAGATGGTTTCATATGAACCATACAAGGACTCGACTGCGCATAGGGGTTACACGACCTATCCTACCGTAGAGGTCACAACTGGCATATCCGAGTAGCGAATAATGCCTAAGCGGCGGAATGCTTGGTCGCGTATTCCGGCTCTTCTGGGTCTTCCTCCTTGTCTTCATCTATCTGGGCCCCTTTGTCACTTGAGGGTGTGGGGGAGTGGAGGAGTTGGATACGACGGTGCTTCGTCGGTGGTGCAGGGAAAAGCTTGCGATATTCCCTTGCCTTCATCCGGCGTCGCCGAGGGGGTTCTGCATCCTTGGAAGATACATCTCCGGAGGGTCTTCCGCCTCGGTATGCGATAGCGGACTGTCCGGAAGGTGCTCCTTCTTTCTTGATCCTATTTGTCTTCTCTTGAGCTCGACGAAGAAGTGCCTTGGTCTTGTGAAGTTCTTCTCGAAGCTTCATTGATTCCGAGGCCAAGTTTTGTGCCAAGCTGTCGGCACATAGACTAAAGTAGGTCTGGAACCGAAGTGAGAGTCCTTCCTTCAGTGGAGGGGCTAGTGCGCTGCTTTCATCTTCACCTTCCTTCCGGTAAGGTAAGAAGCGGGTTGTCATCTTGGCTGCCATCTCCGGAAGAAGCTCGCGGAGACGGGTTAGTGCCTTGAGTGCAGCAGCCTTGACAGTGAGAGGTAGGGTTGCCATCTGGGGTCCCTCAAAGAACCAACTTGTGGGAGGATCGTTTGCCTTCACGATCACTTCCACATGGTATTCCACCTCAGTGTCGCTCACCCAATGCTCAAGGTAGGTGAGGATGGGCGCTCGATGGAACTGACACTCCTGGAGGCTATCCTCGAGAAGCAAGGGAAACCCAGTGGTCAGGTGCTCTTCAGGTACAGCGGCCATCTACAAATGTGGAATAGGAGAGGTTAATAAGCTGATGAAATCTCAGGTTTAGAAAAGGAGAGAGGTTCAGAAGGTTTTTGAAAAGGGGTCTCATCTAACTAACGCCCATGCTAACTAAGGCTTCCTACAGTCAGGATGGCTCTGATACCAGCTCTGTGGGGACCCCGACTTAGAAGTCGAGATCACCGAATGCACGTGTACAGTGATCCCTGAGATCAATGCTCACTGGACACACAGAAGCTGAATAACAAGAGTCTTACATCCATACATACCGTCTTACACAAATTAAGGTCATTATGGCCAAGTCTTACATAGGTAAAGCCTCACGGGCTGAATAGCAAATAACTCAAGTAGCGGAAGTCTTCGATGATAGGTAGAACCCATGCCATCTGCCTTAACTCTACATGCATTCTGACTGGGATAGCGTCCTAGTTCGCATGTTCGTCTCCAAAGAACTCTTCCTCATATTCATGTTCCTCCATGCCTGGCCAATTAAATAACCAGTGGCAAGCCAATGAGTACTTTGAATATACTCGCAAGCAACCCATGATTTGGTTCAAAGTAACAATGCAATTGAACAACAAAGAGCAATCTAGCAATGGGCTAGAATAAATATTCTACCATCAAGTATATGCATCAACGAGTTCATGTAACCTCGAAAACAGGTTACCGATATCAACATGAATATGATTCATCTCAACGAGTCAGTCACCACCTTGACTCATCGCACACACACACACATACTTTCACCGATGAAGTAAAATTCTGGACATAGTTTAAGTAGCACCACCCAACTTTCCATGACCGTGGACACGGCTATTCGAATAGTTTTACACTCTGCAGAGGTTGCGCACTTTACCCACAAGATCCCGGAAGCTTTCGTGTCACCCACGATCCCGCAGTACCTCAAGTACTCGGGGGAAGCACCCGGTCATTATCTTTCCTTAGACGACACTAACATAGAGTCCACTCGTTGGTACACGGCCCTCGAGTACAAACAATAGATCATGGGACTTGCCCTAATTTCAATGTCACGTGTACCCGAAGGGACCAACGGTGTGTCCGGTGCCCTGTAAAAATAGTCATGGTCGTCTATCCAAGCACGACCCCGTCCCGGGAAAGACCTCAAGTCTTCCCATCACTAGTAATGCAGGCACCATGCTACTATCGACCTAAGTAATCAATAAAGCCCCGTCCCATAAGGGGTAGCGTGGTTGCACATGTTTGGTTGGGACGGTAGTCACACATAAATCTAATCCATTATTTCACCCATGCATAAGATTTTTACCGGCATATCACTTCTTCCTCAAGTGATGACCTAACTTAACATTACCCTCGGTCATTAGGGGCACCCGATGGGATTCATGCAAAGATTTCAACCACGAAGGTTCATGCCACACATGCATCACTAAGCATCACTACTAACTATTTGCATGACATCTAGCACATAGCAAGATCATGAGTAAGCATGCATCATGTGGTGGTTTCAACTAGGTCACCACCATAACTCTATCATCATGCATCGGAAACAAACGGGTTCCAAAGAACAAGTGCATCATGGTCAAAGGGCTGCTTGCCTGGATTGGCTTGGTCTTCAAAGTCTTCAAATCCTTCCCCACCTTCTTCCTCAGCAACTTCGTCAAATACGGTATCTATACGTCGCAAAATAACAACGGGAAAATAAGACCACAATGAAAACAGAAAAATCAAAGTGCTCAGAAAAATGTCAACTTATTTTTGTTAAATACTAGAGGAAAAACTAGGATGGCAAAAATTCTTAGTTGGAGTATTGGAGTGACAGAATGGAATCTAAGGATTTTTGAACAGGAGTTTTAATGCTCAAATTTGAATTTAAATTTGAACAGAACAGAAAAGTTTCATGGATGTGTGTGAAAGTGACACCATTAAATAGGTTGGAATATTACAAGATTTTAGGAGTTGGAATTAATTTATTTGGACAATTATTCATTTATGTAAAATTATTTGAAGTATTTACAGAAAAGAATAAAAAGAAAAAGCCCTGTGCCACTGGGCCAGAATGGCCACAGTGCACGGCCCAGGGCGAAGAGCCCAGCCGCTCGGGCGCCAGCGCGCGCACGTCAGGATTTCAAACCTGACGGGCGGGGCCCGGCGGTCAGCGGCTGTGAGGGGAGGGAGAGGACGGTGAGGATGATAGGCGGGGCCCGCCTGTCATCTTCAACCTTGCTGCCACGATGACGGCGAGCTCACCGGCGGCGAATCCGGGCACGGCGGGGCAAACGGAGGGCAGGGATGGACTCAGCAGGGAGTCGCGGAGGTAGTGGTGGTGGTGCGGCTCACCGGGGAGGTCTGGCTATTCGGCGGCGAGGTGGGACGGCGGAGGAGCTTCGGGAAGTCGCTGCTCCGGCCGATTCCGACAGCTACAGAGAGGGAAAAGCGAGGGAAATGCATCAGTGAGGTGCGGCGGTTCCAAATCGGGCGAGAGAAAGGGCGGAGGGGGCCTGTACCTCGAGATCCCCGGCTGCCCGACGCGGCGGAGCTCCGGTCGATTCTGAGCACAGGGGCTCTCTGGGGATGAGCGAGTGGTGCTGGAGGGCTAAAGGAGGTGAGGGGAGGCTGTCGGTGCCGTTGGAGAGGCTCGGGCGAGCTTATATAGCCGAGCCCACGGTCCACCGTGGACTCGTGCGCCGGCGAGGTCGCAGACGAGGCCAGAGGCCGTGCTGGTGCCTGCGTTTGAGTCGGGGAGGTCCGTGGACGAGTCCTACGCCTAGTAGAGGGGAGAGGAGGAGCGGGGAGAGCTACAGATAGCGCGCGCGTGTGAGGCCGATGAGTGGAGGCCGCGGGCTGCCTGCGCGCGTGTGGAGGCAGCCACTGGAGGGCGGAGGAGGAGGGGGACAGCGCCGGGGGAGGTTGCGGACGTCGAGGGGCATCGACTGGCGCGAGGGGAGAGCTCGAGGTTGTCGGGGGCAGGCGATTGGGCGAAGCTACAGTGCGGGGGCGCACTGTAGCGCGCTCTGGAGCGGCCTTATCGCATGCCATGGCATGCCATTGGTCCTCTAGGCGCGTCCGCCGTGTCTGGGGGGTCCAGGGTGATGCAAGCAGCTCGGATGAGGCCTTGGATGCTCTGGAGATGTAGTGAAAGAGAAGGGAAGCTGGTAACTTGGTGAATTTTGGCTGTCTAGCAAGGTGAACTAGAGTTTTCATCCCTCAATCATGGAGCTGTGGACATGGGGGAGTTACTGGGGGTAGATAGTAACTAGATGAAGCTGTGGTAGAAAGTTGAGGCCAAGGTAAATAGTAAAAGTGATCAAGAAGATGGTTTTGGTAAAAAGCCAGAAGGTGTTTGATCATGTTTTGATCAAGCAAATGATTTCCACTAGCCATGACACTTAACAGGATTGACTGTTATATGAAAATAGGGTGTTTCACCAAATTTGGGTTCATTTGAAGAAACTAGCCAATGTAACTTTGGTGAACCCTAGAAATCAACAGAAATGGCTTCATCTTGTTTAAGTCAAGCTAATCATCTCCCCTTGATGCACCACTTGGTGTAGTTTCATCATTTGGGGTATTGATCATGCCCAAAAGGTTTGAAGCTCCAGGTAAAAAGTTGGTAATGTAAAGTTGTTCAAATTTGCATTTGAACAGAAAGGGTTTGTGGGTATTATGATCAAGTTGCTCTACTCCAAATCTTGTGCCATTTGGTCTAGATGCCTTATTAGGCCATTCTAGCATGTGCGCCAAGTTTGAGGGCATTTGGATGAGTTTGGCAATGTAAAGTTGCTCAAACTTCAAATATGGACAGAATGGTTATGAAGGGTTTTGAGGATGTTTTCTTGCTTCCCAAGGCATGGGACTTTGCAAGATCATCAAATATGTCATATATGACATGATAGAATTTCCCTAGAATTTTTGGAGAATATTTCCTTTGTAAATATGTCAAAAGTTTGAAATATCCAGAAAGGGTTTGGAGGGATTAGCCCATTATTTTGAACATGACCAAGTGTTGAAACTCTTATGTATGGACAATATATGTCCTATGAGTCTCCCTGAATTTTGGCACATATTTTTGAAATACTTAAATAATTTTCCCTATTAAAGACCATTTCTGGCCTTAAGAAAAAGCTTTTAAATAAAATAGGAAAATAACTTTTAAAATTATACTTTTGTGGTTTATGGGAGTCCTGTGATTACTAGGTTTCAAATATACTTTTTGAAATAATTTTCTCACACTAAATCAAGTACTTGCAGTGCAAACCTCAATTCAGGGGTTTTTGGAATACTAAGTTTTAAAAATACATTTTGGCCAAATTAATTTTGTAGGAAAATAATATACTGCTATATAAAACTTGTCATGATTATTGGGCAAAAGTTTTGGGTAAGGAGATGAATTCTACAAGAGGTAATAGTTGACTTTAATGAGCACATGAAAAACATAGGAAGAAAAACTCAATTCCAAATAAAAGCCAAATGATGCCAAAAAAATTTGCTGGTCCAAATTTTCATGCTTCATTGATGCAAATAACATGTTACAAAATGCAGGGTGTGACAGGCTGCTACCAATCGAGTGGACTCCATGTTCGTGTCGTCTAGGGAAAGTTAGTGATCGGGTGCTTACCCCGGGTACTTAAGGTACCGTGGGTCCTGGATGACACGGAAAGTTCCCTGGATCTAGTGGGTAAAGTGTGCAACCTCTGCAGAGTGTAAAACTATTCGAATAGCCGTGTCCACGGTCAAGGACAGTTGGGTAACCGCTCTTGGGCTACGTCCAATGTTTGCGAAACCTGGTGTGTGTGTGTGTGTGAGGAAAACAACACGGTTCAGTGATACTGATGATGTGATTCTTGAGGAAGTCACGATGAACTTGAGCATGAGTTGATTACAACTCTTTCTCGATATTGATGTCTGTAATCTCCTGATACTTGTTGGAGACACATGCATGCCCTTGTTATATGTTGATCATACTTGCATATGAAAAACGAGCTTTCCGCAAAACTGCCAATTTAGCAGTAGAGCCTTGCATAATTATTCTGTCATCACACTTGGGTTGCTTGCGAGTACATTCAAAGTACTCATTGGCTTGCCACTGGTTATTTCATTGGCCAGGTAGGAGAGAACAGGATATGATGAAGATCTCTTGGTGACGAACTTGCTAGCTAGGACGCTTCCCAGTCAGAATGCCTGTAGGGTTAAGGCAGATGGCATGGGTCCAAGTTTTCATTGAAGATTTCCGCTGCAGTGATATACTCAAGACTTGACCATAATGGTCCTATTTGTGTAATACGGTATGTATGGATGTAAGACTCTTGTTATTCAGCTTCTGTGTGTTCAGTGAGCATTGATCTCTGGGATCACTGTACACGTGCATTCGGTGATCACGACTTATGAGTCGGGGTCCCCACAGAGCTGGTATCAGAGCCATCCTGACTGTAGGAAGCCTTAGTTAGCATGGTCGTTAGTTAGGGTAAAACTATCTCCAAAACTATTACTAGTTTTCAAAACTCTCTATACTTCTCTTCCCCTCTCAGTTTTTTGAAAACTAGGCTATACTTGATCTCTTCCCCTTCAAAACTTTTGGTCGCTAGAACCCTTATGCCCCAGACCACTGGATTTCCTTGCAGTCCATGTGGATAATCTAGAAGGAGTACACCTTGCCAAACGCTCACCCACTTCTTCTGAACACAAGAGTGGCGACACCATAACAAGACGATGCCAACAGAAGATACATCCTCGAGGAATGAGGACCCGAAGACCTAGAAGATGGTGAAACCCTTGACAGTGCCCCAAGATGATGCAACCTTGGCCTACGACGACCAGGGTATAGGATTATGCAAGATTATGAGATACATCACTAATAGAGTAACCTTGTCACTACCGTTGTTGTGTTGGCAACCACCGGTGGATGAGAACCTCGCCATTTGGTCCGCCTCACTATAGTGAGCAGGAAAACAGTTCTCTTCGTCCCTCGCTCTTGGTGTCGATGTTGTCATCAACGTAACCGACATGTTGAACCTCTACTATGCCTTGTTAATGTCGTTGCATAAAGGATTGCCTACCTGGTACCCTCGACGCCCCAGAGGGCACAAGGGATCGTCATGATTAAAGAGACAAGAGAAGACCAAGTCAACGCCAGCTACAAGGGGACACCTTCACCACATCACCTCATCAGGCGAGAAGTTATTGAAGATTCTTCAGGCTCAACCCGGATCGTTCATCAAACAACTACAAGGGACATAGCAACACCTGAGGAAAACTCAGAATACTGCACGAGGCACAAGTCACGACACTGAGTCTGAAAACCCCTAGGGTAGGATGAGTCGTGTACCCCCTATGCACAGTCGAGTCCGTATGATAGTTCGAATAGAACCATGATTGTGTGTTGCTTGATTGTATTTGCTTGTGTTTTGATATAAGTCGTACCTTGCCCTAGGCAACAAGTACATGGCTATATCATCTTCCTTGCCTTGTTTCTTTTGTATTGCTCTTTTTGCACCTATTTGTTTGCACTTGCACTATAGCACCCCCCTTTTAGGCATTCCCCTCCTCTATGCTACTTTTCCCTCTCTTCTATCTCCTCGACTGAAGACCAGCAAGACAAGAAGTACCAAGGATTCCAACTCGGCAACCGACTAACAATGAAGACTTCTGCTACAACCTCCACGACCAAGTGCAACCCCGTGAAGTTATGTTTAACCCTCCAGACTAGAAACCTATTCCTAGACCCTTTGAGACTTCACGAGATACTCCAACACGAATCCTTAACCATGTGCTTAACCCATAGAATTGCAAGAGAACCAGTTAAGCCTCTATAACCTTGCACAACACCGGGTTCATAATGGAACTAGTGGACAAAGTGATTGAGCACATTTTCATCCTAATATAGCACAAGAACTGATGATGCCATAGATAGACCAATGTCAGGATATAAGACAGATGACTGGGTGGCTTTATATAAGTGACTTTGAGGAATTATCTGAGACCTTGATGGATTGAGAGGTTTTCATGTTGGTGGGATCATGACTTTGGGGAAGCATGTAGGAATTCTCGTTGGACATGAGATTTGGATTTATGTAGGTGATTCTGGATTGGTATAGATGCTAAATATGTCGGGGTTTTGGGACGACATATGCCAACGGATGGCTTATCATGCATGGGGTCAAAAGAACGTCGCCGGGCTTGAGAAGCGGGATAAAGCTATACTTAGGACGCCTACGAATCTTACCCAGGTTCGGGGCTCTCCGAGGAGATAACACCCCTAGTCCTGCTCTACGGGGGCTCCGCGTCATGGCTGATAGCACTAGAGTAGCTACAAGATTGCTCCTTGAGCTGTGAGGTCTAAAGGGAGAAGATGAACAAGGCTAGCTCACCTCCTCTCTCCCCCTAGGATTTTTGTCTTGTGATCTTCTAATGGTTAACTATCCGACCAGCCCCTCCTCATGGAGGACCCTGGTGGTTTATATAGGCCTACCCCCCAGGGGTACAATGGTAAACTCGACGGTGTGGCCCCCAGCCGTCAGTGTCTTCTGGCGCCGGCTTCGCCGCCTGTCGGCTGGGGCCCGCCGCCTACGGCCCCCTCGTGATTGTCTTTCACTGTGGGGGTGCTTTTGCTGACGACGGCCTCGTCGGGAGGGGATGGCTATAGTACCATCGTCCCTCGCCGTACGCTGCCACCTCGTCCCGTCCCGTCGTCTTGATGAGGCCCAGACTTCTAGGGTGGGTTCGCCGTCTGCTACCAGACGGCCGTCTCCCCTGGCCGCCTGCCAGGGGCGGTTTGTTCGCGAGCTAACCCACTGACCGAGGGGGCCAGCCGCCTGCTGGCCCCTCCATTTGCGGGTAGTGGAATCGTGGCCTCCTCTGACCGCTGCTTGGTCACGAGCCTCGTGGCTACAGTGACCCGCCGCTTAATGGATATTTATAAGGTACACGGCCACTGTAGCCACACCCTTACAGATCTTCTAAGGACATGTTCTCCTGTAGCCACGCCCCCGCCCCGCCGGGGCCCCCTCAGCGTGTTCTCTGAGGAAGGAGTGCGGGGCCGTCTGCTGGCTGGTGGTGTTGGTGTTGCCGCCTGCTGGGTCCTTGCCGCCTGCTGGCAACTGGCTCCTAGGGAAGGCTACCCTAGGAGACGGCTGGAGGAGTAGACGGCCGCAGCTGACCAAGCGGCTGTCATTTGTATTAAAATACCAAGGGTAGGCGCCGGGGGTACCCATGGTCAATATCTCCGACAATAGTCCCCGAAGCTGGTGGAACTCCGATGCGAGTGTTGGAGATGCTGAGGGGTTCCAGCACCTTCTCCCCTCAGGCATGCTTATCGTCTGTCAACTCGTCTACTAAAGGAGTCCGTCTGCCGACAGCCAGCTCTGCGCTGCTAGAGCCGACCCCTGGCAGCCGCATCGTCTTCTCAGAATCTTTGGCGAGAAGGCGCCGCCTGGTCAGCGGGCAGTCGAACAGGCCCGCCGACCGTTGGCAGCGCCCACACGTCACCGTCCTGTCGCATTGGCATGCCAGCCCACGCGCTTGACAGGACGTAACAGCGGGCCGGGGCCCGCCACCAAGGGCCTCGGACCCCGCACGGATCCACAGTGCCAGGGGTAATCGATTATCCTCCCACGCGCATTTAATGCGTGCGGATTAGGCGCGAGAAAATCGGGGGTCGTGCAGGACGTGGGGTGGTTAAGCCCACGCCCGCCCCCTCGCCTTCGTCGACTGGGCCTATATATAGGCCGGGGGAGAGGGCTGGCGCTGCTCTCACGCCCACTTTCCCCCGTCCTTCATCTTCTTCCTTGCTCCTCCTCGCCGCAGTTACAGCAAACCACCGCCCAAGCCATGGCCGGTCCAGGGCCTCCCCGACGCCACGGCCAATGGGACGGCAGCGACGTCTTGCAAGAACACATAGATGTTCTCCGCCGGTCGCTGAAGCTGCCGCCGGCCGACAGGGTCGCCGTGCGCCTGGCGCCGGTAACGGAGATCAGGCCGGCCCCGCAACAAGGCGAGCGGGTCATCTTCCGCTCGCAGTTTCAGTGCGGGTTCGGCCTGCCGGTGAGCGGCTTCTTCCGCTCCTTCGTCGACTTCTTCCACATCCAACCGCATCACCTCACGCCAAACACGGTGACGACCATCTCTTCCTTCGTCGTCCTCTGCGAGGCCTATCCTGGCATCCTCCCCACCGTCGATCTCTGGACGGAGCTCTTCTATGTGAAGCTGGGCACCGCCGTCCAGAGCGTGGCCGCCCAGTGCGGGGGATGCATCGCCGTGAAGCGCACCGGGCCGAGAAACTTCTTCCCGGCGCCAAAAATCGTTGGATCGGTGAAGCTGTGGCAGAAGACGTATTTTTACGTCTCCAACGTCGACCCCGAGGAAGATTTTATCTGCCCGCCGGAGTGAGTGCCGGGGCCGCCTGCTGAGCCTCGGGACTCCTGGAGGACCCGGCCCGTCGCCCTGACTTAAGGCGCCTCCGTCACCGTGCGCCATCTCCGGGAGCTGAGGGACGACGAGGCTCTGGAGTTTGCAGATCTGCTGCCGACGTTCGCCGAGCGCCGGGTGCTGCCGCTGCAGCGCCGGCCCCACCTCATTTGTGACATGAGCGGGCGCCGGGATCCCAATCGGACCTGCACCAAGCCCCTGCCCTACATGGAGGTGGCCCGGCTGGTGAACCACATCTCCAGCTGCCAGGTCTCCGACTCCGGCTGGGCCTTCAGCAAGGCTCCGTACAGCCGCAACAACCAGCCGCCCGCAGTAAGTTTTTCGTCCTTCTCTTTTCTTTCTTCTTTGTCCGGCTGCTGTAGCCGTCTGGTGCTGACACCCGGCTCAGATCTTCCCAGGCCAGCCGGCACCAGGCTCCAACCAACTGGGTCGCCCCCTAGAGCCGGATCGCTCCCAGAGCGATACGAGCGACCCCGAACTTGGGGCCGCCGCCATCATGGAGGAGGAAGAGGTGACTGGCGGCGGGGACCAGTTGTTGGGTGCTCAGCCAGAAGGCGGCCTTGAGAACTGGCCGGACGACGATGAGGGGATGGAGGAGGTACCCGTCCGCGCCAGCCAGCAGGCGGGGCCGTCTGGCACAGCCGGCGGCTGGAAACGGCGGTCCTCGTCAGGGCCGACTGGTGCCCCACCCAAGAAGCTTCGGCTATCAACCGCCGCCACGAGGCGTCAGGAAGCGGCCGCCAGGGCGAACCTGCCGAAGAAGCCCAAGGCCCGGCCGGTCGTGTCTGGGTAAGTATACTTTACTCCTTCTTTGTGTCTTATTCTTTTTCCTCAGCTGATCCCTTCTTGCTTGATTCTTTGTTTCCTCTGGATGTCCGTGCAGCGCGCCGCTTTCCCTCTCGCGGGTTCCAGCGGGCTCTATGGTAGGAGGCCCAGATGCCCCCCTGTGCCCCCTTTTGTGGAACCTGCTGCCGCGCTCCGGGAGGCGACATAGAGGAACGCCCGCGAGGCACGCGCGGAGCGCGAGGCCGTGGAGTGTGAGCGAGCGGCGGCTGATGCCGCTGCCCAGGCGGAGGCCGAAACCGCCAAGAAGGCCGAGGCAGACGCCGCCCGTGTCTGAGAGCGGGGGAAGGGCCCCCTAGCAGCCAGCGGGTCAGGTTGTCCGCCCAGCATAAGGGGCTCAGGAGCCGTCTGCCCAGGCGCCGGCTGCTGACGAGCAGCCGGCTCCAGGCGATGGAGGTGACGAATGCGTCATCTTGGAGACGCCGCCACCACCCCCCGCGCCGCCTGCTGGGGAGCAGGGCAGCCGGCCGGTGGGGACGGAGGTGCCACCGGTTGGGGGCGCGCTGGTGGTTGGCCCGCAACCGGCCCCCCGAGGCCCAGCCCGCCGGTGCCTTGCGAAGGTGGCCTCTATGCCCCAGCAGGTGGAAGTCGACGGGGCCAGCTCGTCCGTGCCGGAGAACGAGGCGACCAGCGCGGCGCCATCGAGCTGGAGATCCGGAGGAGGCGGCGCGTGGATCGTCACGTCGCGGGACGTGTTGGACTGCATGAACTCCTTGGGCAGCGTCGTGCAGACGGCGATGCAGGAGTTCATCACCACGCGGTCCTTCGTTCGGGTAAGTGTGTTTCGTTTCTCCTTTTATTCCTTCAATTTTTTCCGTGGGGGCGCGTCAGCGCACCCACTGGGTGTAGTACCCGAGTTCCGAGCCGGCTGCTGAGCAAGCGGTTTGGAACTCCAAAGTGTATACCCGGATCTGATCCTGCTTCTTGTTTCAGGAGTACCACAACCTCCGCGTGGCCTCCTACAACGCGCATCGCCAGGAGCTGGCGCAGCTGCAGACTGCCCTGGCCGACAGCCGAGGTGAGTGTCTCTTCTTCTCCTTGCGGGGGTGCGTCGGTGCCCCCGCTGGGTGTAGACGCCGAGTTCCGAGCCGGCTGCTGTGCAAGCGGCTTGGAACTCCAAGGTTATGTCTTCTGCTGCTGACCCTTGCTCTTTGTCTTTCTCCCCTGCCAGCGGTCGCAGCCAGCTTCCGCAGCCAGCTGGGCGAGGCCCAGACGGAGCTGGCCGCAAAGGAGCAGGAGTGTGCCCTCGCTACCCAAGACCGCGATCGCCTGGCCAAGGAGCTGGCGGACCAGGCGGCGGCCCACAAGGCCGAGCTCCACAAAATGTCTGACGCCGAGTCCCTTCTGCGGGCCGAATTCGAGACCGAGCGCTCGAATTGGGCCGAGAAGGAGGCGGCTCTCCAAGACGGCTACGTAGCCATTGGAGACATGGTCGACGGTCAGACATCTACCTTCTCATTTTGTTTTCATCGTTTGCAGCAGCCATCTTGCTTTTCTTCTGATACTTGTTCTAGTCTTGGCAGAATTCTTCCCGGGCTACTCTGTGGCCGCCACCCAGGCCATCGAGGCCGAGCGTGCTGCGAAGCGCCAGGCGGGCCGGGAAATCACACCCAACGCGCCCAGGACCCCGGCCGAGGAGCTTCTTGCCATACGGGTGCGTCTTCTGCCAGTCCGCCGTCTTCTACGCCGGCTGCAGCATGCCGGTGCCCAAGTCCTGACTGCCCTCTGGCCAGGTGTGCCAATGCTTCGCACCCCCAGTCGGACGGCCGCCTGGCTGGAGGCGGCCGGCCAGCATTTCGAGGCCTGGAAGGGCTCCGCTGCGAGGGCTGGCGCACGGACCGCCCAAGAGTTCGCCAAGAGTTGGTATCCAGGCCTGAGTCTTGAGCAGTTGGAGATGTTCCGCGCGGAGGCCCAGCCAGAGCTGGCTGCGGAGCAGAGGGAGCTCGTCCAGCGAGCTGCCGCCCTCGCCGAATACGCCGACACCTCCCTCTTCATTCCGGAGCTGGATGACAGGGGCCATGTAGTGCCGCCTGGTAACTTCGGGCTGGACTTAGCGGCGTCAGAAGAGCCGGACGAGGAGATCACCTCCAGCGAAGGCGATGAGGACGAGGAAGGCAGCGACGAGGAGACCAGCTCCCAGGAGGCGGACCCAGCAGGCAGTCGCCAGCCTGACCAGTCCTCAACAAGCGGGCTAGGAGTGACGGCCCCGCCTGCTGCGGGAGACGGCCAGACCGAGACCCGCCAGGCGGCCTCCCCAGAAGCCGGCTCCGTCGTGCCACCTGCCCAGCCTGCTGCTCCTTAGGATTTTCATTTGTACCATCTGTCTTTCTGTTAGACTCGCGGGGTTAATCCGAACAATTCCACCCGCTGGGTGTATTTAGTAAGTTATTGCTACAAGGCGGCTCTTAAGGCCTTTTGGATGTAAATATTCTTTTTAAATGCAGCATCGTTTTTATGCAATTGTGCCGAGTCCTAGGATTAGACTTTCCCTAGTTCCTTGTGGCGATTTTCTCCTTGCCAACCCCTTGTACTGCCGCCCTGCCAGCCAAACGGCCACTCCGTGGTTCTATGGCTGGGTCAGGGACTTGGTTGTTTTCGGGGTGGGCATGTATCTCGCCCTCTGGAAGACGGTCTGGCCAAGCCTAGAACCGGCTGGCCGGCTGCTCGGCAGCCGGCAGTTAATCTTAAGGGCCGGCTGGCCCTATGTATTTTTTCCTTGGCCTTTTTTCATGTGGGCACCACTTCTTGCCTTTGGCTCCTGCCAGCCGGACAGCCGCGTTCTGCGAGTCTGCGACTTGATGCAGGAGAGGGCTTGGGTGCCATCACATTACTTGTCTGACTTTTTAAGGAGAATTCTCTAGACATAGGGCCAGGCGGCCAGTCCCCGGGCCGTCTAGTAGGCTCCGGTGCCGGACGAAGGAGTGAATAACAATCATTCACAGGCATAATTCTTATCATATATATAAAGGGTTGGGCAGTCCCCGAGAACTCCTCGGGGCTCCCATTGATTCTCAAAATAACTTTAGATAGCATGACACATACTGTCTTTCAGCTATAAAAGCGACGAAGAAGGTTTGCGTTCCATGGGCGCTCTGACTCCCTGCCTGAGTCGTCTCTCTTGCGCGCTCTTGGTTTCTGGGCGCCGATGAGGTAGTAGGCGTCATTGCCCAGTACCTTGCTGGCGATGAACGGTCCTTCCCAAGGAGCCAAGAGCTTGTGCTGGCCGGCTGTTCGCTGGATCAGCCGGAGCACAAGGTCTCCCTCGCGGAGGAGCGTGGCTTCACTCGCCGGCTGTGATAGCGGCGGAGACCCTGCTGGTAGATGGCGGAGCGGCTGAGTGCTACCAGCCGGGCCTCCTCCAGCAAGTCCATGCCGTCTTCGCGTGCTTCTCTGGCTTCAGCTTCCGTGTACATGGTGACACGAGGCGAGTCAAACTCAACGTCTGTTGGGATGATGGCCTCGGCCCCGTAGACGAGGAAGAAAGGGGTGAAGCCGGTGGATTTGTTCGGAGTGGTTCTGAGGCTTCATAGGACAGACGGCAGTTCTTTGATCCAACAGCCGGCCGACCGCTCCAAAGGTTCGACCAGCCGGGGCTTGATGCCAGATAGGATGAGGCCGTTGGCGCGCTCGACTTGGCCGTTAGACTGTGGGTGGGCAACAGACGCTAGGTCCAGCCGGATGCCCTGAGTTGCACAGAAACGGGAAAGTGCGCCTTTGGCGAAATTTGTGCCGTTGTCGGTGAGGATGCTGTGCGGTATACCATACCGGACTATGATGTCTGGAATGAATGTCACAGCAGTTGGGCCATTGAGTTTCTTGATTGGCTTGGCTTCGATCCACTAGGTGAATTTATCTATTGCCACAAGTAAGTGAGTCAGTCCTCCTCTGGCAGTCTTGAAAGGTCCTACCATATCCAGACCCTAGACGGCAAACGGCCAAGTGATCGGAATAGTCTTGAGTGCAGAAGCTGGCAAGTGTTGCTTGGAGTTGAAGCGTTGGCAGCTGTTGCACTTCTTCACCAAATCTTTGGCGGCGTCCAAAGCAGTCGGCCAGAAGAAACCGTGGCGGAAAGCTTTCGCTACGAGAGATCTTGAGGCCGCGTGGTGGCCGCACTCTCCTTGATGAAAGTCCTTCAGGATGGCCAGCCCTTTTGTTGCTTCTACACACGTTGGAAGACGCCCGTCGCACTCCTTCTGACGAGCTCTTTGTTGACAATGGTGTAAGCTGAGGCTCGGCGTTGAACTTGACGCGCCAAAGTTTCTTCTGCTGGCAGCTCTCCTTTGAGCAGGAATGTGAGGATTGGCTATGCCCAAGACGGCGCTGAGATTCCAGTTGCTTCGGCCAGAGAGACCAGGGTGGTTGGGCTGGGAGGTGGAGGGCTGGGCTGAGCCGCCAGCTGTGTCTCCGAAGTCCCCGAGCCGTCTGCTGGTGCCGGCGCCTCCTGGCCGTCTGCTGGAGCAGTCCCCGGGCCAGGAGCTGGCGCGGCTGTAGGTGATCTGTCTGTTGGAGTTGGAGTGTCGTGGCCGCCTGCTAGGGCAGTCTCTTGGCCAGCAGCCGAAACCGCGGGGCCGCCTGCCCCGGGGTCGGCTGGTATGAAGATTGACTCCGACTCTTGTGAAGGCTTGATAGACGGTTTGCGCAAGCATTGGAGAGATACGCCGGCTAGTATTGCTTGGCGGGTGGAACCGATTCGCGCCAAGGTGTCTGGTTGCATGTTATCAGCTCGTGGCACATGGAGGAACTCACAGCCATAAAAGTGTCCACTGATCTGCTGGAGAAGGAAGCGATAGCTTGCCATGTTTGCATCCTTGGCGTCCCAGTCCCCGGACGACTGCTGGACAACCAAGTCTGAGTCACCATAGCACAGCACTCGGCGGATGCCAATCTCCTTGGCCATCCGGAGCCCATGGATAAGTGCCTCATATTCCGCCACGTTGTTGGAGGGGGCAAAGTGGATCTGCAGGGTATACTTGAGCTTATCGCCTTTGGGGGAGGTGAGGATGACGCCGGCTCCCAGGCTGGTGCGCATCTTTGATCCGTCAAAGTGCATCCGTCAATGGGTTGAGTCTGGAACAGGCGGCAGGTACTGGGTTTCGGCCCAATCGACGAGGAAGTCGGCCAACGCGTGCGACTTGATGGTGGTGCGTGGTTGGTAGAAGATGGTGAAGGGGGCCAGCTCGATGGCCCACTTGGCCACTCTTCCCGAGGCATCTTTGTTCCCCATGATTTCGGCAAGCGTGGCCGTGCTGACGACCGTGACAGAATACTCTTGGAAGTACTGCTTGAGTTTCTTGGCGGTGAAGTACACGCCATAGCACATCTTTTGGTAATGGGGGTAATTCTGCTTGGACGCTGATAGCACTTCGCTCAAGTAGTAGACGGGCCTCTGGACGAGGAAGGCTCTGCCGTCTTCTGGGCGCTCGACCACAATGACAGTGCTGACCACCCGGCTGGTGGCGGCTATGTAAAGGAACATGGGTTCCTTGTCTGCTGGCACCGCCAGGACAGGCGGGGTGGACAACAGTCGTTTGAGCTGCTGGAAGGCTTCGTCCGCCTGGTCGTTCCACTCGAAGCAAGTGGTCTTCTTCATCAGTTGGTATAGGGGGAGTGCCTTTTCTCCCAGCCGGCTGATGAAGCGGCTGAGGGATGCCAGGCACCCCGTGAACCTCTGGACATCTCACACCCGGGTCGGTCGTTCCATCCTCTCGATGGCTTTGATCTTCGCGGGGTTGCACTCGATGCCGCGTTCGGACACCAGGAAGCCAAGGAGCTGGCCTGCTGGTACCCTGAAGACGCATTTCTCCGGGTTTAGCTTAATCCGAAAGCGGCGTAGATTCTCAAATGTTTCTTGGAGATCCTCCAAAAGGGTTCGTCTCTTCTCCGTCTTCACCACAATATCATCCACGTAAACATGGGCATTCTTGCCAAGCTGCTTGAGGAGACACTTCTGCATGCAACGCTGAAAGGTGGCGCCGACATTTCTTAAGCCGAACGTCATGGTCAGGTAGCAGAAGGCCCCAAACGGCGTGAGGAAGGCAGTTTTCAGACGGTTGGCTGGATCAAGCTTGATTTGGTGGTACCCCGAATAGGCATCAAGGAAAGACAGTAGCTCGCATCCGGCTATGGAGTCAATCACTTGATCTATTCGTGGCAAGGCAAACGGATCTTTGGGGCAAGCTTTATTCAGGCTGGTGTAATCAATGCACATGCGCCATTTATTGTTCTTCTTCAGCACCAGGACTGGATTTGCCAGCCACTCGGGATAAAAGACTTCCATGATGAAGCCGGCTGCTAGCAGGCGGGCGACCTCCTCCCCAATGACTCTTCTCTTCTCTTCTGACAGGCGGCGCAGCTGCTGCCTGACAGGCTTTGCCTCTTCTCTCACGTGCAGCTTGTGCTCGGCGAATTCCGTCAGAACACCAGGCATGTCCTTGGGGGACCATGCAAAGATGTCCCGATTCTCACGGAGGAAATCGACGAGCTCGCTTTCCTATTTGCTTTCTAGGCTTGACCCTATGACAGCAAATCGCTCCGGGTGAGATGGGTCCAAGGCAATCTTCTTTGTGTCCTTGGAGGGCTGGAACGAGCCGTGCGGCTTCGCCTCCTTAGGATCGGCTGGTATGACCAGCTGCTCGCCAGCCATTGTCACCAGCCACTCCAGACGACACTTCTCCTCAGCCACAACAAGGGTTTCTGCCAGGCGACTGCTGGCCGTTGCACATGCAATGGACTTCTCGTAGTCCCCAGTTACGGTGATTATTCCCTTGGGACCAGGCATCTTCATCTTGAGGTAGGCATAATGGGGGACTGCCATGAACTTTGCAAGTGCGGGCCGGCCCAGGATCACGTGATAGGGACTTTCCAGATTTACTACTTCAAACCAGACCGGCTCCCTCCGGAAGTGCGTCTTGTCACCAAACAGGACGTCGACCCTGGCCTTGCCGATTGGTGAACAAGAGAGGCCTGACACAATGCCATGGAACACGGTCCTGGTGGGCTGAAGCTGCTTTTCTTTGATGCCCAACTTCTCCATGGTGTCTCGGTACATGATGTTGATGCTGCTGCCGCCGTCTACCAGGGCTCGGGAGAAACGGCAGGCCCGATTGTTAGTGGAGAGAGTGGCGTCCAGGACCAAGGCATAGGCCCCTGGAGATGGCATGACAGCCGGGTGATCCTGTCGGCTCCAGCTGACAGGCCTTTCAGACCAGTGCATGAATTCTGGGCTTTTGACCGCAACAGTGTTGACTTCTCTGCGATGATGGCGCCGGCTGTGCCTATCGTCTATCTGGCTGGTGAAGACAACATAGGCTCCGTTTTCTTCTGGGAATTTGTCCTGGATCTGGCCAACAGGACGAGCAGCCGGCGGATTAGGAGTCGGGGCCGGCTGTCCAGCAGGCGGCGGAGGCAGAGCTTCTCCCCTCGCAATCCTCGTGAGCCAGTGACATTTTCGTGTGGTGTGGTTGGAGGGCTTCGCGCCGCTGTGGAACTTGCAGGGGGCGTCCAAGGCTTGATCAAAGGAGAAGGCCGGCTGCCACACCGGTTTGCCGCCCTTCTGGCGCTTGGGCCCTGCTTGAGCCTCTGGCTGCTGTCCATCGACTGCTGCCACCAGCCGACTGTTGGCAGCCGGCGCCTGGGCCTTGCGCTTCTGGTCGTTGGTGTGCTGGCGTCGGCAGGATTCTCCTGCCGGTGTCTTGGAAGTTGGAGGGGTCATCTTGCCAGAAGCATCCACTTGCAGCTCGGTCTTCATGGAGGAGTCAGTGGTGGCGTACTTGTCCGCTATGCTCAGCAGCTCATCCAACGTGGCCGGCTCGTCGCACAGGAGCCGGTGCTTGAGCAAGGTGCCTTCTCTACACCCGGCCGTGAAATACTCGATGGCTTGTACCTCGTGCACTCCCTCACAGGAGTTTTGCAGCTCCGCCCAACACGTCAAATAGTCACGAGCCGACTCGTCCGAGCCTTGGACACACAGGCAGAGCTGGCGCGGCTTGGGAGGGCGCTTGTAGGTACTGGTGCAGTTGCGTGTGAAGGCGTCGGTGAAGTCTAGCCAGCCGTTGATGCTGTTGGGCTTGAGGCTGTTCAGCCATGTCCGAGCCGTGCCCTGGAGCATGAGAGGCACGTACTTCACCGCGACATGCCTGTTGCCGGTGGCGATGCTGACAGTCGTGGAGTAGTCCACCAGCCAGTCCTCTGGTTTCACTGATCCGTTGTACTTGGGGGTGTCTCTGGGGAGCGAGACGCCCTTGGGGAAAGGCTCGTCGCGGATGCGAGGGCCGAAGCAGGCCAGACCGAGGTCATCTTCTTCTTCAACCGCCTGGGAGCGAGCCAGATGGTCCAGGCGGTGGCGGGCGTCGTTCTCCCCGACCCCCTCGCGGCGGCCCAGGCGGCCTGCCAGAGAGGGGTGGTCAACAGGCGGAGGAGACACGCGCCTCTCCCGCCTGGGAGGAGGCGGCTTCTCCCCTCGTCGTTCTACGACCCTTGGGCGGCCGTCTTCGTCGCGCTCGATGGTGAAGCACGTCTGCCGGCTGCAGCTGGGAGCGGGCTCTGAGTCTCGCCGGTTGGTGGCGCCGACTGTTGGAGAGCGGGGCGTGGCTCCTTGCTCCCGCTGAAGAGGGCGGTTGTCGGCGTGCGCGGCCGCCTCTGATGCCCGGCGACGGGCCTCCCGCTGAGTAGCAGCAGCGTCGAGGAGCTGGTGGGCACGCTGGGTCACACAACGGAGTTCGTCTCCCTCCAAGTTGCCCATCTCATCGACTGCCGCCTGGGCAGCCCTTAGGTTCTCCGACAGAGTGAGGTACATAGGCCGCGGGGCCCCCAGCATGTCTGCTAGGAGCCTGCCGGGATCGTGGACAGCGCCGGCTCGGCTAGGCTCGCCAGCAGCCGGCGTGCCACAGATGGCGTGGTCCATTTCGCGGCGGTAAACTTTAGTGAGGCGTCAGGAGGCAGCCAACTTGTTGGCGCTGTCGAGGAGCGAAACGTGGAGTGCCTCCAACTCCGCGCCATCTGCCCCCGCCGCGACAGGGGCGGCAAGGTGCTGCAGAGCGGCCTCGAGCGGGTCTGGGCCTGTTCGGCACGATGGTTCGCCGTGGTCGGTGACGAGCACCTCCGTGACGATGCCGATGGTGCCGCAGATCGGAAGAACGGGAAGAGGGTCGTTGAAGATCTCCACGTGCTCGGGGAAGGAGTCGTCTGGCCCTGGGTCGTGGTCGACGATCATGTCTACTGGTGGGTCAGAAGACCCACGGACTCCACGTCAGAGGTGCGCTCGTCGACGAGGTGGAGCTTGTCGAGGAGCTCGACGAGGAAGCTCTCCGGCGCCACTGGCTCGGCCGCCGGAGAGGGTTCGTCGCGGATGCGGGTGGCGCCGAGCAGGTCGGTGAGCCCGCTCACGGCGCATGCAGCCTCAGCACTGCGAAGCATGCATCCCGGTCTCCACGCCAGCGGGCGTGCCAAGCTGGCTACTCTCACCAGGAAGGAACAAGGTTCCCATCCAAAACATGTCTCCGGACGACGGTGCACCTAACCCCACGGTGGGCGCCATATGTCGGGGTTTTGGGACGACATATACCAATGGATGGCTTATCATGCATGGGGTCAAAAGAACGTCGCTGGGCTCGGGAAGCGGGATAAAGCGATACTTAGGACGCTTGCTAATCTTACCCAGGTTCGGGGCTCTCCGAGGAGATAACACCCCTAGTCCTGCACTGCGGGGGCTCCACGTCATGACTGATAGCACTAGAGTAGCTACAAGATTGCTCCTTCAGCTGTGAGGTCTAAAGGGAGAAGATGAACAAGGCTAGCTCACCTCCTCTCTCTCCCTAGGGTTTTTGTCTTGTAATCTTCTAATGGTTAACTATCCGATCAGCCCCTCCTCATGGAGGACCCTGGGGGGTTTATATAGGCCTACCCCCAGGGGTACAATGGTAAACTCGATGGTGTGGCCCCCGGCCGTCAGTGTCTTCTGGCGCCGGCTTCGCCGCTTGTCTGCTAGGGCCCGCCGTCTGCGGGCCCCTCGTGATTGTCTTTCACTGTGGGGGTGCTTTTGCTGACGAAAGCCTCGTCGGGAAGGGGATGGCTACAGTACCATCGTCCCTCGCCGTACGTTGCCGCCTCGTCCCGTCCCGTCGTCTTGATGAGGCCCAGACTTCTAGGGTGGGTTCGCCGTCTGCTACCAGACGGCCGTCTCCCCTGGCCGCCTGCCAGGGGCGGTTTGTTCGCGAGCTCACCCACTGACCGAGGGGGCCAGCCGCCTGCTGGCCCCGCCATTTGTGGGTAGTGGAATCGTGGCCTCCTCTGACCGCTGCTTGGTCACGAGCCTCGTGGTTATAGTGACCCGCCGCTTAATGGATATTTATAAGGTACACGGCCACTGTAGCCACACCCTTACAGATCTTCTAAGGACATGTTCTCCTGTAGCCACGCCCCCGCCCCGCCGGGGCCCCCTCAGCGTGTTCTCTGAGGAAGGAGTGCAGGGCCGTCTGCTAGCTGGTGGTGTTGGTGTCGCCGCTTGCTGGGTCCTTGCCGCCTGCTGGCAACCGACTCCTAGGGAAGGCTACCCTAGGAGACGGCTCGAGGAGCAGACGGCCGCAGCTGACCAAGCGGCTATCATTTGTCTTAAAATACCAAGGGTAGGAGCCGGGGGTACCCGTGGTCAATATCTCCGACAAAATATGTCTACATGGTTCGGAGTAAACTGGATTCAGACTGATGATCTCGATCATGATTCCATGTTTTTCGGTGGACAATAAACTAGGAGATTGGATTATTTGTCAGAGTTGATTTAGGGATCCATATAAGCACGACCTTGGAGTTTACTTGACCCGGATACTGGCAATTTGGTTGACTTACTATTGTGATGCATAGCCCTTCCAAGTATTTGGGTATCATAGGGACTTGGGATCTTGTGGAACACCGTAGACATCGGATTTGTAGAAATTGTTGGATTATGTGGTGATCAATGGAAGTTAATGACCTATTAGAGTTGACCCATAGGAAGGAAACAAGATGTTGGAGTGACATATGACGTGTTTCCTTAGAATAGAGATGCATTATCGTGAGCGCTGCAAGAGTAGGTTGAGTGCTTGGATTGTGGAGTTTAGCAGCATGTATGATTTACCCATGGATTTTAGGGGTAGACACACATATGGATTTGGGGATCGTAGACAAGTACAATCTTGTTAGACCGCCTCTTGGGAGTCATGAGGATATATATGGCATGAGTGGTGATTGAAGTTGGTCTATACGAGAGGATGCCTTTAGTGTTATAAGGTTATTCGTTTGGAATACTAGATGGAGCTATTGGCATGTCAGAAACTGTGCCTAAGGATAAGATAATAAACGTTCACTCACTCACTAGAATCCTTGAAACCCTTAAGCCCCACCAAGCCGCAACATGGTCAGATCCCGACCATGGGCCTTGGCTCTAAGTCAGGAAGGCCTTTGCAAATACTCAACGGAGACCACCACCAATACCCCAGCCTACCTTGCGTACCCCGTAGACTTCATGAAGTATTTGGACAAGTTGGGTAACATCATTATTTGATGGCCCACTTGTCTGCCCGAAGACAAAAGAAGAGACAGACAGCTGGTTAGAAGACATTTGAAGACCGACATGTCAAGAAGGAAGAACTACACCGACCACCATCATCAAGAAATAAACTTCCGCGTCGAAGACCGGGCATATCCACAAACCACTCCTCTCGAAGGAACCAAGCATTTCCATGTCGAAGGGACGCTCACACCAAGATTTATCGACTTTCTTAAAGGCCACAGCAAGACGAGTAGTAGACGGCTACCATCTAGACTTACCACCTGAGTAACCCCCCCCC
>LR738712.1:97379806-97457577 GCA_902687465.1 Secale cereale
CCCCCCGTGCATCAAATTTTCCACAAGACACAACCCTGGATGTACTTTTAACTTCCTAGCTAGCCCGGTCCCCGCAAGGACATCGATCACCGAGCCTTTGACGTCTAGCTCAACCTAACCCATACAAGAGACCCCTCAGCAACCTCCATCAAAGAGGGTAACAAGAGAGAAGCCACACCACCAAGTACTTCAAGATTCCATGGAGCACCACTCGGAAGCAAAACCAACAAGAAGAAGTGAAGACTACCCCGTATCCAAGACTCTGTATTCCTTCCCACGCCTAGTCTGGGAATCTCGGGGACGAGATTCTTGTAAGGGGGGTAGGTCTGTCACACCCTGATTTTCATGCCACAACACTTAAGCTAATAATCATGCTAAAAATATGGATTGACAAATACTTTTGAGTGTTTTGGTCATTGCTTGATTTGATTTTTGTCTGTTGTTTGCTAGTGCTCTAAAAATCAAATAAATCCCCCAACTCTTATACTTCATCTCCTTGATCCAAAACCTTTTCCCAATGATCATGCCATGTGTATAGACTAGTATAGTATTTTCTTTTAAAAATGTTTTGGCCCAATAGTATTTTTTAAAATTAGTTTTCCAAAAACCCCTGAATTGAGGTTTGCACTACAAGTACCTCATTTAGGGTGTGAAAAATCTTTCAAAAGGTATATTTGAATCCTATTAGGTATAGGACTCCCATAAACCACAAAATTATAATTTTAAAAGTTATTTTTATATTTTATTTAAATGCCTTTTCTTTAGGCCAGAAATTGTCTTTAATAGGGAAAAATTATTTAATTATTTCAAAAATATTTGCCAAAATTCAGGGAGACTCATAGGACATATATTGTCCATATATAAGAGTTTCAACACTTGGTCATGTTCAAAATATTGGACAAATCCCTCAGAAACCCTTTCTGGATATTTCAAGCTTTTGAAATATTTACAAAGGAAATATTCTCTAAAAATTCCAGGGAAATTCTATCATGTCATATGTGACATATTTGATGATCTTGCCAAGCCCCATGCCTTGGGAAGCAAGAAAACATCATCAAAACCCCTCAAAACCATTCTGTCCATATCTAAAGTTTGAGCAACTTTACATTGCCAAACTTGTCCAAATGCTCTCAAACTTGGTACACATGCTAGAATGGTCTAATAAGGCACCTAGGCCAAATGGCACAAGCTTTGGAGAAGGGTAACTTGATCAGAGTACCCCAAAACCATTTCTGTTCAAATTCAAATTTGAACAACTTTACATTACCAACTTTTTACTTGGGGCTTCAAACTTTGTGGGCATGATCACAACCCCAAATGATGACACTAAACCAAGTGGTGCATCAAGGAGAGGTGATTTGCTTAACTTAATCTTGGAAAATCCATTTCTGTTGATTTCTAGGGTTCACCAAAGTTACATTGGCAACTTTGCCCAAATGAGCTCAAAAATGGTGGAAGGGCCTAAATGTATGTGCCGTTTCATCCTGTTAAGTCCCATGTCAATTGGAAGTCATTTTCTTGCCCAAAACTACATCAAACACCTTCTGCCATTTTACCAACACCACCGTTTTGCCCCCTTTTACTATCCTACTTGAGCTCAACTTTTTACCACAGGTGCTCCTAGTCACCCTCTACCTCCAGGAACTCCTTCCCCTCATTAGATCAATGATTGAGGGGGGGGGGGGGTAAAACCTCACTTTACCCCTCTGGACAGCACCATTCACCCTCTCTCTCAACCCCTCCTTCCCTCCAGAGGATTCCTAGAGCATCCAATGCATCTTCCCCATTCTTTACACCTCCCTAAAGCCAGTAGACAAGCTTGGGCACGCCCAACTGACAATGGCATGCCCTGCCATGCCAAAACGGTGCTCTGGAGCGTGCTACAGAGCTCTGGCGCACTGTAGCCGCCCCCCATCCCGATGCTTCGACCGCCCTGGCTGTTCCCCGCATGCCAGCAGGACCACCTCGACGTCCGGGACACGCCTGGCTGGTCGGCCCCTTCTCTTTCTTCCTCCTCCTGCCTCCTCTCGCACGCGTGCTGGCCGCCCGAGCACTCCAATGGGCAACCTCACACGCGTGCTAGCCTGACGCTCCCCGCTCCTTCTCTCCCTTCCCCTCGACCTGGACCAGCCCCACAAACACCCCGGACACACCCACGGGTGCCCGCGTGGCTTGCAGCGACGGGAACTAGCTCACCGGTGCACGAGTCCTCGCTGGACCGTCGCCCACCTATTTAAAGGCCAGCCCAGACCCTCCTCGCGGCTCCATTTGCCCCCTCTTCCTCTAGTGTACCTCCCCGACCTGCCTACTGCCCTTCCCGTGCCCTCCTTGCCTCTCCATGGCTGAAGCCGAACCGCCGGCCTCCTCTCGAATCCCCGTGAATGAGGCCTCCTTCTCGCCTCCTTTCTGCACTGGGCGAACCCCATGGCCACCACGGAGCTTCCCCGTTATTCTGTTACTCCCCTTGGCGGCCTGAGCGTCGTGCCAGCCTTCGCCGTCAGCCACAACCGCCGCGGGCGATGCTCTCCTCGACCTGGTCCTCCCCGGAAGGCGTGTTACCCATGGCTAGATGCGCCTCTCTACGCTGGTCATTCCGGTGGCCGGGGCGTCCGGAGACGGCCCGAGTCGACGGGGCAACGCCGGCGAGCGCTCGGCCCTGCCTCCCCTGCCTGGCCTCTGTTCGAGCGGAAGGAGGAAGACGAGCCTGCCAGGCGGGGCCCGCTTGTAAGCGACCTAGAGGCTGGGCCCGCGCATAAGTGGGGACGGCATCCGTGGGAGCCGCGTCCCTGCGGTGAAGACGCCTGGCCCAAAGGCGCCTTCGACGTCGCCTGGCCCTCTGCGTATGGCCGTGCTGCTGGGCTGGCCAAGGGCGCTATGGCGCTATACTGCGCCCAAAACGCAGTATAGGTATAACCCCCCTCCTTTCCCTTTTCTTTTTCTTTTCCAGTCAACTTCAAAAATCCATAAATAATTCAAATAAACTCCAAATTTGAAGTCCTGCTGGCATGCGGGGAACAGCCAGGGCGGTCGAAGCATCGGGATGGGGGGCGGCTACAGTGCGCCAGAGCTCTGTAGCACGCTCCAGAGCACCGTTTTGGCATGCCAGGGCATGCCATTGTCAGTTGGGCGTGCCCAAGCTTGTCTACTGGCTTTAGGGAGGTGTAAAGAATGGGGAAGATGCATTGGATGCTCTAGGAATCCTCTGGAGGGAAGGAGGGGTTGAGAGAGAGGGTGAATTGTGCTGTCCAGAGGGGTAAAGTGAGGTTTTACCCCCCCCCCCCTCAATCATTGATCTAATGAGGGGAAGGAGTTCCTGGAGGTAGAGGGTGACTAGGAGCACCTGTGGTAAAAAGTTGAGCTCAAGTAGGATAGTAAAAGGGGGCAAAACAGTGGTGTTGGTAAAATGGCAGAAGGTGTTTGATGTAGTTTTGCGCAAGAAAATGACTTCCAATTGACATGGGACTTAACAGGATGAAACGGCACATACAATTAGGCCCTTCCACCAAATTTGAGCTCATTTGGGCAAAGTTGCCAATGTAACTTTGGTGAACCCTAGAAATCAACAGAAATGGATTTTCCAAGATTAAGTTAAGCAAATCACCTTTCCTTGATGCACCACTTGGTTTAGTGTCATCATTTGGGGTTGTGATCATGCCCACAAAGTTTGAAGCCCCAAGTAAAAAGTTGGTAATGTAAAGTTGTTCAAATTTGAATTTGAACAGAAATGGTTTTGGGGTACTCTGATCAAGTTACCCTTCTCCAAAGCTTGTGCCATTTGGCCTAGGTGCCTTATTAGACCATTCTAGCATGTGTACCAAGTTTGAGAGCATTTGGACAAGTTTGGCAATGTAAAGTTGCTCAAACTTTAGATATGGACAGAATAGTTTTGAGGGGTTTTGATGATGTTTTCTTGCTTCCCAAGGCATGGGGCTTGGCAAGATCATCAAATATGTCACATATGACATGATAGAATTTCCCTGGAATTTTTTGAGAATATTTCCTTTGTAAATATTTCAAAAGCTTGAAATATCCAGAAAGGGTTTCTGAGGGATTTGTCCAATATTTTGAACATGACCAAGTGTTGAAACTCTTATATATGGACAATATATGTCCTATGAGTCTCCCTGAATTTTGGCAAATATTTTTGAAATAATTAAATAATTTTTCCCTATTAAAGACAATTTCTGGCCTAAAGAAAAGGCATTTAAATAAAATATAAAAATAACTTTTAAAATTATAATTTTGTGGTTTATGGGAGTCCTATACCTAATAGGATTCAAATATACCTTTTGAAAGATTTTTCACACCCTAAATGAGGTACTTGTAGTGCAAACCTCAATTCAGGGGTTTTTGGAAAACTAATTTTAAAAAATACTATTGGGCCAAAACATTTTTAAAAGAAAATACTATACTAGTCTATACACATGGCATGATCATTGGGAAAAGGTTTTGGATCAAGGAGATGAAGTATAAGAGTTGGGGGATTTATTTGATTTTTAGAGCACTAGCAAACAGCAGACAAAAATCAAATCAAGCAATGACCAAAACACTCAAAAGTATTTGTCAATCCATATTTTTAGCATGATTATTAGCTTAAGTGTTGTGGCATGAAAATCAGGGTGTGACAGACCTACCCCCCTTACAAGAATCTCGTCCCCGAGATTCCCAGACTAGGCGTGGGAAGGAATACAGAGTCTTGGGCGCAGTATAGTAGTTTCTAAAATCATGCTCTATCACATGGTGCAACATGCACATTTTTCAAGAGACTTTTTCTTCACTAATTGTCGGTGTACAAAAAGAGGGGTACACTTTTTGTACCCATATGATTGTGCACGGGCAATCTGAGCCACGGGCACTACCACACCAAGCATGGCAAGGGAGGTGAGCCGGGGTAATATCAAAGCTTGATGGAGACTGGAACAACACCAAGAACAAGACCACAAAGAGCAAAGGGACGAAGGGGCTCTCCCCGGCAAGATCCTTGCCGGGGCCAGCTCTGGCAGCCACGACAAGACCCTTACTGCGGCAGCTCGCCCCACGCCTACGGAGCGGATCACCCTTGAGTCCACCGCCCCCATGGGGCCAGGATTCGGGAGATATCCCCGTGGTGGCATGCAGATCTTTGTGAAGACCTCTAAGATCAGATACAAGTTAAGAAGACGACGACCCTTGGCGGGATCCCAGCCAATGAGAACTACAAGGCCCCCGGCAAGCACCTTGTTGGGGATGACTGCAGGCACCACGGCAGGACCCTTGCCGGAGCCCCGGCAAGGCCCTCGCCGAGGACACCCGCGGGGCCACCGTCAGGCCCGCACCAACCGGATTCCCACCAACCCACGCAGCTGCCGACCCGACCAGCTGGAGAGGCTCTTGCGTGGCAACCCACAGATCTTCGTGGAGACCCGCCGTTGCGCCACCTCAGCTGCCTGTCTGCCTACATGGCACCTCAGGCACTGCTGGCCAGGGCGCGTGTCAACACGAGGAGGGGCGACGACGGACAAGACGGACGTCTCCCCTCGTCCCCGATAAAGCAAGGACACCTAAGCTAAGCGCATTAAATGCGCCTTGTCCTGTAATGCGAGGGATAACCTCGCACCACTATACCCTTTCCACCTCCTGTGTGCCACTGTGGAGACCCCTTTTTCCTATAAAAGGAGGCCCGAGGCGACCAGGAGGAGGATTGGGCTTTTTAGAACTCCTCACAACTCTGTTGGAGCTCCTCACTAGCTGAAGAACACAAACAAATAATCCACCAAAGCAGGAGTAGGGTTTTACGCATCTTTGCGGCCCGAACCTGGGTAAAGGAACCGTGTCCTGACTATCAGATCCGCTCTTCTCTCAACCCCGCGCCCCGCAACCGTAGTAGGGATTCTTGTGATCCCATACGTGTCGATCCAAATACCCCGACATCTTTGGTGCGCCAGGTAGGGGGCGCAGTTGTGAGAATCGGCTTTGGCAGTCAGTTCGACGCGTCTTCATCGTCATGGCGCCCAAGAAGAAGACGACGGTGGCGGTTGGCCAGTCGGAAGTCGGACAGCCCGTCCCGATGCGGGCGAGCAGCGGACCAGTCACGGAAAGGACTCGGGGCGCTGCTCGCGAACACCAACGCCATCCCGGCAACCGGAGTTTGGGAGGTGGCGATGTTTGTGCGCCTGGTAACGGGCCACACACCGCCAGTTCCAAAGAAGGAGCCCGGCCCGCCGCGGGTGGCGCGGGGCCTTCGAAGGTCGCGGCCGCATCACCCGAAGGCGACGCAAGGGCCTCCAGAACTCCCACGCCGGCGCCAACAGCGCACTCTTCTCAAGCAGCGCGCGACGAACGGCGTCGTCACCCCGAAGGTCCCGGGCGTCGCCATGGGAAGAGCCCCGAGCGCCACTCCCGGGACAAAGAAGACCTGCCCGCCCGCCGAAGAACTGGTGGAGACGATAGGCGACCGCGGGATCGTGATGGAGCTCCCTCTGACACGGTCAGGGGTCGAAGCGCGTCACAGTACGTGCAGGTTTCGCTACCGTTGACGCCAGCCAAAGCTTTGGCGCGCGCGCAGTTGCTCCTCGACTTTCCTCCCGTTACGGGGAAACTCGACGAATGGAGAGCCACCATCCGAAGCCTTGTCGCAGTCGCCAACAAGGATGATCTAAATCCAACGGAGCTCCCAGGTCGACGTTCCGATGGAGTCCCACGCACCGGCAGTGGGAGAGCCGCAGCACCGTGGCTACGGTGCATTTGCCTCCTCCTCACCCGGTGCCGCGTGCGTCGACTCGTCGAGACGTCGCAGGCGACGCCATCTCCATAGCGTCATCCGACCCACGGACCCGCGGCGACCAGCGTCAAGTTCTTCAGGTGCGAGCTCATGAAGACGCTCGAACCACCATCGAGCGCCGGCGCGGAACGCGCCACCAGTCAGACAGGCAAGCAGGGCCTGCTGCAGACCACCCGGCACCGGAGAGCCCTGGGGGTCTACCTTACGAGGTAGGCTGTCCAGCTTTCACCCGTGGGCTGCGGCAGTTCCAGTGGCCCTCTCACCGCACATTCAAACCTGACGTTGGCGAGAAGTACAACAGAAAGACCCACCCGTCGGAGTTCCTGAGCATCTACACCATCGCGATGCAAGCTGCCGGGGCCCACGACGATAAGGTGCTTGCGAATTACTTTCCGTTGGCTCTTAAATCTAACGCCATGTCGTGGTTGATGCACTTGCCAGTAGACTCTATTTCCTCCTGGTCCGACTTGTGCCATGAGTTTGTTGGCGCCTTTACCGGAGGCCACCAAGACCATGGCCTAGCGAGTGACATGCATGTCATACCCCAGAAGGAAGGCGAGAGTCTGCACAAGTACATACAGAGATTCAGCCGGGTACAGTACAATATCCCCGATGTTCATGCTGCCGCCATCATCAGCGCATTCCACCAGAACGTGTGCAACTGCAAGATGCGCGAAGAACTGGCGATGACCAAGGTGAAGGATGTGGCAGAACTCTACGTCCTTGCCGACAGATGTGCCCGGGCTGAAGAGGGAAGGAAGTACCCCGGCGAAGGCGCCGATGCGGAAACCGACTCTTCAGACGAGGATACTGCCGCCCCAGCGAAGAAGAGCCGGCACCGTAACAGGAAGCGCAAGGGGAAGGCCGTGCTTGCCGTCGAGGGATCTGATGACACCGGCTCTGCCAAGAAAACCAAGGCGGGTGACCCTGGCAAGGAAATTGCCGGGTGTGTCGCCTGCCGGGCCTTGGCAGCTGTCGAGAAACCAGGAAACTCCGACAAGCGATATTGCAAGATCCATCACACCAAAGGCCATGATCTCCAGGACTGCCACCAGGTTGAGCTCCTTGCTGAGAAGCAAAGGGCTGAATACGAGAGGCGGGACAAGGAGAAGGGCCAAGACGGCACTGAGGGGTCCAGCAAGAAGCGTGACGGCCAAGCAGGCCGTCGCGGCAAGGAGAAACAGCAGGAAAGGCCCGCCCGGGGCCGCGACAGAAGACCTGAAGACGACGATCACGAAGAGGACGACGAGTCCGGCGGCCAAGAGTTTCAGAAGGCTACGGACGCCATGTGCGTCGATGGTGGCGCCTCGCTGCATGCTTCTCACCGCCAACTTAAACAGTGGGCGCGTGAGATTATTGAAGCGGAGCCATCGTCCGGTGCCCAAAAGCCGCTGAAATGGTCCAACACACCTATCATCTTTGACGCCGAGGATCACCCTGATCGCACTACTGCGGTCAGGTGTTTGCCATTGTTGGTTTCACCGACAATACGCAACCTCAAGGTGACGAAGATGCTAGTCGATGGCGGGGCCGGTCTGAACCTACTTTCGCCCACCGTGATCGAGAAGCTGCATGTTCTTGATGGAGACCTCGAAGAGACGGGCACGTTTCAGGGGGTCAGCCTAGGGAGAAGTCAACCGAAGGGGAAAGTCACGCTGCCCGTGACTTTTGGAAGTGATCTGAACTACAGGATAGAGAGGATCGTGTTCGATGTTGCCAAGATCCCCCTACCTTACAATGGGATCCTTGGCCGCCCAGCACTGGCCAAGTTCATGGTAGCATCACACTATGCCTACAACACCCTGAAGATTCGAGGGCCCGTGACGATCATCACCATCCCCTCCGATAAGAAAGATGCGCTGATTTGCACTGACCAATTGTACCAGCAAGCAGTTGCAGCAGCTGCCGCTACGAGGGCACTTGCTCCTGCCACTGGAGCCCCGGGAGGGAAGAAGAAGAAGACCGACGAGACCTCGGGCACCCACTCCGGCAAGCGCACCTCTTTAGAGTGTTGAGATCCCGTCGAGGACGTGTCAGAGAGCTCCACCGGAAAGAAGAAGACCGATGAGACCTCAGACACCCACTCCGACAAGCGCACCTCTTCGGAGTGTCGCGCTCCCATCGAGGGCGTGCCAGAGGGCTCCACCAGTAGAAACAAGAGATCCAGGGCCACACCGCCGGGAACCAAGAAGGTTTCCGTCAAGGAGGACGGCACGGGAGGAGCTTTTACCATAAGCTCCGCCCTTGACAACAAATAGGAAGACGCGCTCGTCACCTTCCTATGGGCGAATGTCGACGTGTTTGCCTGGCAAGCATCCGACATCCCCGGCGTTCCCACGGAGGTGATTGAGCACCTCCTTGCTATCTGTCCTCATGCGCGACCCGTCAAGCAGAAGGTCAGGAAGCAAGCTTTGGAACGACAAGAGTTCATCACCGAGGAGATCCGGAAACTGGAAGCTGCGGGTTTGGTAAGAGTGCTCCACCCAACGTGGTTGGCCAATCCGGTGGTGGTGCGCAAGGCAAATGGGAAGTGGAGGCTGTGTATTGATTACACAGATATCAATAAAGCTTGTCCCAAGGACCCCTTCCCGTTGCCGCGCATAGACCAGATTGTTGACTCCACGGCAGGGTGTGACCTGCTGTCATTCCTCGATGCCTACTGCGGCTACCACTAGATCTTCATGGCGAGAGAAGACGAAGAGAAGACAGCATTCATCACCCCATGTGGTACGTACTGTTTCGTACGAATGCCTTTCGGGTTGAAGAGTGCTGGCTCGATGTTTGCAAAGGGCAGTCCAGATTGGTTTTGAACCCCAGCTCCATAGAAATATGGAGGCTTATATGGATGATATAGTGGTTAAAACCAAGAACAAGGCAACCCTTGTACCGGATTTACAAGAAACATTTGTAAACCTGCGCAAGATCAACCTCAAGCTGAACCCTGAGAAGTGCGTCTTCGGCGTCCCGTCTGCCAAGCTTCTCGGGTTCTTTGTGTCGTATCGTGGGATAGAAGCCAATCCGGACAAGATCAAAGCTATAGAGCAGATTGAAGCACCCAAACGGGTCAAGGATGTGCCTCGGCTTACTCGCTGCGTTGCCGCCATGAGCAGATTCATTTCCAAGTCTGTCGAGCGCGCCCTCCCCTTTTTCAAGATTTTGAAAAAGGCAGGCCCAATGGAGTCGACGCCAGAAGCCGAAGCAGCATTGCAAGATCTGAAGAGGTATCTTTCCTCCATGCCAATACTAGTTGCGCCTAGACCACAAGAACCGTTGCTGCTATACTTAGCGGCAATAAACCAGGTGGTCAGCGCCGCACTAGTGGCGCAGAGAGAAATCGATGATGAGGTGATAGTAGCAGCAGAGCCCGATGCCACTGGTGCAGAGGCGACAAAGCCGGTTGGAGTGCAGCCGAAGAAGAAAATGATGCAGCACCCGGTCTACTTTGTTAGCTCCCTCTTGCAGGGGGCTAGATCAAGGTACTCCGGTGTGCAAAAATTGCTCTTCGGCCTCCTTATGGCCTCGAGGAAGCTGTGTCACTACTTCCAGGCGCACGAGATCACTGTCGTCACTCGCCTCCCTCTGTGACAGATATTGCACAATCCAGACGCGACGGGAAGGATTGTAGAGTGTTCACTGGAGCTGTCCAGCTTTGGCCTCAAGTTTGAAAGTACCTCGACAATTCAGAGCCGAGTCCTGGCAGAGTTTGTCGCATAATGGACCGCAACGCCTGATGAAGAAGTCCAGGAAATTGCTCTCCCCGGCAAAGAGGCAAGTTGCAACTGGATCGTGTACTTTGATGGGGCTTTCTCCTTATAGAGCGCCGGGGCTGGCGTACTGCTGGTCGCGCCCACTGGAGAGCACCTCAAGTACGTGGTCCAGATGCACTTCCCTAGGGAGGTATCAACGAACAACACTGCCGAGTACGAGGGGCTGCTTGCTGGTCTTTGGATCACGGCAGACCTCGGAATCAAGAAGCTCATTGTCAAGGGCGACTCGCAGCTTGTCGTCAAACAAGTCAACAAGGATTACCAGAGCCCGTTGATGAAGGCCTACATTGATGAAGTGAGAAAGTTGGAAGAGCGCTTTGACGGTATACAGGCGGAGCACGTTCCCCGAGCAGAGAACGACATCGCCGATTACCTGTCAAAGCGCGCTGCCCTCAAGCTACATGTGGAATGAGGTACCTTTTTGCTTCAGCTTTCTCAGCCATCCGTTTATCCATCAACAGAGCAGAACAAGAGGAAGAAATCAGGGCCTGGCATGTACTTTCCCGCCGAGCTCCCCGGAGCCGCCGGCAAGGATGTTGCCGGAGACACTGAGCCCGCCACCGGAGGGCTAACTCCAGTGGAGCGTCAAGCTTTTGCCGTCGAGATGGCCGCTCCCTTGACGGAGGAAATGCCTTTGGTCCTCACCATAGAGCCCCAGGCTCCAGCGTGGGCGCAGCATACCGTCCGATTCCTTCAGACTAGGGAACTTCCTGAGGAGCAGGAAGAAGCGGAGAAAGTAGCCCGCCGGTCTGCCATGTACCAGTTCGTCGATGATGTCATGTACAGAAGGAGACCGAACGGTGTGAAATTGAAGTGCATCCCTCGAGAGGAAGGACTGGAGCTGTTGGCAGAGATACATGGAGGCATATGTGGATCCCACATAGGGTCGAGAGACCTTGCCGGCAAGGCATTCCGGCAAGGCTTCTTCTAGCCCACTGCCCTCCAGGATGCGACGGCACTGGTCACCAGGTGTGAAGTATGCCAGTTCCATTCAAAGAAACTTCATCAACCAGCTCAAGCCCTTCAAACCATTCCTCTCTCCTGGCCCTTCTCGGTGTGGGGGCTCGACATACTGGGGTCTTTCCCCCGCGCCGTCGGGGGCTTTGAGTACTTGTACGTTGCAATCGACAAGTTCACAAAGTGGCCAGAGGTGGAGGCAGTAAGGAAGGTCACAGCTCAGTCAGCCGTCAAGTTCTTCAAGGGACTAGTGTGCCGTTTTGGTGTACCCAACAGGATCATCACCAACAACGGCACACAGTTTACAAGCCACACCTTCATGCAATATACCCAAGACCTCGGCAACAAGGTCTGTTTCGCTTCCGTTGCTCACCCCCGAAGCAATGGTCAAGCTGAGAGGGCAAATGCAGAAGTGCTGCGAGGACTATGGACAAAGACCTTTGACAGGCGGCACAAGAGCGGGAGGCGCTGGATTGATGAATTGCCGGCGGTTCTTTGGTCGATCAGAACGCCAAATCGAGCCACCGGCCAGACGCCCTTTGCCCTGATATACGGGGCAGAAGCAGTTCTCCCCACAGAACTCATATACGGGTCACCTCGAGTGCTCGCTTATGATGAGCTTGAGCAAGAGCAACTGCGACAAGACGACGCAATGCTCCTTGAGGATGATCGTCTTCGGGCGGCTGTGAGAGCAGCACGCTACCAGCAAGCCTTGTGCTGTTACCATAGCCGCAAGGTCCGTGCCTGAAGCTTTGAGGAAGGCGACCTTGTTCTCCGGCGCGTTCAATCGGCCAGGAATACGAACAAGTTGACGCCGAAGTGGGAAGGCCCTTATCGGGTAATACGAGTCACCAGGCCTGGCGCTGTCCGCCTGGAGACCAAGGATGCCATTCCGGTGAGTAATTCCTGGAACATCGAGCATCTTCGCAAGTTTTACCCATAAGGCGTGGCTTGCCGAGCCCCCGACAAGCCACCCTTTTGTACAAGCCTTGCCGGCAAGGCATGTAACCCTTTGTACAAAGCCAGGCGCAGACCCTGAGCATAAATAAATGAAGCGCTGGCGCCCTAAGTTATAGCATGCATGCTGAGTCGAGTCTCGTCCTTGGTTAGGTTTGATAGTGCTTAGCGGCGGCTAACCCCTAGCTTAGAGGTCGAGTCTTTGTTTTCCCTGTGTCCTCTTTGGTTCGCAGGGCGCGCAGACATCCTTGCCAAAGCCACTTGGGGGAAGGAAAGAAGAACAGACCAGCTCCTAGGCCCCGGCAAGCCAGTGTTGCCGGAGTCTGCAAGGGCAAGAATTCGCCCACGGCAGATCAGGGTTGCCGGGGGCTACAGCTTCAGATAAGTTCTTTATCCCTTATCATGCATTCCATTATGGACTGAGGTATGTGAAACCTTGTTCTCTTCCTTAAGATACCGTGCTCCCATAACTCTAGGCCCTAGGGCTTGTTCCTGGGACTAAGTTTGGTCGTAGTCACGGCAGCAGAAGGATGAAACGAGGAGCCTGAGCCCACTTCATTCCTGCCTCCGCCAAAGGCGTGAGAAAGGTCGAGCGAAGTAGGGAAATGGCAGGGCCTGTTGCCAGGCGAAAAAAATGTTTATCTTAAAGATATCAGGGATTTATTCCCTGTTGTGGGTTTTTACCTATGAACAAATGACCCGGCAAACATTCCTTTTTCATTAAAAACATTCCATTCATGTACAGTCCATAGGGAATGAAAAACATGAATAAGGGGATTACAAGTTTTAAACTTAGCAGATGCCCGAAGGCTTATAGACTAAAAAGAGATAAGATGCCCGTGATGCCTTTCTTGTCCCTCTCCTCAGGAGGCAGGTCAAGGAGGCGAGAAGGGCAAAAGGGGCGCCTAGGCGAGCTACGGGTGGCAGAAGACATCGAGAAGGCATCTCGGCAGCCTCCCAAGGGCTGGACGGTGATGACGGCGCCGGAGGCAGAGCTCGAAGACGAGGCGGCAGGACGTCAGTACGCGTCGAAGGCGTCGGTTCCCGCGTACTTCGACATGACGACCTTGCCGCCCGCCTTCTTCCTCTTCCTCTTCCGTAGCCTCCCTACGCCAGCCGCCAAGGAGACGGCCCCGAGAAGTTCAAGGAGCCGGCGATGCGGATGATGGGGTCGCCGGTGCCACCAGGAGCGACGCCTGACACCTAATCAGACCCGTCATCCTGCCGTCCACCACCCTCGTCGTCGCTGTCGCTATCCTCCTCGTCACCCTCGTTCGAGGAGGAGTCTTCGTCATCGGAGGAGCTCTCCATGC
Organism: Secale cereale; assembly: GCA_902687465.1. Classification (NCBI taxonomy): domain Eukaryota; kingdom Viridiplantae; phylum Streptophyta; class Magnoliopsida; order Poales; family Poaceae; genus Secale; species Secale cereale. The sequence goes on from LR738712.1 coordinate 97,393,561, forward strand.
AGCACCTCGCGCGAGTCCCGAGGTGCCCGAAGACCTTGACAGAGAGGTGGCCATCCTCCATCAACTTGAAGTGGAGGGTGAGCCCATCCATCAGGCTGTGGATGTGAGCGAACCTCTTCCATCCTTGGCGAAGATACATCACATGAGGGGCAGGGAAGTCGACGCGGGCCCGCGTGCCACTGATCCCGCAGCCCCTCATGTGCAGCCGCAGCGACTCCGACGGATCCACCTCCATCTCTCGCGCAAATGGAGTCGGGAGACGAAGACGACGGCGCGGCTCCCCCCGCATCCAAACGATGAACTCACAAGGGTCATCTCCAATATGGCCTTCCATTGGAGCAGGAGCTGCTGGCGGGGGCGAGGCCGGCGGGCCGCCCCGTCCTCCTCTTCCCCGAGCGCCCCGGCCTCGCCCACGGCCCCGCCCCCTCCCTCTTCCCCTCGTGGCTGGTTTGGCCACTACAGGTGCATGAGAAGGGGGGATGCGTTGTCGAGCAGCGACCCTCGCCGGCACCGTTGAGGAGCCGGGATTTTCTCTCTTCATGGCGGACAGAAGAGAGGAGCTGAAGCTGAAGAAGAAAGAAGATGGAGGAGTGCAGGGCGCTGTCCCTTCCCTCCGCCCTTTATAAAGGGGCGGGGTTGGAGCTCGACCGCCCCGCTCGGCCAATCAAGACGCAGAAGGCGAGGGGGGCCGGGACCGACCCGCCGCCCCAACCAGCGATGGCTCAGTTTCCCGCCTCCACCGCTCGCCACCTCGAACGCATGGGAGGCACGTGGCGAACGTGCAGGACCGAAAGGACGGGTGAGGCAACCTCTCCCCACCTCATGATCGTGGGGAGTGGACGCCTAGACGACCGCGCCTCGGCCCCATCCAGTAAGCGGGACGCGCCTCCACGCTTCCCCCCGTTTACGGGGAAGACGCGGGCCGCCTCCTTTCGCATTTACTGCGACGTGACGCATGCCTGCGGAAAACGCCCCACGCATGCCGCCCACGTCACGCACGCCCCTCCACCCCGCGCCGCACGCGCGGGTCGTGGGAGGCGCAGCGCGCGGAAATTTTACCGCGGTGAAAATCGCCCCGCCTGCTCGTGCACCGTTCTGGGCCTGGCCCAACAATGTGTCACGCTTATGTGTGGCCCAGGCCCGGGGCTCCTGTCGGTGTACAAAAAGAGGGGTACACTTTTTGTACCCCTATGACTGTGCACGGGCAGTCTGAGCCACATGCACTACCACACCAAGCATGGCAAGGGAGGTGAGCCGGGGTAAGATCAAATCTTGATGGAGACTGGAACAACGCCAAGAACAAGACCACAAAGAGCAAAGGGACGAAGCGGCTCTCCCCGGTAAGATACTTGCCGGGGCCAGCTCTGGCAGCCCCGGCAAGACCCTTGCCGCGGCGGCTCGCCCCACGCCTATGGAGCGGATCACCCTTGAGTCCACCGCCCCCATGGGGCCAGGATTCGGGAGATATCCCCGTGGTGGCATGCAGATCTTTGTGAAGACATCCAAGATCAGATACAAGTTAAGAAGATGACGACCCTTGGCGGGATCCCAGCCAAGGAGAAGTACAAGGCCCCCGGCAAGCACCTTGCCGGGGATGACAGCAGGCGCCACGGCAGGACCCTTGCCGGAGCCCCGGCAAGGCCCTCGCCGAGGACACCCGCGGGGCCACCGTCAGGCCCGCACCAACCGGATTCCCACCGACCCACGCAGCTGCCGACCCGACCAGCTGGACAGGCTCCTGCGTGGCAACCCACAGATCTTCGTGGAGACCCGCCATTGCGCCACCTCAGCTGCCTGTCTGCCTACATGGCACCTCCTGCACTGCTGGCCAGGGCACGTGTCAACACGAGGAGGGGCGGCGACGGACAAGACGGACGTCTTCCCTCGTCCCCGATAAAGCAAGGACACCTAAGCTAAGTGCATTAAATGCGCCTTGTCCTGTAATGCGAGGGATAACCTCGCATCACTGTACCCTTTCCACCTCCTGTGTGCCACTATGGCGACCCCTTTTTCCTATAAAAGGAGGCCCGAGGTGACCAGGAGGAGGATTGGGCTTTTTAGAACTCCTCACAACTCTGTTGGAGCTCCTCACTAGCTGAAGAACACAAACATATAATCCACCAAAGCAGGAGTAGGGTTTTACGCATCTTTGCGGCCCAAACCTGCGTAAAGGAACCGTGTCCTGACTATCAGATCCGCTCTTCTCTCAACCCCGCGCCCCGCAACCGTAGTAGGGATTCTTGTGATCCCATAGGTGTCGATCCAAATACCCCGACACTAATATTTATCAAATGTCATTTTTCCATTTCTGTGATGAACTTTAGAAAATCACAGAGAGCTCAAATTTGATCCAAATGCAATGATTCAAATTCCTAGATGCTTCTAAGTTCATAACTTAGTTTATGAACATTTTTATTAATACTTTCTGTACCCCACAAAATAATGGCCTATTTCTTCATATTTATCAACTTTGCAAAATCCTAGGAAATTCATTTGAACTCCAAATCCAGTGAAACCAACTCCTAGATGCTTCTAAAATCATGATTTGTTAAATAGGTGCCTTTGCTCATTTTTCAAAAATATATTTCTGTACACTTCTTTCAAATCCATAAACCCCTAGATTCCATCATATTGAAATGTTCCAAACTATCCATTGATCCAATACCTATGAAACCACCTTGGTCATTTCTCATATGACCAGAGGTATCCTTGAAAGGCCAACTCCTATTTTTAGAGAACTTTTATTTTTGCCTTGTTGTGTTGCTTATTATGATTGTTTCCATCGTTAGTTGACGAAATAAACGGAGTACACGGAGACGGACCAGAAGGTTTGAAGACTCGGAAGGACAAGGCAAGCAACCCTTTGACCATGTTCGAGAAACCTTTTTATGCATGTCTCATAGCACCTTATCATCAATGCATCGGAATCATGTTGAGGTGGAGACCACTTTGGTTGCTACCCTAAACTTAAAGTTGTAAACTTAAAGTAGCTGTTTCTAGTCGATCCCCTAAACTTAAACTTTGGCTGCACCTTTTTAGCTGTTTCTAGTCGATCCCCTAAACTTAAAGTTGTAAACTTCAATTTCATCAAGTTCAAAGCAGGTTCAACCAAAAGTAGCATGCATTCAAACATAAACATAGATCATTTTGCATAACCGAACATAAAACATAAATTTAAACTAAGCTAAACTGCTTTCGGTCGAAGTAGAGGTCGAGCCAATCCTTCCTCGTCAGGTATGGTCTGTCGCGAGCCGGGTCCGGGCCAGTGCCGTCATCGGGGTCATTGGGGAAGACACTCCTCCACTCATCGACATTGATCTCATTGTCCTCGGGGCCCACCTCGACGCCCTCCGCGCTGCCTTCGACCTCGTCATCGGAGAGAGCGCGGTAACCTCGTCGCCCTCCGCGCCGCCGTCCTCGCCACCTTTGACCTCGTCATCAGAGGAGTGCGCGACAACCTCGCCACCCTCCGTGCTAGCAAATATCGCCCGCTCCGCCTCCACGAGCTCCGGGTGCTGCCGATGGACCTCTTGCATGTAGGCCTCGGCCTCGAGGCGGTCCCACGCCTCGCGGTCCTCCTGCGCCATAGCCGAGCTCACCACCCTGGCTCTAGCAGAACGTGGTCGACCGGACATGTGCCAAAGGGGAAATTGAGCCTAGCCACCGGGCCGTGTTAGCGGACCTGCCATCGGTCGTACTCCATGGCCGCGAGCTCGGCCGTGTGGAAGCTACCGAGCCACGGGCGGGTGTGGGTATCCCGATATGTAATCTCGGCGCCCCACATCCCCCACTACCGCTGCCGGACCTCGAAGTAGGACCTCGTCGGCTGCCGGGTTCGAGGGAGGATGGGGAAGTCCTTGAACCGGCGTAGGGGTGCGACAGCGGGTGCATCGGGGGACCGGCGATGGTGGGTTGATAAAGAGCCCGCAGAGGACGACGGGGACACCTCAGCGACCACCTCGTCGGCGTCGGGCGAAGAGGCCATGATAAATCTCTTTTTAGCCATTGGCTCCTCGAGCTCCTCGGCACACAGGCAGATGTTGAGGATGGAGGCGGCGGAGACTACGGCGATGGAGGTTAGTGTACCATAATTGTCCACTAGTAGTGGCTTGAATGCAACCATAAAGCTTTTCCACATATCTTGTGTATAAGCTTTGGGTCCTTCAGATTTGTTGTCCAATTAGTGTACCAAGGGAGTTGCCACCATCATAATTGTTGGTGATGTTAGGTATCCTTACTCTTATATTGGTTGATGTTAGTTATCACTTTCTTAGGTTTCTACATCATAATTTAAATAAATAGTTCCTTAGATTCACCAAATAAGCTACTAATCCTCTATATTTTTGTAGTTCTCTATAGGAGGAGGAGTTTGTTTAGTGTGCATATTTGCAATGTCGGTGAATTTGTTTAGCATATTCTTGTTGTCCAGCCACAACAAAGTGGCATCAGAGCCTTGGCTTGCTTGTGCTAATTGCCGAGTTTATTATGGTGTAAGATGAAAGTGAATACCAGCAGGATGATATCTTTCAAAGATACAAGTTATCAAGCATATAAGGGAAAGATGGAGGAATTGGTATACGCCAAAGAATACTAGAAGCCAATATTCTCCATTGAGATATGGGAGTGCGTTGATGAAGGTCAGTGGAAGGTATTGCATCGCCAAGCTTGTGGGTTTATTCTGTGATACGTCTCCAACGTATCTATAGTTTCTGAAGTATTCATGCCATGTTTACAACAATTTTATATGGTTTTGGTATGACTTGCATGGAACTAACCCGGACTGATGCTGTTTTCAGCAGAACTACCGTGGTGTTGTTTTTTGTGCAGAAATAAAAGTTCTCCAAACGCAATGAAACTTTTTGACGACTTTTTTTTGGAACAAAAGAGGCACTAGAAGCTTCATGGGTGGACCATAAGGTGAAGGAGGTGAGCACAAGACACCGGAGTGCGCTAGGAGGCCCAGGCGCGCCCCGGTGGGTTGTGCCCACCTCGAGGCCCATCTTCGCGTGATTCCAGCGCTGAAAAATCCTATAAATACCAAAACCCCAAGAAATAACCCTAGATCAGAAGTTTCGCCACCGCAAGCCTCTGTAGCCCACGAAAAAACAATCTAGACCCATTCCGATACCCTGCCGGAGGAGGAAATCATCACCAGAGGCCATCTTCATCATCCCGCTGGCCACGTGATGAGGAGGGAGTAGTGCACCCTCGGGGCTGACGGTTTGTAGTAGTAGCTATGTGTTTAATCTCTCTCTCTCTCTCTCTCTCTCTCTCTCTCTCTCGTGTTCTTGAGATGGCACGATCTTGATCTATCGCGAGCTTTGTTAATATAGTCGGATGTTGTCGCTTGAAGCTACATCGGTATTTCCCCAAATAGGTAGGGATGAAGCAGTACAACTACGGTAGGTATTTCCCTCGGTGATGAGATCAAGGTTATCGAACCTGTAGGAGAACCACGCAACACTATGCAAATGGTACCTGCACACAATGAAAAAATTCTTGCAACCCGACGTGTTAAAGGGGTTGTCAATCCCTTTCGGGTAACGGTGCCAGAATTTGCAAAGTTGAAGGAATAAAGTTGTAGTAGATTGAAAGATGCAAATAAAAGCAAATAAAACACAGCAAGGTAATTTTGTGTTTTTGATAATACAGATATGAAAATAAAAGTTGCAAATAAAGGAAAAGTCAAATGGAAATATAGATCTGAAAGTATATGATATGAAAATAGACCCGGGGGCCGTAGATTTCACTAGTGGCTTCTCTGTGAAAATAGCAACGATGGGTACACAAATTACTATTGGGCAATTGATAGAAAAGCAAATAATTTTGACGATATCCAAGACAATGATCATGTATATAGGCATCACGTCCAAGATTAGTAGACCGAATCCGGCCTGCATCTACTACTATTACTCCACACATCGACTGCTATCCTGCATGCATCTAGTGTATTAAGTTCATGGAAAATGGAGTAATGCAATAAGGACGATGACATGATGTAGACAAGATCTATTTATGTAGTAATAGACCCCATCATTTTATCCTTAATAGCAATGATACATGCGTGCCTTGCTGCCCCTTCTATCCCTAGGAAAGGACACCGCAAGATCGAACCCATTACAAAGCAACTCTTCCCATTGCAAGATAAAAAAGTTGGCCAAACAAAACAAAAATATCGAAGAAGAAATACGAGGGTATAATAATCAAGATTGGATATTACATCAAGGCAAATCTGATCATAAACTCGCAATTCATTGGATCCCAACCAACACACCGCAAAAAGTCATTACATCCAATGGATCTCCAAGAGACCATTGTATTGAGATACAAAGAGAGAAGAAGCCATCAAGCTACTGCGTACGGACCCGTAGGTCTGTGGTAAACTACTCACACATCATCGAAGAGGCACCAACAAGGATGATGAACCTCCCCATGATCATGTTCCCCTTCGGTGGAGTGCCGCAAAAGGGTTCTAGATTGGATCTCGTGGTTCTGGAACTTGCGGCGGCTGGAATAAAATTACGTCGACTCCCCTAGGTTTTCTAGAATATTGCGGTATTTATATAGCGAAGAGGTGGTGTGGGAGGCCACCGAGGTAGGCACAACCCACCTGGGTGGGTTAGGGGGCCCAGGCATGCCCTGGTGGGTTGTGCTCCCCTCGGAGCCCCACTCTGGTACTTCTTGAGACTATCATGTGTCTTCTAGCTCAGAAAAAATCTCCAAAAAAAATTCGCTTCATTTGGACTTTGTTTGGTATTGATTTTTTTGCGATGTAAAAAACAAGCAAAAAACAGCAACTGGCACTGGGCACTATGTCAATAGGTTAGTCCCAAAAATGATATAAAATTATTGTAAAACATCCAAGAATGATAATATAACAGCATGGAACAATAAAAAATTATAGATACATTGGAGACGTACCAGCATCCCAAAGCTTAATTCATGCTCGTCCTCGAGTAGGTAAATGATAGAAACATTATTTTTTATGTGGAATGCTGCCTATCATGTTCATCACATATTCTTTTATTTTGCAGCATGGACATTTGGACTTTTATATGATTCAAAGCAATAGTCTAGTTTTGACATGAATACTTTAATACTCAAGCATACCAACAAACAATCATGTCTTTTCAAAATATCAATGATAAAGCAAGTTATCCCTAGCCCATTGTAACACCCTGAGAATCATGCTACAATAATCTTATGCCTAATGATGCCATTTCATCATGGTTAAGTTGCCAATCCTTACTTTGTTTAAAATCAAACCCAAATTCAAATTTGGGTTGCAAGTCAAATAGTTATTTCCTCAACCAGCAAATCTAAAATGTTCATAATACTATAAATAATCCATAAAAAATTATAAAAACATAATCAATATTAATTGAGCTAGATAAATGACTCTAAGAATATGAAGCAGTACCAAAATAGAAGTATTTAACCCCTTATCATCTAAATAAAATCCAAATGAAAAGATCTGGACTACTAACCATTTTGTGGCAGAGAGGCAGCTATGCCACGGCTATGTGCCTCTGGCCGGCCTTGTGTAGTTGTGTGTCGTGCGTGTGTCTGCACGGCATTGAGGCACGGCTGGCTTTGCCTCTGACCGGCCCTGGTCAATTAGATTAGGGATTAATTAGTCTGTACTAGTTAGGTTAGTTGCTACACTATGACATATGAGCCCCATTTGATTTAGTTAGTTTTTGTTTACTAGATTAGACATAGCTTATGACATATGGGACACCACCTCTCCTTTTGACCAGTCAATTTGATTTGGTCAACCCGAATTGAACAAACCAGAAATTCAGCTATATTATTGAAAACTTTAGAAAATCGTAGTAAATAAACCGTAGCTCGGATGAAAATAATTTATATATGGAAGAACCTCAGAACGACAAGACGAATCCAAATACGCGGTCTGTTCGTATGCCACATGCTCCTAGCATAGCGAACATGCAACATTCCCCCTCCGATTCATCTGTCCGAAAACACGAAACACCGAGGACACTTTCCCGGTTGTTTTCCCCCTTCGCCAGTATCGCCTAGTACCGTGTTAGGTCACACGTAGCACCGTGTATTGCCATGTTATGTTTTGTGGTGCGATGTTTGCTTTATATATATTGTTTCTTCCCCCTCTTCTCTCTGGTAGCCCTCGAGATTGATGCTACCTCGATGATCGACTCCACCGACGACGACCCCTCCTTCTCGTCTGAGCAACCAGGCAAGCCAACCCCCTTTGATCATTTCGATATCCCCCATTCCCTTCTCTCTTATACTTGCATTAGATTTTGTTACTGTTATTGATTGCTCCTATTCTGATGCATAGTCTGTTATTCTTACCTGCTTTCATACCTTACATGTTTATACTAAACTCCTTAGTATAGGTTGGTTAGAGATCCATCAGAGACCCCCACTTTGTCCCGACTGCCCTGCTGGATTAACAGAAGACCCGATCAATGGGATAGAAGACCAGGCCCCGGCACCGCACATCACTTCCCCCTTAGTTGTTCGACACTACTGGGTTACTATCGAGTGCCGAGGGTGATACCTCATCAGCACTTCCGATGTTAACCTTGTAGGTTAGTTCATCAGTTTTGGTCATCCAGGGTGATTCCTCCTTCTCCACTCCCGATAACGACATTGTCGTGCAACTCCTCAAGAGTGGACCTCGAGGGTGACTCCTCCTTCGTTCACCTTGACAATAAATATCAGGTGGAATTCCATCGAGGGTGATTCCTTGATACGTCTCCAACATATCTATAATTTATGAAGTATTCATGCTATTATATTATCCATCTTAGATGTTTTATATACATTTATATGCTATTTTATATGATTTTTGGGACTAACCTATTAACCTAGAGCTAGTGCCAGTTTCTGTTTTTTCCTTGTTTTTGAGTTTTACAGAAAAGGAATACCAAACGGAGTCCCATTGACGTGCCAATTTTTGATGATTTTTTATGGACCAAAAGAAGCCCGTGGAGTAAAAGAGTTGGGGCAGAAGGGTCCCGGGCTGTCCACGAGGGTGGGGGCGCGCCCACCCCCCTGGGCGTGGGCCCCTATCTCGTGGACGACTCGGAGACCCCCTGGACATGAGACCAACTTGAAGAAGTGGGAGTCGACCTTGAACTTTGTGTTCATGCCCATGGACCCGATGTGGAACTTATCATGTAAGCTTCTCTTAAAATTAATTATCCCCTTGGTATAAGTTCATCTTATATCTGGGATCTGGCCTTCTGCAATCGTGGTTCCTACCATGCTCTTCTATAAATACCATTTCTTGCACAAGTTAAACCACTTGTCCTCTGCAGGTCAATGCACCTGTGCAACCTCTATTATGTTCTACCTTCGAGTATTACCTCATGGTATCTTGATAATGTCACAGAACCATAGTACTTCTTATTTGTTCTTCTTCAAGTATTACTTCTCACCGATTCCAATTTTCCCCAGGTTCTAAGTTGTTAGACACTCAAGGACACCGATAAGTGAATCAATTCCGCACTCTGATTCAATAACTTTAATCTCCATTGCTTTTGAGTTTATTAATTTTTCAGGTCATATCTAGCCTGATCGGCTATATCATTATCGTGCATCTATTTAACTGTGCTACCTGGTCTTTCTTCCCAGAGCACAATTACGACAGTGATCTAAGCTAACACCGATCTTCCTCGGCATATCATTTCACCTTGAACAACTAGCTTGATTTCAAGTTTGTATTGTACTAGTGGTTTCAATAACCTTTTGCTCCATCATTCATTTGAGTTGGTGTCATCGCCGATCGATTACATCTTAATGAAATATCTCGACAAATGTGTTGTGATCATCATCAACAATGATTTGCCTTCTTCCAAGTTGTGAATCAAATTCATGATGGGAAATACCATCCTTTCCTCTCGATGATTTGCATTAACATCGACAACATTCTTGCATTCCCTCCAACACAAACTTGTTCTTGTTTTGTGTTACACCTTGAGTTCCTTGTTATCCGACTTATGATATGCTCTACCTTGGAGTACTATCATCTTTCATGTCAAGAATGTCGTGAGAATTTCACCACCCCTTATGAATTCTTTATACAAGTAATACTTCTCGCCATCTTCATTCATTTCCTGGCCCCCGTGTTGTTTCTAACCAGAAACCCAACAATTGAAGTATGACGTGCGAATTCAAAACTTCTAGAAAACAAAATGCTTTGAAGTGAATGGTCGATTCATTCCAACCCTTCTGGTTATTAAACCTCCATGCTAACATCGATCTTGCTACTTGGTACGTATTTCCAGGTGCATCTCGTTCAGTACTTAATTGTGGATGTTCTCCACGAACACACTTCATTATATAGCCTTGTTCACTTAATTGTGAAATTTCATGTCTAGGAAAATCTCGAGGAATTGTTTCTGAGCCCGTTGGCCACATGCTCATCTTCCCTTGCTGAAATTGTATGACTTATTTTATAAGTTGTTTCCAATGGATCCTAGTGTATCCAAGTCTGACCTTTGCTTGAAGACCATGTCAATGCTATCCCGAAGCATGACTGTGGTACTCTGAACATCTCTAAGAACATTGGAGGCAGAATGCTAAATGCTTCTTGATCAATTATGCGAACACCATTGTATGGGTAACATCATAAATTTCCCCGCCCCCTTTACCTAAATGGTTATCTGCTTGGTATCCTATCATATATATCATCCTTTGCTTATCTTTGGGAAGGATATGTTCCTGATATTTGTGTTTAAACACATTTTCCTTTCCATTGTTCTGATTAAATTAATAATCACATTTTCCTTTTCATTTGGTGTTTTAACCTTTCTTTTGATCTATATGATCTAAGTAGTAACAATTCACTGCTTATGTAAACACCTCGGTGTATAACTCTATCAGTGGGACCCTGTTTCTACTATTGATGACATTTCGGTAACCGCCGAGGGACGAGAACTTTGCCTAATGGTCCGCCTCATTCAACGAGCAGGAAAATGGTTCCCTTCGTCCTTCGCCATTGGTACCGACGTTATTGCCAACATAATTGACAAGCTATTCTCTAACATGCATTGCTTGCAAGATGTCATCACTTTTTCTACTTTTAGCCCACATGGTGGGCCCATAACCCACATTTCTACAGTATCGAAACCTGGCTCTCCTATGCATCCCTATTTTCAAGGTTATTCTACCGCTTGGTTTCGTATGATATTCACGAGCCACCTTCCTAGAGGTCTATTCTGGCTTCAGCCCCAATACTTACTTGTTGCTCTGAAACCCTTTCATGCTCTATTTCAGGCATCGAATGATTGCCTATCAGCTTGGATCTTCTATTTGCACCTTCTTACTTTGCTCATGATATTTTCTTAAGTTTTGATTCATGAGTTGCTTTCCGCCATCTTCCCTCATGATATCTACTAGATAAGCAAACTTGTAGAGGGCCATTCCTTCGAAGTTATCCCTTGTCCTTCCGTAAGTGCGATGAAGACCCCGAAGAAAGGATGACAACTTCTTCATGCTGACCCGAAGTAGAGAAATGAAGACATCAACGAGAGGGATCAACTTGTTTGAGAAGAGCAACCAAGGATGAGAAGATCCTTTAGAAATTCATAACCAAAAAGTTCCACTTACTCCCCCTCTTAAATCTCGGTACGAGATTTCTTGTAGCAGAGGAGATTTATAACAGATTCATAATCATGCTAAAGTAATCTTATGCCAAATGATGCCATTTCATCATGTTTAAGTTGCTAGTCCTCACTTTGTTTATAATCAAACCCAAATTCAAATTTGGGTTGCAAGTCAAATAGTTATTTCTTGAAACAGAAAATCGAAAATGTTCATAATACTATTAATAATCCATAAGCAATTATAAAAAACATAATCAATATTAATTGAGTTAGATAAATGACTCTAAGAACATGAAGCAGCACCAAAACAGAAGTATTTAACCCCTTACCATCTAAATAAAATCCAAATGAAAAGATCTGGACTACTAACCATTTTGTGGCAGTGAGGCGTATTACTTGACATTTATTCAGACAGGTCTCACATTTTATAAAAGTAGTTTGGTGGCTAAGAAAATTGTAAAACAGAAAATAAAAAAGGAAAAGAGACCCACTACCGCCCTAGGCCTTAGCCCACCCGAGCGGCCTAGCCGGCCCAGCTCCCCCCTCGGTCGCCTTCCACCTCGCTACAGGGGAAGGTGACCGAGCGGCCTAGCCGGCCCAGCTCCCCCCTCGGCCGCCTTCCACCTCGCTACAGGGGAAGGTGACCGAGCGGGCGTGTGCTCCCGCCGAACCCCCTCGGCCCAGCTCCCCCCGCCGGCAAAGATGTGAGAGGGGATAAGGGCGCCCCTTCGGCGCCTCGGTCTCCCTTCCCCCACTACTGTCGCACCCACTCGCCCACTTGCCCGCTCTCTCCCTTCCCTCGCTCGCTCCATCTTCCCCCACCACGGCTGAGCGCCATCGTCGCCGTCTCCGCATCGATTCCCCGACCGCCGGCCACCAAGCGCCACCCGAAGGCGTCCAAGAGGACCGTCGTCATCATCAGCGTCGGTTCCCCCCTTCTATTCGAGCCCAGGAGCTCCCTTACGATGGATCGGGCGACTCCCTCCGCGTCGACCTCCACCATCCCGCTGCCTCAAACTTCCCCAAGTATGCCAACGAGCTCTGAGGTGAGCCTCGCATCTGTCCCCTCCACTTCCCCCTTGTTTCTCATTTCGGTTCGACGCCACAGATGCCCCCGCGCGTCGATGTCTGTCATGGATGAAGCCCCGCTCCCCGCGCATGCTCACCACGTCTCTGTCCGCGCTCCCGCACGCCCCTGGCCACGTCCGGCCGTGCCCTTGGCCGCCTACGCGTGCCCCCGCTCGCGCCTGCAGCTTGCCCCTGTGAGCTGCCACTGCTTTGCTGCTCTGCCTGCTATTTTTGCCGCTAGCTGCTACCTACTGCTACTTGCTAATCACTGCTGCCGCCGCTTGCTGGTCGCTAGTTGTTGTTTCTCTGCTCTCGTCCTGCTACAGGTGGCCTTGGCCGAGCTGTGTGTGTGTGCGCGCCGTGTGAGGCCGGCTGTACCACGGCTATGTGCCTCTGGCCGACCTTGTGTAGTTGTGTGCCCTGCGTGTGTCTGCACGGCCGTGAGGCACGGCTGGCTTTGCCTCTAGCTGGCCCTGGTCAATTAGATTAGGGATTAATTAGTCTATACTAGTTAGGTTAGTTGCTACACTATGACATATGAGCCCCATTTGATTTAGTTAGTTTTTATTTACTAGATTAGACATATCTTATGACATGTGGGACACCACATCTCCTTTTGACTAGTCAATTTGATTTGGCCAACCCGAATTAAACAAACCAGAAATTCAGCTATATTATTGAAAATTTAGAAAATCATAGTAAATAAACCGTAGCTCAGATGAAAATAATTTATATATGAATGTTGCTCAGAACGACGATACGAATCTAAATACGCGGTCCATTCGTCCGCCACATGCTCCTAGCATAGCGAACATACAACATCCCCCCTCTGATTCATCTGTCCGAAAACATGAAACACCGGGGATAGTTTCCCGGTTGTTTTCCCCCTTCGCCAGTATCGCCTAGTACCATGTTAGGTCACACGTAGCACCGTGTATTGCCATGTTATGCTTTGTGGTGCGATGTTTGCTTTATATTTATTGTTTCTTTCCCCTCTTCTCTCTGGCAGACCTCGAGATTGATGCTACCTCGGTGATCGACTACATCGACGATGACCCCACCTTCTTGTCTGAGCAACCAGGCAAGCCTACCCCCATTTGATCATTCTGATATCGCCCATTCCCTTCTCTCTTATGCTTGCATTAGATTTTGTTGCTGTTATTGATTGCTCCTATTCTGATGCATAGCCTGTTGTTTTTACCTGCTTTCATACCTTAAGCAGTTTATACTAAACAACTTAGTATATGCTGGTTAGAGATCCATCAGAGACCCCCACTTTGTCCCTACTGCCCCACTGGATTATCAGAAGACCCGATCAACGGGATTGAAGACCAGGCCTCGACACCGCACATCACTTTCCCCTTTGTTGTTTGACACTACTGGGTTACTATTGAGTGCCGAGGGTGATACCTCATCAGCACTTCTGATGTTATCCTTGTAGGTTAGTTCATTAGTTTTGGTCATCAAGGGTGATTCCTCCTTCTCCACTCCTGATAACGACATTGTTGTGCAACTTCTCAAGAGTGGACCTCGAGGGTGACTCCTCCTTCGTTCAGCTTGACGATAAACATCACGTGGAATTCCATCGAGGGTGATTACTTGATATGTCTCCAACGTATTTATAATTTATGAAGTATTTATGCTATTATATTATCCATCTTAGATGTTTTATATACATTTATATGCTATTTTATATGATTTTTGGGACTAACCTATTAACCTAGAGCCCAGTGCCAGTTTCTGTGTTTTCCTTGTTTTTGAGTTTTACAGAAAAGGAATACCAATCGGAGTGCAATTGATGTACCGATTTTTGATGATTTTTTATGGACCAAAAGAAGCCCCTAGAGGGAAAGAGTTGGGCCAGAACAGTCCCGGACTGTCCACGAGGGTGGGGGGCGCGCCCACCCCCCCGGGCAAGGGCCCCTATCTCGTGGATGACTCGGAGACCCCCTGGACGTGAGACCGACGCCAAAAATTCCTATAAATACAGAAACCTCCAGAAAATAACCTAGATCAGAAGTTCCGCCGTCGCAAGACTCTCTAACCACGAGAAATCAATCTAGGCCCTCTCTGGCACCCTACCGGAGAGGGCCATCATCACCGGAGGCCATGGAGGAGGATCCCGGAGGGGCCATCATTGGCATGAAGGCCAAGGACCAGAGGGAGAACCTCTCCCCATCTAGTGTGGAGGCCATGGAGGAGGAAGCACAAGGGGGAAGAACCTCTCCTCCTCTCTTTCGGTGGCGCCAGAGTGCCATCGGGAGGGGAATCATTGCCGTGGTGATCGTCTTCATCAACATCACCATCTTCATCACCATCCTCATCTCTTTTACGCGGTCCACTCTCCCGCACCCCGATGTAATCCCTACTTGAACATGGTGCTTTATGCCACATATTATGATCCAATGATGTGTTGCCATCCTATGATGTTTTGAGTAGATATCCTTTGTCATTTGGTTGATTAATGATTTAGATTGGTACAAGTTGTATGTTTTATTTTGGTGCTGTCCTATGGGGCCCTCCGTGCCGCGCAAGCATGAGGGATTCCCGCTGTAGGGTGTTGCAATACGTTCATGATTCGCTTATAGTGGGTTGCTTGAGTGACAGAAGCATAAACCCGAGTAAGGGGATGATGCTTTAATGCTATGGTTGGGTTTTACCTTAATGATCTTTAGTAGTTGCGGATGCTTGCTAGAGCTCCAATCATAAGTGCATACGATCCAAGAAGAGAAAGTATGCTAGCTTATGCCTCTCCCTCATATGAAATTGCAATGACGACTACCAGTCTTGTTAACAATTGCCTAGGACAATTCTGCACACCGATCCATCATTATTCCACACTCGCTATTTATAATATCTAGTAATATATTCTCAATTTATGATAACAGCACCTACTTTTATATTTTAGCTCTCCGTTATCATGCAAAGTTTTATTTCTCGTTTCTAGTTGGAAGCAAACGTTCGGTGTATGTAGAGTCGTACTAGTGGCAGATAGGACTAGAGAGAATATTGATCTTACCTTTAGCTCCTTGTGGGTTCGACACTCCATACTTATCACTTCCACCATTGGGAATTGCTATGATGATTCCCTGCACAAGGGACCATCAAGCTCTTTTCTGGCGCCGTTGCCGGGGAACAATAGTGTGGTGTTGATATTCTCGTGTGTGCTTGTTTGCTTTCTTCACTATGTAGATTTTGTTTTTCCTTTTTGTTTCTGTTTAGTTGTGGGTGAAACAAAAAAAAGAATGAAAATACAAAAAAAATACTTGCCTATTATGACTAAAAAGTTTTTCAAAAAGAGAAGTGATTGGAAAGTTATGCATTGAAGAAATGAAGGTCGACCTTGAGCACTTGTGTTCATGCTCATGGAAACAATGTAGAATTTTTCAAGGAAGTTTCTCTGTAAATAATTATACCCTTGCATATATCCATTGTATTATAAAAACAATGTGCCAAGCTTTGGTTTCAGGATGATTAGATTGCTTGTTTTCTATGTGCAGAACGAAAAACATAAACTTTGGTTGTAGCGCGTGATTATACATTTTTTACTGGAAGGTCAAATGGGTCTGAAACTTTTTGCACATCACTTCTGTACAAATTGTTCAAATGGTCATATTTTTTTTGGATTTTTTAGAGTTATAGAAGTTTACTAAACTTCCAGATTACTACAAATTGTCCTATTTTTGACAGATTCTGTTTTCTATGTGTTAATCGCTTATTTTGATGAATCTATGGGTAGTATCGGGGGGTATGAACCATGGTGAAGTTGCAATACAGTAGATAAAGTGCTAATATGAATTTGGAATAAGTTTGCAACTGTACCTAAAGGTAGTGATTTGCTTTATTATACTAACGGATCTCACAAAGTTTTTGTTAAAGTTTTGTGTGGATGAAGTGTTCGAAGATCGAGGAGCTATCAATATGAGAAGAATAAAGAGAGGCAAGAGTTCAATCTTGGGGATGCCCAATGCACCCCAAGTAAATATTTCAAGGATACTCAAGCATCTAAGCTTGGGGATGCCCCGGTTGGCATCCCATCTTTCTTCTTCAACAGTTATCGGTATACCTCAGTTTTTGTTTTGTTCACATGATTTGTGTCCCTTGTTTTTATCTCTTTAAGAACCATGCTAGTATGAGATAGCCCTTCCTTGATTTATAGAATTCTTCATGTGCTTCACTTATATCTTTTGAGTATGATCTTATAGAATGATCTTTGTGCTTCACTTAAATCTTTTGAGTACGATTTTATAGAATGCTTTGTGTGCTTCACTTATATATTTTGAGCTAGGATATTTGCTAGTCGATATTAATCCTAGCATACTCCATGAACTTCACTTATATATTTTGGAGTATGAATAATACTATCATCTAAATTGGATTTGGAAGAGTGTCAACTTTAGTTAGAATTGATTCACTATTTCGAGTTTGCTCCCACTATTCTGAATGAGAAGAATTTTGCTTATGTGGAGAGTTGTAAAATTTATATGCTTGTAGATCTCAAAAATAATGCTTTATGCGATGGTTATATTGTTGAACCCATTCATGATTCTACTGAAAATGTTTATGAGGGAGGAATACATGCTTGTAGAAGTTGCAATAATATCAAGTTTCCTCTCTATGTGCTTAAAGTTTTGAAGTTATACTTGTCTTGCCTTCCTATGCGAGTTGTATGTTTTATTTTGGTGCTGTCCTATGGTGCCCTCCGTGCCGCGCAAGCATGAGGGATTTCCGCTGTAGGGTGTTGCAATACATTCATGATTCTCTTATAGTGGGTTGCTTGAGTGACAGAAGCATAAACCCGAGTAAGAGGATTGTTGCGTATGGGATAAAGGGGACTTGATGCTTTAATGCTATGTTTGGGTTTTACCTTAATGATCTTCAGTTGTTGCGGATGCTTGCTAGAGCTCCAATCATAAGTGCATATGATCCAAGAAGAGAAAGTATGTTAGCTTATGCCTCTCCCTCATATGAAATTGCAATGACGACTACCGGTCATGTTAAAAGTTGCCTAGGACAATTCCACACACTGATCCATCATTATTCCACACTCGCTATTTATAATATCTAGTAATATATTCTAACTTTATGATAACAACACCTACTTTTATATTTTAGCTCTCTGTTATCATGCAAAGTTATCCTCTTCATACCCACAACGTAGTTTTATTTCTTGTTTCAAGTTGGAAGCAAACGTTCGGTGTACGTAGAGTCGTATCAGTGGCAGATATGACTTGAGAGAATATTGATCTTACATTTAGCTCCTTATGAGTTCGACACTCCATACTTATCACTTCCACCATTGGGAATTGCTACGATGATTCCTTGCACTTGGGGACCATCATTCCTTAGGTTTCCCTTTGGTGTTAGACACACAGTTACTATGGTTACTATGACTTTACAACTCTTACTTGGAAAGGCGGGTCGACCCGGAGGGGTACCTGCAAGTGATGTGGAGACGGGTTGACCTGGAGGGTACCCAAGAGTTGAATGCGAGGCGTGGCCGGGCACTCTTAGCCCTTCTCTCAAGTCCTCGAGACGGGGCAACGGGGTCACATGATCGTGAGTCTCTGCTCGTTACCGCATTCCCAAGACCCTAAACGGTTTGGATATTTGATCCGAGGGGCATCTGGCCTGATAGCGCTAACCATCACGTGGACATAGTATGGGCGTTCTGCGTCGTATGCATCAGCCGAAGCTTAATTGATGTCATGCGACTGAGCGGCGCGCGCCGGGTTGGACTAGTAAGCTCCTCCCTTTTTAAGGAGGTAGCTAGGTCTGCTCACCGGCCGCGTACGCAACATGCAGGAGTTCCCGGGGCGATAGCCCATGACCCCTGGGGGCATAGGTTTAGTCCGGCGTGCTGACCTCTCTATTAATCCTAGGTCGGGTTGCGGCGTATTGTTTGGCCGAGGCTGGGCATGACCTGATGGTGTGTCCGGTCGGAGTTAAGCGAGCATGGTGGGTAAGTTGGTGCACCCTTGCAGGGAAGAAAACATCTATCGATAGCCTGTCCTACGGTAATGCACACTTGGAGTTGTATCCTGATCGATACAACTAGAACTGGATGCTGAGACATGAATGGATGTGTGGCTTCAGGATTCCTTTCTCACAGGGAGTCGAGGAAGGATCTGGGCCTTAATGCTGCAACATGCTTGATAACTATAATATGTTATTCTGTACTCTCTTCTACTGCTGCAAGATTGGTGGTTTCCAGAAGGTGCTATTGTTTGATATGACTAGCTTCTCCCCCTCTTATTCTGGCATTCTGCAGCTTAGTCTACCTATACTACCCTTTTCATTGATACCGATGCATATGTAGTGTAGATCCTTGCTTGCGGGTACTTTGGATGACTACTCACGGTTGCTTTGCTCCCCCTTTTCCCCCTTCTTTCTTCTTTCTGGTAGATGCAACCAGATGGTGGAGTCCAGGAGCCAGAAGCCACCTTTGACGACTGCTACTACCCCGATGGAGGCTACTACTACGTGCAGATCGCCGACGACCAGGAGTAGTTAGGAGGATCCCAGGCAGGAGGCCTTGCCTTTTCGATCATGTTGCTTTTGTGCTAGCCTTCTTAAGGCAAACTTGTTTAACTTATGTCTGTACTCAGATATTGTTGCTTCTGCTGACTCTTGTGTTTTCGAGCTTATGTATTCGAGCCCTCGAGGCCCCTGGCTTGTAATATAAAGCTTGTATTATTTTATTTGTGTCTAGATTTGTGTTGTGATATCTTCCAGTGAGTCCCTGATCTTGGTCGTACACGTTTGCGTGCATGATTAGTTTACGGTCAAATCGAGGGCGTCACACCCATTATGCTCAATCATTGATCCATTCATGCAACACATCCAAATATTAGCTTCATCCAATGCTCAAGTGTGATAATAGTGTTCCGTAGTTGGTGCTTTATAAGAGAAGATGGAGACTCAAATAAAAATAAAAATTGCATAAAGTAAAAGATCCTTCATAGAGGGAAGTAGGGATTTGTAGAGGTATCATGGCTCAAATCTAAAAAATTGAGAGATAAAATATTTGGTAGGCATAGTTTTCCCGTTAACGAAAACAACTTAGAGTTCCCAACACTTTCCATGGTAGATATATCGTAGGCAGTTCCCAAACAGAAAAATAAAGTTTATTCCTTTTCCACCATTCTTTCACAATCCATAGCTTATCTGTATCCAAGGGTGCCATTCGTACCAACACTTTCCAAGGAATTTATTATTTGACAACATAAAGTAAATTTCATTTTCATTTCGAGACTGAGAATCCCTATTACTGCCATACTCTCATGCAATGACAAGTGAATCTGCCATACTCTCGTGCAATGACAAGTGAATAAACACTCATCTTGAGAATAACACATCTAGCATGAAAAATATTAGCCACCGCTTGCCGCTTCATGAGTGGTACGGGCACACAAAAGAGAAATTTATTTTGAAATTAGAGTTGGCATGAGAACTAGGTTGTAGCCTAGTGGCAAGGGTGGGAAGTGGCGCACCCTGTGGCCAGGGTTCGAATCCTGTCAGGGTCGAATTTCTAGTTCCTCACCCGGGTGGGATTCTTCTATAAAACTAAGTCCTGGGTTCTAGTGCCCATGGATCTCATTTTTTTCAAATTAGAGTTGGCACATACAAATTTTCTTAGAATGGCGTGGAAATACCGCATATAGGTAGGTATGGTGGACTCATTTGGCACAACTTGGGTTTTAGGATTTGGATGCACAAGTAGTATTTCTACTTAGTACAAAGTGGAGGTTATAATAGAGATTGAGAAGCAACCAACCAAGGAACGAAAACCATCATAAGAGAACATTAGACATAACTAACACTGAATAACACAACACAAGTACGATGTAATTTCATTGCATAACTATTGACTTTCTTGCTTGCATAGGGAATCACAAACCTTAACATCAATATTCTTACTAAAACATAATTACTCATTAATATGACTCACATATCACCATCATCATATCTCAAAACTATTACAAAGAATCAAGTTTATTTTGTCCAATGATCTTCATGAAAGTCTTTATTATATCCCCCTTGGATATCTATCATATTGGGACTAGTTTCATGTGTTGCTTTTGATAAGCTCAAACAAATATAAGTTAAGAACATGAGCACAAAATTTCCTTCTCTCAAATTAATCTAAGTGAAGCATGAGAGAATTTCTTAATTTGTCTTACTAACTCTCAAATAAACCTAAGTGGAGCATGTGAGTATTTCTTCAAAAATAACAAAGCACACCATGCTCAAAAAGATATAAATGAAGCACTAGAGCAATTCCATAGCTCTAAAAAAAATAAGTGAAGCATAGAGTGCAATTCTAACAAATCATAGCATAGTTTTGGATCTCTCAAATGGGTGTGTACAACAAGGATGATTGTGACAAAATAGGAAGCAAAACAAGCAACGACTCATATTATACAAGAGGCTCCCAGAAAAACTCATAATATGTGACGAATAAAAATATAGTCCCAAGTAATATACCGATGGTTGTTAGAAGAAAAAGGGGATGCTACTCGGGGGCATCCCCAATCTTAGTTGCTTGATACTTCTTGAAAATTATCTTGGGGTGCCTCGGGCATCCCCAAGCTTAGCCTTTTGCTAATCCTTATTCCTTCATCCATCGTAGTCTCTCCCAAAACTTGAAAACTTCAATCACATAGAACTCAACAAAACCTCATGAGATCTGCTAGTATAAAAAAACTAATCTTTACTTTAAGTACTGTAGCAAACCAATTCATATTTTGTAATTGTATTATATATACAGTATTCTAAATTTTCCATGGCAAAAAATCTTCAAAATAAACCATAGATCAATCAAAATAAGCACATAACACAACGAAAACCGAATCTGTCAAAAAAACAGAACAGTCTGTAAGACGCGATTTTTGATCATACTTCTGTAACTCTGAAAATTCTGAACAATTAGGATAACATGGATAATTTGTATCCAGATAACATGTAAAAAATCCAACAGTTTATCGCGCTCCAGTCATCGTCAGCAATTCATAATCTACATGCAGAAATTTCTGAATTTCAACGCAATCAAATCAAATATTAACCAAACATCCCAAAGGCTTTGCTTGGCACAAACACCTATTTAAACCACAAAACACATCTAACTAGAGGTATAATTGGGTAATTTATTGAAAATAGCAAGAAAACCAAAAAGCAAAAAGATACAAGTAGGGTTGCCTCCCAACGAGCACTATCGTTTTACACCCTTAGCTTGGAAAAACACATAGATCTCAAGTGTTGTCATCCTTGGTTTCCAACTACTCAATCACACAATTCCTCAAAGATTTGGCATACATATCCTCAACGAAAATACTCCTAGGGACAAGATCGAGGAATTTACTCTTGTAGAAGGGTCCTTTATTACTTCAATAAAATTGGGATGAATACTAATCATTTTAAGATCCCCTTTGTTACTATTAGAAGTGCCCCTTGTTCTTAGAGACTTGGGTAGTCTTGCAAACATTTACGTGAAGGACTTTCCATGCTAAAAATTTCTTCCAATTTATCAATCCGAGGAGGACTAATCAATAGAATTGCAGTGTTCAAGTTACTAAAAATTTCTTCCAATATATCAATCTGAGAAGGACTTTCTTCAATTCTTTCACTGACCGCGGGTTCCTTATCTTTTAACAATTTAAAGACATCAGTCGCTTTTGATCCAAATTTATTGGCAAGATTATGCAGCTTTTTATCCAAATTTTCAATATGTTCTTTAGTGAGCATTCCTTTCTCGATAGCATCTAACCTTTGCATAACATGCTTATGAGTCAAAACTGTTTAATTGATAATAATAGGAGGAGAACCCACTAAACTTCCCATGGCATTCAAAGCATCAAGAGGTGGACAACTTAAGAAATTCCCTCCGGTTATGGTATCAAGAACAAATATAAACCAAGTGGTGACTCCCACATAAAAATTTCGAAGAATAACAATAGTGGAATGCTTACGAATAGATCTGTTGTGGGCATTGCAAATCCTATACCAAGCATCTTTGATGCTTTCTCCTCCTATTTGCTTAAAATTGAGAACTTCATTCTCGGGGGTGCAAATTATGAGGGGAGAACTATCCATGATGACTAGAAAGCAAGAACGTGAATAGATCTAGCGAGAAAACGGTAAACGAAAAAGAGGGCGAATAAAAACAGATTTTTTCTGTGAACTCGGGGAGATGAAACTGAGAGGCAAATAACAAATAATGTAAATTGCAAGGATATGAGATTTGTGATTAGGAACCTGATAGATGTTGATGATGTCTCCCCGGCAATGGCACCAAAAATTCCTTTTCATGTCGCTTGAAGCTACGTCGGTATGTCCCCAAAGAGGAAGGGATGATGCAGCACAACTGCGGTAGGTATTTCCCTCAGTGATGAGACCAAGGTTATCAAACTAGTAGGAGAACCATGCAATACTATGTAAATGATACCTACACACAAAGAACAAATACTTGCAACCCGACGTGTTAATCCGTTAGCAAGTGTTATTTATGCTCAATGCTCGCTTGTTTGGTCGCTTCCCAGTCTTCGCTCTATGAAAATTCAATGGGCCAAAACGTAAAATTATGGTACATAATTGGGTCGGCATGCAAATCACTATATATGGGCCACATCGTGGGCCCAGTTAACTCAGTATCAATCCGTTAGCAGGCCTAAAAACCGGCCACTAGTAGTTTCAGGACTTTAATAGGTCGAGTAAACCGCCGGCGCTAAGAAAATTCAATGGGCTTTTAGTAAGCTGAAAAGTAGGTTGGGCCTGAAATGTGCTGAATAGCTCATGGGCCGATAGCATGCCCAAATAGACCCCGGCCCATGATTGTGCCAATCACATCACGGGCCGTTAACAGGCCAATTTTTTCCTCTTACCTTGTTTGGCCCAATCAGATTATAGGCTGTGAGCAGGCCGGATGCAAAGCGGGCCATAATTAGGACCAACTATATGATGGGCTTTTAAGAGGCCGAAATAAATATAGGCCCAAAATTTTAAACGGCCTTTAATAGGATGATACTAATATTAGTCCGTACTATTAAATTGGCCTTTAGTAAACAGAAATCCTAACTGGACCTCAAGTGGGCCCAAAAGTACAGTGTCCAGTTGACGGGCCGAATCTTATATGGGCTATAATTTATCCCTAAGAATGAAAGGCTCTTAAAGGGTCGGATCTGATATGGGCCATCATTTGTCCCAAAACTTGACAGGGTTCTAGCGGGCCGGATGTGATATGGGTCGTAATATGGCCCAGAACGTGGTAGGCTATTAACAGGCCGAGTCTCATATGGGCCCTTATTAGGCTTAGAATGTGGCAAGCTGTTAATGGACCGGATCACATATGGGTCGGCATTTGGCGCAAAACATGGAAGCCTGTTAATGGGCTGGCCCACTAGTCTCCGCAAAATCTTGTGGGCCTTTAGCTGGGCCATCCCATTATGGTCTGCAAAATCTCGTGGGCCTGTAGCTGGGCCAGCCCATTTAATCTTTATGGTCCACTTTTGGGCCGGTCCACGTGTGGACGTATCATAGGTGCCTCTCGCCCATTTGATGAGTGACATCTATGCCGACGTGGAGCTGGCATGTGTTTCCGTCGGCCAATGAGAATTTTAGATGTGGAAAATCGCCATTGGTCGTGGCTGTTAGCGGGTTATCGGATCCAAAACCGGACCCGATAGCTTAACGGCGACCCATTACGGTGGATGCCACGTGTCGGTTACCCTTAATGAAAACACTTCCATGACACGCAATTTATTGTCATGGAAGTGGACACTTTCGTGATGATAATTTTGGTATTCTCATGGAACACTTCTACGACAGCACATGTATGACTATCTTGATTCTGTCATAAAATCGTCATGGATGTACATGAATGACAGAAAACGTGACCTACTGTGACAAACATGTATTATCACGGGAGTGGTTTTCTTTTGCAGTGATGTATATCAAATATACCTTTGTTCACTTTGTCATGCTTCTTATCTGCCAAGTATTTGGGGCAGTCCTGCTTCCAGTGACCATTCCCCTTGCACTAGAAGCACTCAGCCTCAGGATTGGGTCCAACTTTGGATTTCTTCGCGAGAGAGGCAACTTTCTTGCCAATCTTCTTGAAGTTCCCTTTCTTTACCTTGCCCTTTTTCTTGAAACTAGTGGTCTTGTTAACCATCAACACTTGATGCTCCTTCTTGATTTCTACCTCCGCCAATTTCAGCATCGCGAAGAGCTTGAAAATTTTCCTGGTCATTCCCTGTATATTATAGTTCATCACGTAGCCTTTATAGCTTGGTGGCAGTGATTTAAGAACTCTATCAATAACGCACTCATCTGGGAGCTCGATTCCCAGCTGAGTCAAGTGGTTGTGGTACCCAGACATTCTGAGTATGTGTTCACTGACAGAACTGTTCTCCTCCATCTTACAGCTGAAGAACTTGTTGGAGACTTCATATATCTCAACCTGGGCATTTGCTTGAAATATTAACTTCAACTCTTGGAACA
Source organism: Secale cereale (assembly GCA_902687465.1). Classification (NCBI taxonomy): domain Eukaryota; kingdom Viridiplantae; phylum Streptophyta; class Magnoliopsida; order Poales; family Poaceae; genus Secale; species Secale cereale. The sequence goes on from LR738712.1 coordinate 97,418,724, forward strand.
TCTCTTATGCTCTGTGGCGTTCAAAACACTTCTGGACTCCCAGTTCTAAGCCGTAAATCATGGCACACTGAACAATCGAGTAGTCATCAGATCGAGCTTGCCAGGCGTTCATAACATCTGCATCAGCTCCTACAGCAGGTTTGTCACCTAGCGGTGCATCCAGGACATAATTCTTCTGTGCAGCAATGGGATTATCCTCAAGTTACGGACCTAGTCCGTGTAGCTGCTACCATCATCTTTCAACTAGCTTTCTCTAGTAACGCATTAAAATTCAAAGGAACAGTAGCACGGGGCATTGATCTACAACATAGATATGCAAAAAACTATTAAGACTAAATTCATGATAAATTTAAGTTCAGTTAATCAAATTACTAAAGAACTCCCACATAAATCAACATCCCTCAAGTTGTCTAAGTGTTACATGATCCAAATCAACTAAACCATATCCGATCATCACGTGAGATGGAGTAGTCTTCAATGTTGAACATCTACATGTTGATCATATCTACTATATGACTCATGTTCGACCTTTCGGTCTCCAGTGTTTCAAAACCATGCCTGTACATGCTAGGCTCGTCAAGTTTAACCCAAGTATTTCGCGTGTGTAAAACTGGCTTACACATGTTGTATGTGAATGTGGAGTCTATCACACCTGATCATCACGAGGAGTCTCGAAACGACCAACTATAGCAATGGTGCATACTTAGGGAGAATACTTTTATCTTGTAATTAAGTGAAGGGGCTATCTTATAATGCTACCGTCGATCTAAGCAAAATAAGATGCATAAAAGATAAACATCACATCCAATCAAAATATGTGACATGATATGTGTCGGCATTCTGGGAACCAGGGTACCCAGACTTGCATGCATGGGGCCCGTGATGTGGCTCCTTTCCAGGCCTGGTACGGCCCATCTTTAGCATCGACACTCAATACCCTCGAGAGGGGCCAAGCCTCGCGGGGCAGACGACACCAAGACCTCCGGAAGGGGCAGCCTCGTCTGGCTGGCTCCTGAGGAGCGGAGAACTCTATGCAACGCCCTCCCCCACCTCGCGAGGTTTGCATGACGCAAGCCATGACGACCAAGGCCAGACGGGCGCCAGCGGGCGCAGTACAACGGTTTCCCCTTTGGAGCTAAGGGGGCAGGCTTAGACGCAAAGTCCTGAGGAATCTGCCAAAGGTTTCCAATCCAGTGCAACAAGCCCAAGACCTCTAGGACGGATGGATGGAGGTCATCACCGAGCCCACCATGGCATCAGGATCAGAGGCTTTGCAGGCAAAGACCACCTTTAGTCAGGATAAGATGTACTAGTTGCCCCCCTTCAAAATTGGCCATTGTGGGATCCTTACCCGCCAAACATTTTGGGGAAGAGGACCAAGGCCACTATATAAGTAGTATAGCCACCACCCAACAAGGGGACGGATCATTCAGACCCTCTCTTCCACCACCAAGCAAGAACACCTCGCCTCCGGAGGTTGTTCACTCATTATACTAGTTCATCCACAGCCCATCTCGAGGCTAATCCACCATACTGGCGGAGTAGGGCCACTCACCGCTAGGTCACCTGAACCAGGATAAACTGCCTTGTGTCTCTTTTACATTCTTGTTCATCGTGATAGTTCGTGCGACGGCGAGTAGATAGATAGGAGAGGTTGAGATCTTTGCACGCACCCCAGAGTTCGAACCTATAGGGTTTTGCAGAGCCCTGAATCCGACATTTGGCGCGCCAGGTAGGGTTGCGTGTTGAGGATCTACTCCTCTCATTGCCGAGCACCTGCCACGCCATACAGCTCCACGCATGTTGGGCGTTGCTCCGCCCGTCGAACCGCGGGCAACATTCCGGGACAGAGTGGGCATCCGAGCCCTCTCCCCCGCTTTGTAACAGGTGCAGTGGCCGCCAAGGTTCCGGCCGGTGCTGCCGCTGCGGTACAACGGCGCGACAGACCCAGTGGTGTTCTTCCAAACCTATACGGAAGCCGTCTGAGATACCGGCGGCGATGACAAGGTGATGGCAAACTGGCTCCCCATGGCCCTCAAAGGAGAGCCATGCACATGGTTCCTGAACTTGCTGGAGGCCTCGGTGGCTTCCTGGGAATAGTTGTGCGTCTTATTCATCACGCACTACGCGGCACACGGGTCCAACATGGTCGCGGCGCTTCTCGGAGGTTCATGGGCGCCGGCGTCGGACCGGCACATCAAGCAGTTCATACGGCAAGTGGGGGTCGTGTGCTCGCCCACGGGCTGGGTGGCGCCCAGGTCCGAGCTCACCTTTGACTCCAACGACCATCCCGAGTCCACGGTGGGGGTAGGTGTGCTCCCCATGCTCTGTACACCCACCATATGCAACGTGGCCATCACAAAGACCCTCATCGACGGTGGAGCCGGCCTGAATGTCCTCTCTGTAGAGACGTTCAACCTCCTACATGTACCTTGCGAGCGACTCCTCACCACCAAGCCTTTCTTCGGGGTCGCCAACGGTTCCATCAACCCCATCGGGCAGATCCGCCTCTCAGTCACCTTTGGCATGCGCCACAACTACCACACCGAACTCATCGACTTTGGCATCACCCGCATCAACTTGCCGTACATTGCCATCCTTGGCTACCCAGCGCTGGCCAAGTTCATGGCGGCGACCCATCTCGTGTACAACCTTATGAAGATGCTGGGAAGCAGTGGCATCCTCACTTTGCCGGGAGACACCAAGGACACGCTTCAAGCGCTCTAGCTAGCCTACGAGTTCTAGCAACCGCGCGGGCGCACAACGGTGGGGCGCAGAGGCCCCGGGGCTGCCGTAGCAAAATAGAAGCGGTTGTTCTCTCAAGATTGGGCGGAAACGAAGCAGGTCCTGGTGGATGAAAACGGGAAACCGGGCCCCACCTTCACCATAGCGGTCGGCCTCCCCGCGGACTAGGAAGAGGATTTGGTTCGCTTCCTGCGTGCAAACAAGGAGGTGTTTGCGTGGGAGGCGGCGGACCTGGTCGGGGTCCCGCGTGAGGTGATCGAGCGCCACCTAATGGTGTGCCCAAACGCGCGCCCCATGAAGCAGAAGGCGCGGTGACAAGCTTAAGAGTAGCAGGCGTTCATCACTCAAGAGGTCCACAAGCTACTCGAAGTTGGTGTCATCCAAGAAGTGTGCCATCCGGAATGGCTCGTGAACCCAATTATCATCCCCATGAAAGGAGGAAAGGAACATATGTACGTCGACTTCACCAACCTCAACAAGGCTTGCCCTCAGGACCCTTTCCCTCTCCCGCGCATTGATCAGATCGTCGATTCTATAGCCGAGTGCGACCTGCTGTGCTTCCTGGATGCCTTCTCGGGCTATCATCAAATCAAGATGGCGGTGCAAGATGTCGAGAAGACGGCCTTCCTGACCCCCTACGGGGTGTACTACTACACCTGCATACCATTTGGGTTGCACAATGCAGGGGCAACTTTCCAGCGACTGTTGCACATCGCCCGGGGGGGCAGCTCGGGAGGAATGCAGAAGCATACGTCGACGACAAAGTGGTGAAGTCTCAGGAGGCCAAAACCCTCATTGGCGACTTGGAAGAAACCTTTGCCAGCCTACGCAAGGTGGACTTGGGGCTCAACCCCGAAAAATGCGTGTATGGCGTCCCGTCGAGCAAGCTCCTAGGCTTCTTGGTGTCACACAAAGGGATAGAGGCCAACCCCGATAAGGTCAAGGCTATAGAAAATATGAGCCCATCGAAGGCCCTCAAAGAGATGCAGAAGCTGGCAGGCCGCATGACGTCGCTTGGCCAAGTCATATCCAAGCTGGGGGAGTGTGTACTCCCTTTCTTCAAGCTGATGAAGAGGAAAGTCACGTTCGAATGGACTACTAAGGTAGACACAGCTTTCGAGGACCTCAAGAGGTATCTCACCAGCCCCCAGGTGATGGTGGCGCCGCGCCCCCGCGAGCCCTTGGTGCTCTATCTGGACACCACGCCACATTCAGCCAGCGCCACGCTAGTGCTGATCCGGGAGGGGCGCCAAATTGATAACCCGAAGAAACAAAGTTGCTCGGGTTCAGTTGGGGCAGTGCGAGTTCATGAAGGAGCTAAGGAGACCACATCGGACCTTCAATATGGTAAGGCTCCTGAGGATAGTACATTTGGGGCCCCAGAAGCCCCGATGGGCGGTGAAGGCCCCGGAGACCCTCCGGCTCAGGAGCCATGGGACGCTACAGCCACATCCATCAAGCACCCGGTGTACTTCTTCAGCACAGTACCGCGTGACACGCGGGCCTGTTACCCAATGGCACAGAAGCTCCTACTATTGCTCCTTGTGGCCTCATGGAAGCTGCGTCACTACTTCCAAGGTCACCGCATCAAGGTCGTCTCAGCTTACCCCCTGGAAAGGGTACTCCAGAGCCCCAATGCAGCATGAAGAGTCGCCGAGTGGAACATTGAATTACAGGTGTTTGAGCTAGAATTCAGCACGGCCTGGATTATCAAAGGAGCAGCCCTCCTTGATTTCAAGGCAGAATGCACTTACACCCCGGGTCAGGAGGTGATTGAGGACCGCTCCCTCACCCCTGGAGACAAAGCCCCAGATGGATGGGTCATGTACTTTGACGGGGCCTTCGCGCGACAGGGTGTGGGGGCTGGAGCCGTGCTCATCTCGCCCACCAAGGACAAGGTCTACTACGCCGTGCAGTTATGCTTCCAGAATGGCGAGAAGGTCTCCAACAACATCGTAGAGTATGAGGGCTTGATCGCCGGCTTCAAGGCTTCTGCGGCGCTGGGGGTAAAGCGCCTCACCATCAAAGGTGACTCCCAGCTCCTGGTCAACTTCTCCAACAAGGCATACACACCAAAGGACGAGCACATGGAGGCATACCTTGAGGAAGTGCGGAAGATTGAGAAGCGGTTCCTGGGGTCGGAATTGCAACACGTACCACACGACACGAACAAGGAGGCGGATGACATTGCCAAAAAGGCATCCCGGCACTTGCCACAAGACCCCAGAGTATTTGAAGAGCGACTCTTCAGACCATCAGCAGCTCCTCCCACCGTCAAGCCGGTAGCGCCTTGGGAGAAGCTCCCGCAAGCGCCCACCTCAGGCGCACCAGCTTGCGGACTAGCCTTGGGAGCCCGCCTGCTCCTCGCGCTGGAGCCTCAGGAGGGGTGTTGGACTGAGGAATTCAAGGCATACCTGCTCCAAGGAACCCTTTCGGAGAAAGAAGAAGAAGCGGAGAGTGTGGTGCGGCAAGCCACCGCATACTGCATCCAAGACGGTGAGCTCTACCGAAGGCAGCCGGACGACATGTCCCTGCTATGCATATCCAAGGAGGAGGGACGTGTGCTGCTGGAAGACATACACGGCGGAGATTGCAGGCACCACTCCTCCTCACGAACCCTCGTGAGCAAGGCATTCCACAGCGGATTCTATTGGCCCACAACGCTCTACAACGCCATAGAACTAGTAAGGTCCTGCGAAGCATGTCAATTTCATGCAAAACAGACCCACCAGCCTGCACAGGGCCTCCAGACCAACCCGTTGTCCTGGTCGTTGGTGGTCTGGGGGATGGACATCCTGGGCCTATTCCCTAGGGCCCCCGGGGGCTACCGCTACCTCTACGTCGCCATCGACAAGTTCACCAAGTGGGCGGAGGTGGAAGTTGTCCGCACCATCCCGATCGGCTCGGCAGTCAAGTTCATTAGGGACCTCATGAGCTGCTTTGGGGTCCCAAATCACATCATCACCGACAATGGCTCACAGTTCACTAGCCACCTTTTCAAAACATATTGTGCTAAACTTGGAACGCAGATATGCTACGCCTTAGTGGCACACCCCAGGAGCAACGGCCAGGCCAAGCGCGCAAATGCAGAGGTCCTGAGGGGCCTCAAGGCAAGAACTTTCAAGAAGAAGCTCGAGGCCTGCGGCAGGGGCAGGCTGGACGAGCTCCAGTCCGTGATGTGGCCCATCCGCACCACCGCGACCAAGCCGACCGGTGAAACTCCTTTCTTCGTCGTCTACGGAGCCGAAGCGGTTCTCCCACACGAGGTCAATCATCGCTCAGCACGGGTCCTGGCATTTGACGAAGCCCGCCGGGATGCCTCGCGGGGGGTAGACCTCGTGCTAGGGGAGGAACGCCGCCGCCAAGCCTCTCTCCGGGCGACAAGGTACCAGCAGGCGCTGTGATGGTACCACTGCCGAAACATCCGCCCCAAGACGCTTGAGGTAGGCGACATCGTCCTGAAGCGGGTGCTCTCCAGGGAAGGGCTGCATAAGCTCTCGCCCATGTGGGAGGGCCCGTTCAGAATCGCTTGCGTGTCCAGGCCTGGCGTCGTCCGCTTGGAGACACAAGATGGAGTTTGATACGTCTCCAACGTATCTATATATTTTTTATTGTTCCATGCTATAATATTATCTGTTTTGGATGTTTAATGGGCTTTATTATACAGTTTTATATTATTTTTGGGACTAACCTACTAACCCAAGGCCTAGTACAAATTGTTGTTTTTTGCCTATTTCAGTGTTTCGCAGAAAAGGAATATCAAACGGGGTCCAAACGGAATGAAACCTTCGGGAGAGTCATTTTTGGAACAAATACAACACAGAAGACTTAGAGTACATGCCAGGGAAGAAACGAGGCGGCCACGAGGGTAGGGGGCACGCCCAGGGGGGTAGGCGCGCCCCACACCCTCGTGGGCCCCTCGTGGCTCCCCTGACGTTCCTCTTCCTCCTATATATACCTACGTACCCTGAAAACATCGGGGAGCACCACGAAACCCTAATTCCACCGCTGCAACCTTCTGTACCCGTGAGATCCCATCTTGGGGCCTGTTCCGGAGCTCCACCGGAGGGGGCATCGATCACGGAGGGCTTCCACATCAACACAATAGCCTCTCCGATGAGGTGTGAGTAGTTTACCACAGACCTTCTTGTCCATAGTTATTAGCTAGGTGGCTTCTTTTCTCTCTTTAGATCTCAATACAAAGTTCTCCTCGATGTTCTTGGAGATCTATTCAATGTAATTCTTTTTGCGGTGTGTTTATCGAGATCCTATGAATTGTGGGTTTATGATCAATATTATCAATGAACAATGTTTGATTCTTCTCTGAAATCTTTTATGCATGATTTAAATATCTTTGCAAGTCTCTTCGAATTATCAGTTTGGTTTGGCCTACTAGATTGGTAGTTCTTACAATGGGATAAGTGCTTAGCTTTGGGTTCAATCTTGCGGTGTCCTTTCCCAGTGACAGCAGGGGCAGCAAGGCATGTATTGTATTGTTTCCAATGAGGATAAAAAGATGGGGTTTACATCATATTGCATGAGTTTATCCCTCTACATCATGTCATCTTGCTTAAGGCGTTACTCTGTTCTTATGAACTTAATACTCTAGATGCATGCTGGATAGCGGTCGATGTGTGGAGTAATAGTAGTAGATGCAGAATCATTCTGGTCTACTTGTCATGGACGTGATGCCTATATACAATGATCATCCCTAGATATTCTCATAACTATGCGCTCTTCTATCAACTGCTCGACAGTAATTTGTTCACCCACCGTAGAAATTTGCTATCATGAGAGAAGCCAGTAGTGAACCTATGGCCCCCGAGTCTATCTTCTATCATATTAATCTTCCATCAACTATTTATCTTTACTTTACTTTACTTTGCAATCTTTACTTTCAATCTATAAAACAAAATACCAAAAATATTATCTTATTATCTTTATCAGATCTCACTTTTGCAAGTGGCCGAGAAGGGATTGACAACCCCTTTATTGTGTTGGTTGCAAGGTTCTTATTTGTTTGTGTAGGTACGAGGGACTCGCACGTGGTCTCCTACTGGATTGATACCTTGGTTCTCAAAAACTGAGGGATATACTTACACTACTATGCCGCATCACCCTTTCCTCTTCAAGGGAAAAACAACGCAAGCTCAAGAGGTAGCAAGAAGAATTTTTGGCGCCGTTGCCGGGGAAACTTACGCCAAGTCAAGTCAAGATTTGATCTCCCGTCAACTTGCCAATTTCTGGCGCCATTGCCGGGGAGATCTATGCAAAAGTCATATACCAAGTAACCATCACAAACACTTATCCCTCGCATTACATTATTTTCCATTTGCCTCTCATTTTCCTCTCCCCCACTTCACCCTTGCCGTTTTATTTGCCCTTTTTTCGTTTGCCTCTTTTCGCTTGCCTCTTGTGTGTTCGTCCTTAGTGCAGTTTGTTGCTATCATGTCTGAGATGGGGGAGGATGTCATTGAAAAGGGTAGTAATGGTGAGGGAAACTTTGATGCCTTTGATTATCCTCATGATGAAACTACCACTTTACATACTAAGAAGTTCCATATTGGTAGTGGTAATATTATTGGAAAAGGATTTCTTCAAGACTTCTTTACTTGTGTCGGTGCTTTACCCACTATGGGTGGATCTATTCTTCATAGAACCAGTAGTCTTGCGGATGCCATATCTATGCTTGTAGTTGAACTTGAAAGGCAATTTATACATATGCATCCTTGCATTCAAAGAATTTTTCTAGAATTTTCCAATATTGAGCATTCTTCTGTTAAGTGAGCAGCTACTATCTTTTTGGCTCATGAGTTCAGATTCATAATGAAAGAGGCCAAAAATTTTTTTATGCATTATAGGGTAGACGCTGGTCATCCTCCCATAGAAGCTATCCTATTTAATCAAGAGGACATATTGTACTTGCAATCACTAGATCATGTTGCTTATAGTGAAAACCTTAGAAAAAGGGTTCCTACCGATGTTCTAGTTGATAAAATCTCTGAACTGAATGATGATTTTGCTATTCAAAACAATGGGTTAGTCTTTTATCTTGAGCAAAGGCTCATGACCTTCTGTCAAAAGAATGCTTACAATGATGAATTGATTGTGCAATTCAAGGGGCCAAAGGAGGAACCCTGTCAGGCCCAAGATGCGATTATATCCCGATCACGTGATACAATCATGATTGGGGCACAACCGCATTTCGTGCGCTTAGCAAGATGGATATCATTACATCGTACCATTACATAAATACATGGGGATACAACAAGTCATACAAGTCATAAGAATACAACAACATCAATACAAGACATCCGACTACGAATGCAAACATGAAAAGCACAACGACATCCATCTGCTATCCCAGGCTTCCGACCAGGAACCTAACACAAGACTGACGAGGAAGAAGAAGAAAGAACTCCAACAAAAGGTAACATCGCTCTCACGTCAAGTCATCGGAAACCTGCACCTGCAACTGGTGTTGTAGTATTTGTGAGCCACGAGGACTTAGCAATCCCATAACCATGGGTAACAAGACTAGCAAAGCTTAGTGGGTATGGAAAGGATAGTGGTGAGGTTGCACCAGCGGCTAAGCAATATGTATGGTGGCTAACTTCTGAGTACAAGAAAAAGATGAGCATATACGCAAACGGTCACAAACTAGTAGTGACCGCTAAAGATCCTGAACTACCTACGAGTCAAACATAATCCCACCGTGTTCTCGTCTCAAAGTGAAAAGAGACAGTCACGGTTACTCACGCGGTTCGTGTATTTTACTTCGGATCCTTTGTCAAGTTGTCTACAACCGGACATTAACAAATTCTAATCTGCCACATAACCATGGGCATGGCTTTCGAAAGATCATAACCCTCCAGGGGTGTCCCAACTTAGCCCATCACAAGCTCTCACGATCAGCAGAAGTAAAAGTATTACCCCTTATCTTAGGGACAATCCGATCAGACTCAAAATCCCGGTGCACAAGACATTTCGACAATGGTAAAACAAGTCCAGCAAGACCTCCCGGCGTGCCGACACCCTGATAGTAGCCGCGCGCATCTCGTCTCAGGCCACGTCCGGATGAGCACTACGTACAACAACCGAAGACTCCAGATAACTTGGTGGCACCGCAAGTGGCTCTAGTTTGGGACCAACACCATTAGCACTGGCCCCCCTGTATGTAGAAGAACCCTCGGGTAGCGCTTACTCCCTATGCAATTAATTAATTAACTTTTAATTATGTTGCAAATAAAACCAATGTTGGGCCTTGCTGGAGGAGTTTTATTCAAAGGCGAACTGTCAAGGGGTCCCCATATACCCAACCGCATTAGGAACGCAAAATCAAGGAACATAACGCCGGTTTATTGGCTCTTAAGGCGCCATGAGTGGAACAAAACACCGAGCAAAAGGCCAAGCCTTCCACCCATTGCCAAGTATATATGTGTGTTAATATATAGTAGATATATTGTGATATTCCCACAGTAACTAAGTTCCAAGATGGAGCAATCTTCATCTTCACCTGCAACTAACAATGCTATAAGAGGGGCTGAGCAAGCGGGTAACATAGCCACACAACGGTTTTGCTGGGAATGTGTCAAAGGTTAGACGTTTCATGGCAACAAGGAGAGGCTGATAACAAAAGATAGGTAGCGCGACATATAGCGATAGCATCGAGACAACTAGCATGGCAATGATAGTAAAGGTATCCAAGGTGATGGTCATCTTGCCTGAGATCCCGCAAGGAATAAGAACGAGTCCATGAAGAAGACAAAGATGAAGCCATGAAGACCAACCAAGTGTAGTCGAACGAATCCTCACGAATGCAACGGATGATGAACTAGCGAGAAGAAGCACACAACATGGTAAACACACCACACAAGAACACGACATAATGCTCAACCAACTATGATGCAAGACAAGTCTATATGATGCAAAACATGGCAAAGGATGAAGCACACAAGATCAACACAACCCAACAAGTTTAAATGAGGCCGGAAACAACTTATAACAATTCCGGTAAGTCCTCATATGCACATTTCGAAATTGGTCCAGATCTGAAGAAACCTTAAGCTAAAGTTGTTAAACAGCAAGTTAACATGCACCATGATGATCTACTCGAAATTCTAGTCAAGTTACATATAAAGTTTATTTAATTCGGAGCTACGGCCTAGAAAATATGAGCAAAACAAGTCAAGCATGTCATTGATGCAAAATGCATCCAAACATCAAGCAAACACACTCCAACCAGGTATACAACATGTTATTAAGCATCTACATGCAAAAACACACAAAGTTTCATATAGGACATGCTCAAAACGGAGCAACGGTTCAACACATACACATGAAACAAGATATAACAACAAGCTGTCCAAAAACAGCAACATGGCACTTAGTTGACATCAATACAACATGATACAAGAACATTTCATGGCAACAAAGGGCATGGCAAGCATGTACATGTCCAGCACTACAACCATGACCTCTAAGCTACTACCAAACACCACTAGAACATGCTCAAAACATCATGGCAAGATTGCAAAAGTTAACAGATTCTCAGACTTGGCGAAAATAAACTAGACATGGCAGCTACAACGACAAGTAGGCATGTTTGCAAGCTTGTGCAACTCATCTCAGAGCATAACATGGAAAGTAAAGATAACCAACAGCAAGAAGGCATGCTTATGACGCTACTCATGGCAAGAACATGGTCATAGGATGCATAGATCACTAGCAATTCACATGGCAAAACTGAACTTGCTGATAACAGGCTGACAGAAACATTTTATAGCAACTTGAGAGCAAGAAATAAACAAGCTACAGCAGGCCATTAAAGCAAACAAGGGCATGGATGGATATAGCATAACATGGACTTCAAGAGATAATCATTGGACATCCCAAAACATGCATGGATTTGAGTGGAGTATCAACCAAACATGGCATCAGGATAAACAGTTTCAGACTTAGCAGTTTTTAACAAGTCTCAGAAAATAACAACAGCGAGTAGGTCACTTTGCAAGCTTGTTGCAATCACCACAAGGCATATCATGAAAAGTGGATTTCACCACAGCAAAAATGACATGATTGTGCTTCTAAAACATATTGACATGTAGCTCAAACAAAATTCACACATAAAGATACAAAAATGACAAATCAGCATATCATAACAAGTTTCAGCACTTAACAGCCACATGCACTTTTGCAACAGAGAATAACATGGCAATATGGCACCTAACATGAATTTAACAGCCACCATCATGTAGAGCACTTCACAATGAACATTTTGACATATCATATGCTTCATTTGGACAAATATGCACAAAGATATCACCTCACAAACATGCTAACATATTGTTGGCAGACAACAAGGACTTAACACTAACATCACATGGCAGTTTTGCAATGAAGATTAAGACAACAAGATGAACAGTAACATGCATGCAAATGCAACTAACATGTAGAGCATATCAAAACGAACATTTTTATATATCATATGCTCCGATTGGACAACCGTGCACAAAGTTTCAGCCACACAAAGATGCATAATAATAATGATTTTTGGGGACTTAGGAAAAAAACAACCTCGGGAGGGAGCGGACGTGTCCGAAGGGGAGCTGAAATGTCCGGCGACGCGGACGCGCCGGTCCACCAGTCGGTGGCACGGCCGAGGGAGTTCGGACGCGTCCGAAACAAGGACGGACGTGTCCGTCGGTGCGGCTCACGGGCCCACATGGCAGCGAGTGGCGCCGGCTGACGAGGTCAATGTCGGCGGCAGTGAAGTGGCAGACGACGGCGAGGCGAGGACGGAGAAGGTGGATCCAGCCGGATCCGGGCGGTGCTGAAGCAGATAGGCGTCGGGGGAACTCCGACGACTCCCTGACGGCAGCGACCTACGGGGTCGACGACGAGCTTCCCGGTGGCGGGATCTATGAGGGAGAGAAAGGGTGAGAGCACGAGGGGGAGAAGGATGGGAAGGAGAGGAAGAGGCAGGGAGGCGGTGACCTGGCCGTGGTCGCCGGCGGGAGGGGCGGCGCGGGACGTTGGGCCCTCGAACGATGGTGGCGCGCGGACCTTTGGGCGGCGGCGGCGAAGACTGGCGGCGGAGCTGAGCGGGAGGCGCGGGAGCTCGAGGCTCGGGCCCGGGGTGGCACGGACGGGCCTGCGGGCAGGCGGCGGAGGCGAGATCCATGCCTGGGTGGGCCTGCTCTGGGCTTGGCGCGGTGGGAGCCGGCTGGGGAGCTAGGTGGCGCGCCCGGAGTGGCTCTCGGTGGCGGGGTCGGCGGCGTTGGCCAACCAGAGTCTACCAGGTGGCAGGCACGGGCTGGACGGTGCCGGAATTTGAGGAGAGGAGGTGGGAGGCGGCTGGCTGATAATTGGGGGCGCAGAAATGGAGGAGGAAGGTAGGTGGAGGGCAAAAATGGACTAGGGGGGTCCATTTATATTAGGAGGGCTAGGGTTTTGAGTCTAGGGGGTTTTGGGGGCTTTCGGAGCCCTCCTATCGTGATCCGACGGATCCGATCGGGAGGGGAGTTTAGGTTGGGCCTAGGTGGGCTAATTGTGGCTGTGAAGAGGCATTGGGCTGAGAGGAGAGAAGAGAGAGAGTGGCCCGGTGGGGTTTTCGGACACCGAAAACATCCGACGTTTTATCCGGCTATAATGCCGCTATAGTTTAACGGTTGGGCTATCAAACGAGCTCCGAATGCGACGAAATTTGGCAGGCGGCCTGTCTACACTACAATAAGACCACACGCCAAGTTTCATCCCATTCCGAGAACATTTTTCGTCCACTTATAAAATAAATATTCGGAGATGCCACGGGCGCGTGCAAGTGTGTCTAGGCTCAGAACGGATAACAGAGAGGACGGGCGGACTCGAACAGATGCAAGCTTGAAAACATGCTGATGACAATGCACATGATGACATGGCAAAATGCAACACGCAAGCAGATGACCTGGCAACGTCGACCAACAACTGGCTGACACCAGGCGCATCGATCTCGGGGTGTTACAAACCCATACCTCCCGAGCTTGATCATGGGGACTTTTGTCCTATTAAATTTAGCCCTTTTAATTAATTTTGCTTGCCACAAAGATAACTTGCTATGAGATGAGTTTTCGTGATTTACCTTATCAATACGGCAATACCTAGATCTATTCTTGTATCATGCCTAGCTAGGGCCGTTAAACGATAGCGCTTGTTGGGAGGCAACCCAATTTTATTTTCTTTGTTTTTGCTTATGTTTAGTAATAAATAATGCATCTAGATTCTGTTTAGATGTGGTTTTGTGTTTTAGCTAGTGTTTGTGCCAAGTAGAACCTTTGGGAAGACTTGGGTAAAGTCTTTGCGATCGTGCTGTAAAAAACAGAAACTTTTGCGCTCACGAGATTAGCTACCATTTTTTACCGGAGTGTTCTTTTTAGTTGATTCTTTTTGCAGATGATTAATAGACAAATTCCTCACGTCCACCAATTTATTTGAAAGAAATTCGAGTTACAGAAGTATTCGAAAGTTATAGATTACTACAAAATGTTTTGTTTTTGACAGATTCTGTTTTTCGTGTGTTGTTTGCTTATTTTGATGAATCTATGAGTAGTATCGGGGGTATGAATCATAGAGAAGTTGGAATACAGTAGGTTTAACACCAATATAAATAAAGAATGAGTTCATTACAGTACCTTTGACTGGTGGTTTGTTTTCTTATACTAACGGAGCTCACAAGATTTTTGCTAAGTTTTGTGTTGTGAAGTTTTCAAGTTTTGGGTAAGGATTTGATGGACTATGGAACAAAGAGTGGCAATAGCCTAAGCTTGGGGATGCCCAAGGCACCCCCAAGGTAAAATTTAAGGACAAACAAAAGCCTAAGCTTGGGGATTCCCTGGGAAGGCATCCCCTCTTTCGTCTTCGTCTATCGGTAACTTCACTTGACACTATATTTTTATTCGCCACATGATATGTGTTTTGCTTGGAGCGTCATGTATGATTTGAGTCTTTGCTTTTTAGTTTACCACAATCATCCTTGCTGTACACACCTTTACAGAGAGACACACATGAATCAGAATTTATTAGAATACTCTTTGTGCTTAACTTATATCTTTTGAGCTAGATAGTTTTGCTCTAGTGCTTCACTTAAATCTTTTTCGAGCACGGCGGTGGTTTTATTTTATAGAAATTATTGATCTCTGATGATTCACTTATATTATTTTGAGTGTCTTTTAGAACAGCATGGTAATTTGCTTTGGTTATAAATTTAGTCCTAATATGATAGACATCAAGATGGGTATAATAAAAACTTTCATAAAAAGTGCATTGAATATTATGAGAAGTTTGATACTTGATTGTTTTGAGATATGAGGATGGTGATATTAGAGTCATGCTAGTGGAGTAATTGTGAATTTGACAAACACTTGTGTTAAAATTTGTGATTCATGTAGCATGCATGTATGGTGAACCGTTATGTGATGAAGTTGGAGCATGATTTATTTATTGATTGTCATCCTTTGTGTGGAGGTCGGGATCGCGCGATGGTTAACTCCGACCAACCCTTCCCCTAGGAGCATGCGTTGAATACTTTTTTTTGATAACTTGGAGATATTTGCAATAAGTATATGAGTTCTTCATGACTAATGTTGACTCCATGGATTATACGCACTCTCACCCTTCAACCATAGCTAGCCTCTGTTGTATCGCGCAACTTTCGCCGGTACCATACACCCACCATATACCTTCCTAAAAACAGCCACCATACCTACCTATCATGGCCTTTCCATAGCCATTTCGAGATATATTGCCATGCAACTTTCCACCGTTCCATTTATTATGACATGCTCCATCATTGTCATATTGCCTTGCATGATCATGTAGTTGACATCGTAATTGTGGCAAGTCCACCATGCATAATTTTTCATACATGTCACTCTTGATTCATTGTACATCCCGATACACCGCCAGAGGCATTCACATAGAGTAATATTTTGTTCTAGCTTCGAGTTGTAATCTTTGAGTTGTAAGTAAATAAAAGTGTGATGAACTTCATAACTATTGTCCCAGTGAGGAAAGGATGATAGAGACTATGATTCCCCCACAAGTTGGGATGAGACTCCGGACAAAAAGAAAAGAAAAAGAAAAAAAGAGGCAATAAAAAAAGAGAAAAGGCCCAAAATAAAAAAAGGAGAAAAAGGAAAAAAAAATGAGAGAAAAAGAGAGAAGGGGCAATGCTACTATCCTTTTTCCACACTTGTGCTTCAAAGTAGCACCATGATCCTCATGATAGAGAGTCTCTTGTTTTGTCACTTTCATATACTAGTGGGAATTTTCATTATAGAACTTGGCTTGTATATTCCAATGATGGACTTCCTCAAAATGCCCTAGGTCTTCGTGAGCAAGCGAGTTGGATGCACACCCACTTAGTTTCCTTTGTTGAGCTTTCATACACTTATTGCTCTAGTGTATCCGTTGCATGGCAATCCCTACTCACTCACATTGATATCTATTGATGGGCATCTCCATAGCCCATTAATACGCCTAGTTGATGTGAGACTATCTTCCTCTTTTGTCTTCTCCACAACCACCACTCCATTCCACCTATAGTGCTATATCCATGGCTCATGCTCATGTATTGCGTGAAAGTTGAAAAGTTTGAAAAGATTGAAGTGTGAAACAATTGCTTGGCTGGAACCGGGGTTGTGCATGATTTAAATATTTTGTGTGATGAAGATAGAGCATAGCCAGACTATATGATTTTGTAGGGATAACTTTCTTTGGCCATTATATTTTGAGAAGTCATAATTGCTTTGTTAGTATGCTTGAAGTATTATTATTCTTATGTCAATATTAAACTTTTGTCTTGAATCTTTCGGATCTGAACATTCATGCCACAATAAAGAAAATTACATTAAGAATTATGTTGGGTAGCATTCCACATCAAAAATTATGTTTTTATTATTTACCTACTCGAGGACGAGCAGGAATTAAGCTTGGGGATGATTGATACGTCTCCAACGTATCTATAATTTTTTATTGTTCCATGCTATTATATTATCTTTTTATGATGTTTAATGGGCTGTATTATACACTTTTATATTGTTTTTGGGACTAACCTACTAACCCAAGGCCCAGTACATTGTTGTTTTTTTGCCTATTTCTGTGTTTCGCAGAAAAGGAATATCAAACGGAGTCCAAACGGAATGAAACCTTCGGGAGAGTCGTCTTTGGAACAAATACAACACAGAAGACTTTGAGAACACGCCAGGGAAGAAACGAGGCGGCCACGAGGGCAGGGGCACGCCCAGGGGGGTAGGCGCACTCCCCACCCTCGCGGGCCTCTCGTGGCTCCCCTGACGTGCCTCTTCCTCCTATATATACCTACGTACACTAAAAATATCGGGGAGCACCACAAAACCCTAATTCCACCTCCGCAACCTTCTGTACCCATGAGACCCATCGTGGGGCCTGTTCCGGAGGGGGCATCGATCAAGGAGGGCTTCTACATCAACACCATAGCCTCTCCGATGAGTTGTGAGTAGTTTACCACAGACCTTCGGGTCCATAGTTATTAGCTAGATGGCTTATTCTCTCTCTTTGGATCACAATACAAAGTTCTCCTCGATCTTCTTGGAGATCTATTCGATGTAATTCTTTTTGCGGTATGTTTGTCGAAATCCGATGAATTGTGGGTTTATGATCAAGATTATATATGAACAATATTTGATTCTTCTCTCAAGTTTTTTATACATGATTTAAATATCTTTGCAAGTCTCTTCGAATTATCAGTTTTGTTTGGTCTACTAGATTGGTAGTTCTTGCAATGGGAGAAGTGCTTAGCTTTGGGTTCAATCTTGCGGTGTCCTTCCCCAGTGACAGAAGGGGCAGCAAGGCATGTATTGTATTGTTGCCATCGAGGATAAAAAGATGGTGTTTACATCATATTGCATGAGTTTATACCTCTACATCATGTCATCTTGCTTAAGGCGTTACTCTGTTCTTATGGACATAATACTCTAGAAGCATGCTGGATAGCGGTCGATGAGTGGAGTAATAGTAGTAGATGCGGAATCGTTTCGGTCTACTTGTCATGGACGTGATGCCTATATACAATGATCATGCCTAGATATTCTCATAACTATGCGCTCTTCTATCAATTGCTCGACAATAACTTGTTCACCCACCGTAGAAATCTGCTATCATGAGAGAAACCACTAGTGAAACCAATGGCCCCCGGGTCTATCTTCTATCATATTAATCTTCCATCAACTATTTATCTTTACTTTACTTTTACTTTGCAATCTTTACTTTCAATCTATAAAACAAAATAACAAAAATATTATCTTGTTATCTTTATCAGATCTCAATTTTGCAAGTGGTCGTGAAGGGATTGACAACCCTTTATCGCGTTGGTTGCAAGGTTCTTATTTGTTTGTGTAGGTACGAGGGACTCGCGCGTGGTCTCCTACTGGATTGATACTTTGGTTCTCAAAAACTGAGGGAAATACTTACGCTACTGTGCTACATCACCCTTTCGTCTTCAAGGGAAAAACAACGCAAGCTCAAGAGGTAGCAGAGTCCCCATCCAGAATGCCTGGAACATCCAACACCTCCGGAAGTTCTTCCCATGAAGCAAGGCCCCGTGCCTGTGAAGTTCTTTGCTCGTGACACTCTCACGTAATAATGAGTGGGGATGTACATGCCCCGGAGTCTCTGGAGTGCCGCCCTCGGGCTTTGGGGGTTCCCTCCCACGTCCTAGTGGCAGCACTTAGCTCCGCGCTGGTGAGAAGACTAGACTAGGTGCCGGACGCGGTTGTTCATTTGCTTGCTTTTTGTAGTTGGTTTGCAACCTCTTAATGGAATTTGGAGTTCTAGTGTTTCTCGATTGCCTAGTTGGGTTTTCCTCCTCTTATTCGCTCTCCTTTTTGTCTCGAATCAGGGAGAATGACAGTTTCCCGTCGCTCTCCCTCACGCGCCTCGCGCGGGGGCTAGACAGGTGTGCGCGTGTGCGTGCATGGGCTCGCCCACACCGCAAACACACTTGCCAAAGCCCTATCACCGCAGAGCCTCAGCAACCTTTGATCTTGCGAGGAGTCCTCGAGCAAGCTCGTGGCTTACGCACCCTTTTCTAAAAGTTCGTACCCGTTAGGTACCGCGACGCAGTGCACTAAGCCACGGCTAGCCCATGCCTAAGGGCCCGCGCAAGGAAGGAGCCAAGGTACCCAATGATTCTCCTAACAATCCTCCAGCTTTATGATTCCACCTGAGGCCGGCACCTACCGAGTCGATAGCAAAGGGGGCTCCGCCGAATGACGAAGAGCTCACCCTCACGAGGCGGCAAGCTACCGCGAATTGACCGAGCTAAGTTACCCTACCGCACCTATTCGGGGCATGAACGACACAACATGGCACGGAAACAGTTAACGTAGCATAGTAGCATAAGTGACATGGTTCATTACACGTCCCGGCGGGACCCTGCACTTTTTTTCAAAATGCATGAGAAAGGAAATGTTAAACAAAAATGGCCCGCGCGACCACAGAGCCCCGAAGGCCCGGCTCCGGAGACCCTCCGGGCTCAGTCTGAGCTCTCCTCCCACTTCACCGTGGCGCCACGGCGAGGCCCCTCATCGCCTCCCCCGAACCTGGCCCGGCGGCGTGGCGGCTTACCGGAACCGTTGTTGCTGGCACTCTCCCCGGAGGAGCCGTCGGCGCTGGAGGAGCTGCGGGTGTCACCAAGGGCAGGCTCATCGTCATTGTTTTCGCCCTTGGGGAAGCACCCCGCGCGCCGGCCGTCCTTTCCGAACACCCTCGCGTAGAGGGTCGCGAGGTCATCATACTTGAAGTGGTGGGTGCTCCTCTCGTCCAAGCCCCGCGCGCGGGCGAACGTCTGCCAGCCACAGGTCAAGGACGCGCCGCCCTTGGCGGCAACCCCGACCCCCACCCATGAGGCCTTGATGCAGCACCCATCAGCCTGCAGCCATAGACCGTCGAGCCTTCTCGGCAGCGACCTCGCGAAGAAGTGCGGGAGCGGAAGCCAGGTGTTGGCGGGCCTCTCCGACCACACGGCAAACTTCGGGGAGGCATCTGCCAAGCGGAAGCGTGGCCGTGAAGGCCGAACGGCCATGGCTTGCTCCCCCTTGTCGCAGAGACCACCATGTCCGCCGCCGCCGCGCCGCGTGATGAAGCGCCGCCACGGCTCCCCGATGCGACGGCCGAGCGCGAAGAAGCACACCCACGCCCCCGAGAGACGATGGTTGGGGACGCAGCATGCTTACGGGGGTGCACGCGGCCCCTTTTGATCGGAGGAGCGTCCGGGCCCTTGTTGGAGGCCTTGCCTTTCTCTGCGGCGAAGAGCTTCCTTGGTGGCGCCATGGGTGCCAGAATCGAGAAGAAGCAAGCAGCGAGGAGATGGAGATGAGCGGAGGGTATCCTGCCCCTCCTCATTTGTAGCGAGGGGGAGGCAAACCGTCAAACCCCACGATCAGAGGTAATGATGACCATTTTCTGCATGTGGCAGGCTCCAGTCAAGTCGAACGATTGCAGAGGCAACATGGGGAAGTGGAGACGCCCATGTCCAATCCAAGCGCCACACGTCGAGTAGGACCGCAGGCCATAAGGGCCCGCAGTGCTTTGCCCTTGCCCTTTGGCTTCGCCTCAAAGCCAAGTTCGAGCGCGCCTTGGGACCGGGGGCTACTGTCGACATTCTGGGAACCAGGGTACGCAGACTTTCCTACCTGCGGGCCGTGACGTGGCTCCTTTCAAGGCCTGGTATAGCCCATCTTCAGCATCGACACACAATACCCTCGCGAGGGGGCAAGCCTCACGGGCGGACGACACCAAGACCTCCGGAAGGGGCATCCTCGTCTGGTTGGCTCCTGAGGAGTGAAGAACTCTATGCAACCCCCCACCTCGCGAGGTTTGCATGATGCAAGCCATGACGACCCAGGCCAGGCGGGTGCCAGCGAGCACAGTACATCAGTTTTCCCTTTGGTGCTAATGGGGCGAGCTCAGACGCAGAGTCCCGAGGAATCTGCCAAAGGTTTCCATTCCAGTGCAACAAGACCAAGACCGCCAGGACGGCAGGACAGAGGTCATCACCGAGCCCACCATGGCGTTAGGATCAGAGGCTTTGCAGGCGAAGACCACCTTTAGTCAGGATAAGATGTACTAGTTGTCCCCCTTAAAAATTGGACGTTGTGGGATCCCTTCCCGCCAAACATTTCGGGGAAGAGGACCAAGGCCACTATATAAGTAGGATAGCCAGCACCCAACAAGGGGACGGATCATTCACACCCTCTCTTCCGCCACCAAGCAAGAACACCTCGCCTCCGTAGGTTCTTCACTCATTGTACTAGTTCATCCACGGCCCATCTCAAGGCTTATCCACCATACTGCTGGAGTAGGGCCACTCACCACTAGGTTGCCTGAACCAGGATAAACCTCCTCGTGTCTCTTTTACATTCTTGTTCATCGTGTTAGTTCATGAGATGGTGAGTAGATAGATAGGCGAGGTTGAGATCTCCGCACGCACCCCAGAGTTCGAACCTAGAGGGTTTTGCGGAGCCCTGAATCTGACAATATGGCCATCATCATCTTGTGCTTTTGATCTCCATCTCCAAAGCAAAGTCATGATTTCCATTGTCACCGACTCGACATCTTGATCTCCATCGTTGCGTCGGGGTCGTCTCGCCAACTATTGCTTCTACAAATATTGCTAACTCATAGCGATATAGTAAAGTAATTACATGGCGCTTGCAATTCATACAATAATTAAGAGATAAACCTTTGGCTCCTGTCGGTTGTCGATATTACAAAACATGATCATCTCATACAATAACGTATATCACATCATGTCTTGACCCTATCACATCACAACATGCCCTGCAAAAACAAGTTAGATGTCCTCTACTTTGATGTTGCAAGTTTTACGTGGTTACTACGGGAAACTAGCAAGAACCGTCCTTACCTACGCAAAACCACAATGGTGATTTATAAAGTTTGTTGTTTTAACCCTGTTCAAGAACTAGCCGTAGTCAAATTCGATCCAACTAAAGTAGGAGAAACAGACACCCGCCAGCTACCTTTATGCAAAACCAAGTTGCATGTCTGTCAGTGGAACCGGTCTCATGTACGTGGACATGTAAGGTTGGTCTGGGCCGCTTCATCCCACAATGCCGCTGAATCAAAATAAGACATTGGTGGTAAGCAGTATGAAAATCACCGCCTACAACTTCTTTTTGTTCTACCCCTGCATTTCATCTACGCATAGACCTCGCTCATGACGCCACTGTTGGGGAACATTGCATGGAAAAAAATCTACAACACGCAAGATCTATCCATGGAGATGCATAGCTCCGAGAGGGGAGAGTGTGTCTACGTACCCTCGTAGATCGTTAAGCGGAAGCGTTTATCAACGCAGTTGATGTATTCGTACTTCATCACGATCCATCCCGATCAAGTACCGAACGTACGGCACCTCCACGTCCAGCACACGTTTAGCTCGATGACGTCCTCTCCTTCTTGATCCAGCAAGACGGGCGAAGTAGTAGATGAGTTCCGGGAGCATGATGGCGTGGTGACGGTGGTGGTGAACTTGTTCCCGCAGGGCTTTGCCATGCACTGCGGACAAACTAGAACGAGGATGAAACTGTGGAGAGGGGCGCCGCACATGGCTAAGGGATTATTGTGGGTTGTGTGGCGCCCCTACCTGGATTTGTTTATTACCAAACCATAGTTCATACGGTGTCGTCTCAACGAAATTAGGCAGTGCCCTATTTAACGTGAATGCATCTGTCTCTATGCATAACCCCAAAATAATAAAGGTAAATCAATAAGAGACATCCTAGAACGCACCATATCTAATAAACTAAGATTACGACGTTCAGACACACCATTACGTTGTGGTGTTCCTCGTGGCGTGAGTTGCGAAACAATTCCACATTGTTTTAAATGAAGGCCAAACTCGTAACTCAAATATTCACATCGGTGATCAAATCATAGAAACTTTATTTTCCTTCTTACAATGATGTAACAACTCGAACCTGCTAAGATTCGATGTCTCTGTGCTCACTGTGCTAGTCCCTGGATTAATAGCTAGCACACACGTTACAAGATGTAATATCAAGAATAAACCACATGTCATAATATTACATCATAGATCTAGAATTTGATATAATACATACCTGCATAACTCAAGGCTAGCTCATAATTAAAATACAGCTGAAGAGCAAATAAAATCTCCATGAAGTCCATCAACACCATAGGCAAATGTTGAGTATAGACATTGTAACCCTACATCGTATCACTCACTCGTCGTATAAAATCTGCAACACGAAACGTTGCAGCCACGAAGGGTCAATACTTTGAATGTATTGGCAAGTCACACAGGATTATATAACAGACCTACATGTATATGCAAGGTATATCAAGAGGATAATGTAGTGGTTATTTTGCAGAAAAGCTAATTTTTCCCTGATAACTACATAATATAATAGTCAAGTTTTAATTTATCTTGCTACAGTTAAGCACATAAGGTTGGATTGGGCAATCCAATACCAACCTATCCCAGTTATTAAGTTTCCCACCCAATTTTTATTAAAGTATCATCTGTCAAGATCATTGTAACGCCCCGAGACCGATGCGCGAGGTATCAGCCAGTTATTCATTGTCGTTGCCATGTCATCTGCTTGCGTGTTGCATCTTTGCCATGTCATCATGTGCATTGCATCCTCATGTTTTCAAAACTTGCATCTGTCTGAGTGCGCCCGTCCTTTCCGTTGTCCGTTCTGAGCCCAGACACACTCGCACGCGCCCGCGGCACATCCGAATATTTATTTTATAAGTGGCCGGAAAATATTCTCGGAATGGGATGAAACTTGGTGTGTCGTCTTATTATAGTGTAGACATGTTGCATGCCAAATTTCACCGCATTCGGAGTTCGTTTGATAGCCCAACGAATAAGTATAGCGGCACTGTTGCCAGTTTATTCGTCGGTCGTGTTCGGTCTCCGAAAACCTCGCGGGCCTCTATCCCTTCTCTCCTCTCAGCCTGAGACCTCTCCTACGCAGCCAACTACCTCTCCTAGGCCCAACCTAACCCCCTCTCTCTACCGGTGTCGTCCGATCGAGATCGGAGGGCTCATAACACCCCTAAACCCCCCCTAACCTAGCCCCTTACCTTATATAAGCAGCCCCATGTCCATTTTGGGCATCCCCTAGCCCCTAGGCCTTCCCCTACCTCCAACCACCGAATCCCCCTCGAAATCCGCACCTCCAGGCACCTCCCCCTCAGTTCTCGGCGCCAGCCAACGCAGCATTGATGGCTTCTCGCCCCTCGTTGGTTACCCCAAGTGGAAGGTTTGAGATGCAGTGTAGCGGAAGTTTTCCCTTGGCAAAGATACCAAGGATCGATTTCCCCTGAGACTCCCAGTTTCAACAAGAAGGTGTCAACTGCTAACGGCGCCAGATATTGGCAATCAACGTGGACCTATACACAGATACAAATAACTTTGCTCCCAACGAGTACAGAGAGGTTGTCAATCCCTCCGGCCTTGTCGTTTACAAAGGATCAAACGTAAGTGATAATAGTGATAGGTTTGCTGCAAATAGTAAATAATAAGTAAAAGCGGAAAGTAAATAGCGGATGTGATCAGTGATGGTAATATGGACCGGGGTCCCATGATGTTCACTAGTGATGTCTATCTCCCAAAAGACGATAAAACAGCTATGTGAGGTAAACGAATTACAGCTGGGCAATTGACAGAATTATGTGGGCAAACCAATGCTAACTATGTTACAAGAAAGGTAGAGGTTCAAAGCATGGGTGGTACGCCAAGGCAAGTAGACCGAAATCCATCTGCATCTACTACTAATCATCCACCTTGAGATATCTATCCAGAACATCTCGCTGGTATTAAGTTGCGAGTCCCACCCATAGTGTAAACTCAAAGCAACAGACAACTGCATTAAAAGAACTTTGCGTAAAGTAAACAATCCTTGCACCCGCGGGCACAAGCACCGTTGTTTTCCCCCTTGTGGCAACAGCACATCCCCTAGACTCATGTTTATGTCACTCAAGCTAGTCATCGAGGGGCATGAACCCACAATCAAGCATAACGTTCCCTCTTGGAGTCACTACCTACTACTTGGCCAAAGCAATAAATAACAACAGAGAACATGCAAGAATTACTTACGAACATAAATATAAAAGAGGTAGATCAAATATATTACTCAAACACAATCTGAACATAATCTCACAATCCATCGGATCCCAGCAAACTCATCATAGTAACAGCATAAGGATTACATATGTGCCTCGATCATGTAGGGCAGCTCACAAGGACTAATTAGTGAAGCACAAGAACGGGAGGAGAACATCACATAGCTACTGGTCATGGACCCATGGTCCAAGGGAGACTACTCACAACTCATCCGGGAGGCGTCCATGGTGGTGGAGAGGCTCCCGGTGGTGATCCTCCCCTCCGGCAGGGTGCCGGGAAGAGTTCTCCTGGTGCTCCCGATCTTGGAAGCGCGGCGGCGGCGGAACAGAGATGAGATCGCGAAAAAGGGTTCCCGTCTCGAGGGTTTCGGGACACGATATAAATATATGCCAAAGGGGGGCATCAGCGGAGGCCTGGGGGGCCCAGGCGCCCTCCCGGCGCGGCCAGGAGGGGACCGCGCCACCAGGGCGCCTGGAGCCCTGGTGGCCCCCCTCCGGCTGTACTTTGGCTACCGGGAAGCTTTTGGAACGCTGATTTTTTATATAATTTTTCCGGGATTTTTCTGGCAGTTCTTGTAATGGGAAAACCTGAAATACAAAAACAGCAGAAAACAGAAACTGGCACTGGGGTGCACTGAGTTAATAGGTTAGTCCAAATATGATCAAAAGTGTATGGAAGTGTATAAATATCATAGCAATATCACCCAAAAGAGGCATGGAGCAAGCAGAAATTATAGATACGTTTTGGACGTATCAACATCCCCAAGCTTAATTCCTGCTCGTCCTCGAGTAGGTAAATGATAACAAGAATAATTTATGTGGTGACATGCTATTAACCATATAAGGATTCTTCATAGTCATATGACAAAAGCTTACTGAGACAATGAATCTGTAGTAATTAAGTTGCCTCATGAGAAAATCACAAAGAACTGGAAGTTTTACAACATGATACTGAAACATCAAATAGATTTGTAATGAGCATGGTGTGCAAATATGATAAAGTGATATCTCGCTTGCCCCCTTTAGTGAAGCAAAACATAAATGCAGGGGAACCTCCAAGGTTTAAGTGATGACTAGATACAATGATTTCAAAATAAACGATATCACAATCATGCAAAAGACAATGCTACTTTGGGACAATGCACATTACACTCAGAATGACAATCATGCTCTCAGTAGTTGGTGCTTTAAAAGAAGGTGGAGACTCTCGAACCATGGCTTTTGTTGGCAAGGTTGAAAACTCGTAGTCGGAAACAAAGACAAAACATGTACCAGAGCTCTTGGTTTTAAAAATAGAGGTAATAATAATTTTTTTCTTAGATCATGCATGTTTTGTCAACGAATGCTAGCAGATAACTCAATCACTTCTTGAGATGGACAAGTTTCGAGGAACGGCTCCCGAATGAGGACGATCACATCCTCTTAATCTCCTTTGTTTATCACTGCCAAAGTTTTCTGATTTCTCATGAACAAAGCGTGAAGGAGGGTTTGTTTGTTATATTAATTTTGAGCCGGGCGCACTCAATGCTAGTTCCTTCTCGTGTTATGGGTTTGCACATTAGACATGCAATCCCGGGGTGAAGCTTGTCCAACTTAAAAAGATCATGAATTAACTACTACTTCCTCATGAACTTAAAACAGAGGCACAAAATAGGAATGCATTTTTTTTGAATAATTTCGAGATGGTACATGAAAGTCTTCGTTAGGAATGGCAGGTAAATAGCATGTAGGAAGGTATGGTGGACTCATATGGCATAACTGGTTTTGAAAGAATTTGGATGCACAAGCAGTCAGTCCGCTTAGTACAGGTGGAGGTTAGCAAAAGACTGGGAGCGACCAACTAAGAGAGCAATGACGGTCATAATCATGCAGAGCGACAAAGCAACATTGAATCAGGCATGGTAGTTATATCGCTACTCAGAAACAAAAGATCATCAAGGCTTGATAGACTTTTTTTACAGTCTTAAATATGCGTGAGCATACGCCAAGTCAATCAAAATAAATTCTTGAAGGAAGATATTACTAAACCATACCACATCATAGGCAAACAAATCATGTTGGTATTCCAATAACACATTGGGAACCCCCCAGCTATTTGAGACTAACCATAAGAAAACATGAACTACTAAGCACCATTATGCACGTAGCATTTTTCTCATAGACATATCGACCATGCAACAGAAGCAAACTCCCTTAATAAGATAATCATGATAAATAAA
Organism: Secale cereale; assembly: GCA_902687465.1. Taxonomy (NCBI): domain Eukaryota; kingdom Viridiplantae; phylum Streptophyta; class Magnoliopsida; order Poales; family Poaceae; genus Secale; species Secale cereale. The sequence goes on from LR738712.1 coordinate 97,445,879, forward strand.
GAGAGTTCAAGCAACCAACTAAACAAAAGCTCTTTAAAAAGATAAGCATGAAAACTAAAAGCTGAACATGATAGTAGCTATTGAAAGACAAAGAACACACACAGCAAAGATAAACATGAAAATTCTATGTTGTGTTCTAGGTAGAAGTGGAGCGTGTTTCTCTCCCACACAAAGAAAGCTGAGTTCCGACTCATTATGAAAAGCTAAAGAAAACTAAAAAGGAAAACTAAAAGCAAGACGCTCTAAGCATAGCACATAACACATGAAGTGATAAAAATATAGTGGAACGAAAGACGAACTGATAATGTTGATGGAGAAGGGGATGCACGGGGGCATCCCCAAGCTTAGACGCTTGAGTCTCCTTGAATATTTCTTGGGGGTGCATGGGGGCATCCCCAAGCTTGAGCGTTTGACACTCCTGAATCTTTTTATCATCTTCCCTCGCACACTTGAAAACTCCCTTCATACATAACTCATCATAATCTGATTAGCGAGGTTAGTACCCTTAATAAAATAATTGCTCCTTGCTGTAAATAAGGATATTCTTGAAGGTCTACTGTTTCTCAAGATTGCCAAAAGATTTTTGCAAAGAAAAAGCAAGCTCAAGGTTTGCAAAATGAAGGAAAGGCAAAACAGGACAGAATCTGTGAAAAACAGAACAGCAGGTAGAAAATGATTTTTTCGGGGCACTTCTGCAACTCTAATCAAAAAACTCAGAACAGACGCACGAAAGACAATTGTATAGAGCACGCTGTCGAAAAAATTCAGACCAAAAAGATGATCTGGTGATTTTATACGAATTTTTCTATCCAAGGACAGAATCTGTTTCCTGGACAGCACGTCACAACTTTTGAACTTTCTTGCAATCAGAGGCTACACTTGGCACAAAGTTGAAAAGCAAAGTTACAATGATGATGCTACTGTAGTAACAAACATCAAGACCACTAAAAACTGAAAGAACAAACTAAAAGCAAAGATAACAAGGGTTGTCTCCCTAGAGCTCTTTCTTTATAGCCATAAAGATAGGCTTAAGACTTTAATGATGCTCTCGTAGGAATAAGAGTTGAAGAACAAAAGAGAGCATCAAGAAGCAAATACCAAACACATTTAAGCCTAACATGCTTCCTATGCATAGGAATATTGCAATACAATAATTCATTGAAGCACAAAGCAATAAGCATAGGAAGACAAAACAAGTGCAGCTTCAAAACCTTCAACATAAAGAGAGGGACTTTGATATTATTGAAATATCTATAAGCATATGTTCCCTTCTCATAATAATTTTCAGTGGGATCATGGATGAACTCAACAATATAACTATCACATAAGGCATTATTTCCATGATCCAAAAGCATAAAAGTGTCATTACTCTTCATATAAGCAAAATCTTTCTTATTAGGAATAGTGAGAGTAAGACTATCATAACCATCATGGTAATCATTGTATTTAGGAGGCATATCATAATCATAATAAATTTTATCCTCAATAGTAGGTGGACTGAAAACATCATATTCATCATTGTAATCATCATATATAAGAAGCAAAGTATCATCAAAGTAAATTTTCTCTTCAAAAGTTGGGGGACTAAAAATATCATGTTCATCAAACGTGTCATCCCCAAGCTTAGAGCTTCCCATGTCATTAGCAATATTGATATTCAAAGAAAGCATACCAATAACATCACCACCATCATGATTGTTATGCAAATAATAAAGTTCCATAGGTTTTTTAATTTTCTCTTCAAACACATCATGTCCCAAAGCAAGGTAGAGCTTATAAAGCTCTCTCATATTTTTGTTGTTTTCCATTAAGCAAAACTAGTGAAAAGACATAAAGAAAACTGAAAGGTAAACTAACAAGACTAAAAAGAAAAGATAAAAGATAGCGTGCAACTCCCCTATCTTGAAGAGTGGAGTCCCCGGCAACGGCGCCAGAAAACTTTGCTTGATGGCTTCTCGCCCCTCGTTGGTTACCCCAAGTGGAAGGTTTGAGATGCAGTGTAGGGGAAGTTTTCCCTTGGCAAAGATACCAAGGATCGATTTCCCCTGAGACTCCTAGTTTCAACAAGAAGGTGTCAACTGCTAACGGCGCCAGATATTAGCAATCAACGTGGACCTGCACACAGATACAAATAACTTTGCTCCCAACGAGTACAGAGAGGTTGTCAATCCCTCCGGCCTTGTCGTTTACAAAGGATCAAACGCAAGTGATAATAATGATAGGTTTTGCTGCAAATAGTAAATAATAAGTAAAAGCGGAAAGTAAATAGCGGATGTGATCAGTGATGGTAATATGGACCGGGGTCCCATGATGTTCACTAGTGATGTCTCTCTCCCAAAAGATGATAAAACAGCTATGTGAGGTAAACGAATTACAGCTGGGCAATTGACAGAATTATGTGCGCAAACCAATGCTAACTATGTTACAAGAAAGGTACAGGTTCAAAGCATGGGCGGTACGCCAAGGCAAGTAGACCGAAATCCATCTGCATCTACTACTAATCATCCACCTTGAGATATCTATCCAGAACATCTCGCTGGTATTAAGTTGCGAGTCCCACCCATAGTGTAAACTCAAAGCAACAGACAATTGCATTAAAAGAACTTTGCGTAAAGTAAACAATCCTTGCACCCGCGGGCACAAGCACCGTTGTTTTCCCCCTTGTGGCAACAGCACATCCCCTAGACTCATGTTTCTGTCACTCAAGCTAGTCATCGAGGGGCATGAACCCACAATCAAGCATAACGTTCCCTCTTGGAGTCACTACCTACTACTTGGCCAAAGCAATAAATAACAACGGAGAACATGCAAGAATTACTTACGAACATAAATATAAAAGAGGTAGATCAAATATATTACTCAAACACAATCTGAACATAATCTCAAAATCCATCGGATCCCAGCAAACTCATCATAGTAACAGCATAAGGATTACATATGTGCCTCGATCATGTAGGGCAGCTCACGAGGACAAATTAGTGAAGCACAAGAACGGGAGGAGAACATCACATAGCTACTGGTCATGGACCCATGGTCCAAGGGAGACTACTCACAACTCATCCGGGAGGCGTCCATGGTGGTGGAGAGGCTCCCGGTGGTGATCCTCCCCTCCGGCAGGGTGCCGGGAAGAGTTCTCCTGGTGCTCCCGATCTTGGAAGCGCGGCGGCGGCGGAACAGAGCTGAGATCGCGAAAAAGGGTTCCCGTCTCGAGGGTTTCGGGACACGATATAAATATATGCCAAATGGGGGGCATCAGCGGAGGCCTGGGGGGCCCAGGCGCCCCCCCGGCGCGGCCAGGAGGGGGGCCGCGCCACCAGGGCGCCTGGAACCCTGGTGGCCCCCCTCCGGCTGTACTTTATCTACCGGGAAGCTTCTGGAACGCTGATTTTTTATATAATTTTTCTGGGATTTTTCTCGCAGTTCTCGTAATGGGAAAACCTGAAATACGAAAACAGCAGAAAACACAAACTGGCACTGGGGTGCACTGAGTTAATAGGTTAGTCCAAATATGATCAAAAGTGTATGGAAGTGTATAAATATCATAGCAGTATCACCCAAAAGAGGCATGGAGCAAGCAGAAATTATAGATACGTTTTGGACGTATCAAGCACCGCCACTTGGCGCGCCCTGGTTAGCCAGCCACCGGCCAGCTATCGCCCCGGGCCAATGGTAGTGCGCCACCTGGCCCCGCGTCGCCCCTCCTCTCCTCTACTGCGCCAGGCCCGCCAGGCCCACGGGGTGGCCCACCCGAGCCCATCGGGGCCCGTCCCTGAGCCCGGCCGCTGCCGCCACGCGTCCGCAGCCCAAGCGCCCCGCGCCTCCGCCGTACCTCTGCTTCGCGGGCCGCCGCTTGCTCGCCCTGCCCCGCCGTCGTGCTCCGGCGTCGCGCCCCGGCTGAGCCCGTGCGCCTGCCGCTTCCCTCTTGTCCAGGTTCTCTGCCGCCGGCCTCATCCTTTGCCGCTGCCTCTGCCGACCGTGGTGCACAGCTCTGCCGCCGGCGAGCACTTCCGCGACCGCGTCTCCCCATCACCGTCGTGCCTCACCCCGGGCCGGATCCGGTGAGATCCGGCCAGGGAAGCTCTCCATCGCCCGGGTCCGTCGACTCTGCGCTCCTCCACCGCCGTGCTCGCTCGTCGCCGGCCGGATCGGGCCAGATCCGGTCCGGGCCGTGAGGCGCCGGACATGTCCGGAGGAGCCGGATATGACCGACCTCCTCCTTGCCTTGTGCCACTGCCATGTGGGCCCCAGCTGCCAGACGTGTCCGGACGGGCACGGACACGTCCATCCCGAGAGGTTGCTTATTTTGTCTAAGTCCCTGTTCTGCTTAAAAAAGTGTGCATGTTGTGGTGCTTGTAACTTTGTGCTCGGTGCTCCATTTTGCATGAATGATATGTCCAGATGTTCGTTGTGATATGCTCTACATGTTAGTTGCATTTTCATGCATGTAATTGTTCATATGTTGCCTTAATCTTTGTTGCAAAACTACTATGTGATGTTATTGTTAAGTCCTTGTTGTCTGTCAACAATATGTTAGCATGTTTGAGAGGTCACATCTTTGTGCATGTTAGTCCAAATGGAGTGTATGATATGTGAAAATGTTCATTGTGAAGTGCTCTACATGTTGGTGGCTGTTGCATTCATGTTGGGAGCCATATTGCCATGTTTATCTCTATTGCAAAAGTGCATGTGGCTGTTAAGTGCTGAAACTTGTTATGAGATGGTGATTTGTCTTTTTCATATCTTTATGTGTGATTTTGTTTGAGCTACATGTCAATATGTTTTAGAAGCACAATCATGTCATCTTTGCTGTGGTGCAATCAACTTTTCATGATATGCCTTGTGGTGTTTGCAACAAGTTTGCAAAGTGACCTACTCGCTGTTGTTGTTTTCTATGACTTGTGAAAAACTGCTAAGTCTGAAACTATTATGACATGATGCCATGTTTGCTTGATGCCCCACTCAGATCCATGCATGTTTTGGGATGTCCAATGATCATGTCTTGTTGTCCATGTTATGCTCTATCCATTCATGCCCTTGTTTGCATATATGACCTGCTGTAGCTTGTTGTTTTCATGCTCTCAATTTGCTATAAAATGTTTCTGTCAGCCTGTTATCAGCAAGTTGAGTTTTGCCATGTGAATAGCTAGTGTTCTATGCATCCTACGACCATGTGCTTGCCATGAGTAGCTTCATAAACATGTCTTCTTGTTGTTGGTTACATTCACTTGCCATGTTATGCTCTAAGATGAGTTGCACAAGCTTGCAAACATGCCTACTTGTCGTTGTTGCTGCCATGTCTAGTTTATTTTCACTAAAGTCTACGAAACTGATAACCTTTGCAATCTTGCCATGATGTTTTGAGCAAGTTCTAGTGGTGTTTTGTAGTAGCTCGGTGATCATGCTTGTAGTGCTTGACATGTACATGCTTGCCATGCCCTTTGTTGCCATGAAGTGTTATTGTATCATGTTGTTTTGATGTCAACTAAGTGCCATGTTGATGTTTTTGGACAGCTTGTTGTTATATCTTGTTTCATGTGTATGTGATGAACCGTTGCTCCGTTTTGAGCGTGTCCTATATGAAACTTGTGTGTTTTTGCATGTAGATGCATAATAACATGTTGTAAACCTGTTTGGAGTCTGTTTGCTTGATGTTTGGATGTGTTTTGCATCGATGACATGCTTGACTTGTTTTGCTCTTATCTTCTAGGCCATAGCTCCGAATTAAATAAACTTTATATGTAACTTGACTAGAATTTTGAGTAGATTATCATGGTGCATGTTAACTTGCTGTTTAATAACTTTAACTTAATGTTTGTTCAGATCTGGGACGATTTCTAAAATTGCATATGAGGACTTACCGGAATTGTTATATGTTGTTTTCCGGCCTCATTTAAACTTGCCTTGTTGTGTGTTCTTGTTGGCATCATCCCTTGCCATGTTTTGCATCATATAGACTTGTCTTGCATCATACTTGGTTGAGCATTATGTCATGTTCTTGTGTGGTGTGTTTACCATGTTGTGTGCTTCTTCTCGCTAGTTCATATTTCGTTGCAATCGTGAGGATTCGTTCGACTACACTTGGTTCGCCTTCGTGGCTTCTTCTTCGTCTTCTTCATGGACTCGTTCTTCTTCCTTGCGGGATCTCAGGCAAGATGACCGTCTCCTTGGATACCTTTACTATCATTGATATGCTAGTTGTCTCGATGCTATCGCTATATGTCGCGCTACCTATCTTTTGTTGTCAGCCTCTCCTTGTTGCCATAAAACCTCTAACCTTTGACACTTTCCCAGCAAACCATTGTTTGGCTATGTTACCTGCTTGCTCAGCCCCTCTTATAGCGTTGTTAGTTGCAGGTGAAGATGAAGATTGCTCCATGTTGGAACTCGTTGTTGGAATATCACAATATCTCTTAAATATATTAACACACCTATATACTTGGCAATGGGTGGAAGGCTTGGCCTTTTGCTCGGTGTTTTGTCCCACCCATGCCGCCTTAAGAACCGATAAACTGGTGTTATGTTTCTTGATTTTACATTCCTAACGCGGTTGGGTATATGGGGACCCCTTGACAGTTCGTCTTTGAATAAAACTCCTCCAGCAATGCCCAACATTGGTTTTACTTTGCAACATAATAAAAACTTAATTAATTAATTGCATAGGGGGTCATGTCCCTGGGTTCTTAATTCTACATAACAAGGGGGGCCAGTGCTGATGGTGTTGGTCCCAAACTAGAGCCACTTGCGGTGCCACCCAGTTATCTGGGGTCTTCAGTTTCTGTACGTAGTGCTCATCCGGACGTGACCTGAGACGAGATACGCGCGGCTACTATCAGGGTGTCGGCACGCCGGGAGGTCTTGCTGGACTTGTTTTACCATTGTCGAAATGTCTTGTGCACCGGGATTCCGAGTGTGATCGGATTGTCCCTAAGATAAGGGGTAATACTTTTACTTCTGCTGATCATGAGAGCTTGTGATGGGCTAAGTTGGGACACCCCTGCAGGGTTATAATCTTTCAAAAGCCGTGCTCGCGGTTATGTGGTAGATTGGAATTTGTTAATGTCCGGTTGTAGAAAACTTGACAGAGGATCCGAAATAAAACACACCAACCGTGTGAGTAACCGTGGCCGTCTCTTTTCATCTTGAGAAGAGAACACGGTGGGGTTACGTTTGTCTCGTTGGTAGTTCAGGATCTTTAGCAATCGTTACTAGTTTGCGACCGTTTGCGTAGATGCTCATCTTATTCTTGTACTCGTAAGTTAGCCACCATATTATGATTAGCCGCTGCTGCAACGTCACCACTTAACCTCTCCTGGCCCATTTAGCTTTGCTAGTCTTGATACCCATGGTTATGGGATTACTGAGTCCTCATGGCTCACAGATACTACAACAACAGTTGCAGGTGCAGGTCTCCGATGACATGACGTGAGAGCGATGTACTAGTGTTGGAGTTCTTTCTTCTTCTACTTCGTTAGTCTTGGGTTAGGTTCCTGGTCGGGAGCGTGGGATATCAGGATAGATGTCTTTGTGCTTTTCATGTTTACATCCGTAGTCAGATGCCTTGTATGTGATGATGTTGTATTCATGTGAATTTATGACTTGTATGGATCCCCATGTATGTTTGTAATGATATCCATCTTGCTAAGCGCCTGAAATGCAATTGTTCCTCAATCACAAGTTTTATCTAGTGATCGAGATAGAATCGCATCTTGGGCGTTATAATCATCCAACAACAGTAATGGCATAGTCGCTCAAATTTGTCCATAACTAGGGACACGGCTAATCATGATCAGTTTTACACTCTGTAGAGGTTTGCACACTTTACCCACTAGACTCTACCCGAAGATTGAGATGAAGTGTTTCAGAAGTAGTCACCTCCACCCACCGGCAGGCGGTAGACCTACTCATATTTACATCTGCTAGCTTTGCCTGGGCAAGGATCCCACATCCTAATCAACTAAGCCAGATCCCATTTAGCTAGTGGTTGCGCATGGAAGCTACTAGTCACTAAGTCCGTCTGAGCTTTTTGAGCCTGGACGGCACCCACTTACATTCAGAGGGATAAACTACGATGTTCTTGAAACCACCCAACAATACTGTTCGGGCCCACTTAGCCATGGTCATGTCTTTAGAAAAGGAACAAAAAACCATGATGCAACCCTGTCCATCCGGAGGTGAATTATATATTATATTTTTACTCAAGTTGTATTTTATATATATATATATATATATATATATATATATATATATATATATATATATATATATATATATATATATAGTCCTCACATAATCTTGATGCATGCACGAACCAATCCCCGTCTACATAGCATAGAAAGAACACACTACCACGATCTACAATAATGCCATACTAAGCTGAAACTCAGTAGCAATAGCATACTACCATAATATTCCTACACATGCATAATATGGTAATGTGATATATATAACTACATGCATAGAAAATAATAGGATGGAGATGATCAAGGTGTAATTTTCCTGGTACGTTGGATGAAGTTCGTCGCACTCACAATTCCTGATAATTCCACTCGTCATGCTTCGAGCAATCTATCACAAAAGGAAGAAATCCAAATAAACAACCATGCCATACAGAAGAACGAAAAGAACAACAAAACAAATATGGCAAGTTTAAACAAAAACAATATATAGGTTTAATATATAATACAGGTCTTGGGGTGCTATAAGGTGAAAGGTGGAAGGATCAACTCACAAGAGTTAATACATAGAGAGATATTGCTATAAAAGCTTGTGTTTGAGATAATATAGAACAAGGTCAAAAGTATTTGGAGAGCAACATGCAAGTTGTTTGACCTAATGCATGTGACATATGGTCTTGTTTGCTGAAAGAATTAATTGAAAAGAAATACTACAACACAAGTTACAGTGAGATGAAGTATGAATTGAATTTGAATTCAAAACAGGTCAAAAATTGTTTGAATATTGAGTATACATGATATCAGATAGTATTGGATACAAGTTTTAATATGCAAAAGGAACCAATTGGAATGGTGTCACGGTTCTCCCGATATGAAAAATGAAGGTATGAGTTCAAATTTGAATTGGTTAGAAGTAGAGGGCAAAAGTAGAGGCACATCACCCTGGACGGCGACAGAACCAACTATCGATGGAACTTCGGGTGGCGAAGATCTTCTCGAGCTCCGTGGACTCGATTCTAGGGATGAACTAGAGCGGCGAGAGTGGGAATCGGACAAGGGAGTCGCGTAGGTGCCGTTGTAGTTCGATATGGATCAAATCACGGAGCAAACAGGGAGATCAGGTGTGATCCATGTGACGGCGGTGTCGTGCTGAAAAGGGACCCAGACGAGAGGTAGGAGATAATGGCGGCTCCCGCTGTCATCGATAGAGGTGGAGTAGAGATGCAGACAGGTCGGGTCTCAGGGACGACATCAGGGGTGACGTGTTCAGGGCTAATGCTGGGCCAATCTGGCTGCTGCGCTGCTGTTAGGCCTGCTCCACTGCACGCTGCTTTCGTGCGGGCGAGGGGTAGGCAAATGGGCTGCTGGCTCGGTTTGAAATAGGTTTAGTTTTTTTCTTTAAACAAAAAACAGTAAATGAATATAGCGAGATGACTGCCAATTTACATCCTAAGAACAAAAATACCAGAACACTCACGAAATTATATTCACTAAAATAGAAAATACTGAACATTTTTTCAGTCCGAAATACTTACATAAAATACCTATAATATTTTTATAAACTTTATTTTGGCACTTATAAAATATCCCAAAAATATATATTTTTCAAATCCAGAGAAAATGCAAATAACATTTAAAACATATCCAACTCATTAATATTAAAGGAGTCATATTACTTTCCCTCACAATATTTTTTTATTTTGAGTTAGAATTGTTTTAAATATTCAAAATCCAAATGGGAGAATATTCAATTATTCACCAATATTTTTCTTTCAGGAAGTCATGTTATCCTCTCTCGTTTTTGAATTGATGATATTATGAATATTCTCAAACCCGAAATAAGAACTAACTGAATAATTGGGAAAGTCCTTTTATTCCCTCTCATTTAATATTCAATTAAAATTGCAAAAGCTTCAAATCCTCGTCAAATTCAATTAACAACAAGCAACACAAGCAAGTTTTATTTAATCATATTTAAATAATTAACATTCCAAAATTCAAAAAAATTGGATGTTACAAATCTACCACCCTTAAAATGAATCTCGTCCCCGATATCTGAAGAGGCTAGAAAGAAAAGGCTAAGGTCAGGGTATCCTTGAATATCCATTGTTCATCCGAGAGTTTGGAGTACTACCACCCTTAGAATAAGAGTCATCAGTCATCAAAAATCTTACCCCTTCGATGAAATTCTTCACACATATGTCTGACACTCCTTTGATATTTTTGAATCCTCTATCAAAAGAGTGTTCTTCCAAATCCCGGGCCTTCATGGCTAATAGGTCATACACAAATTCTAAACAACAACGATTCTCTCATGGAGCTCAAGAAGAAGAATTCCTTCGAGGTTCCTGCAGAAAACGGTATTGGCTTATTCTCACCGTATAACCTACCACTACCGCAGGATGCTGCTAACGTGACACTACGATTAGAGACCTTTTGACGAAACTTTGTGCGATGCAATAATCGCAAACGGTGGTGTAAAATAACCGTCAAAAAAGGTGTAAAACGTTTGCGATGGCGGGTACATCAAACACGGTTCAAATTTTACTTGCATGTGTGATGATGGGCATACAGTTGATCCAGATGAACTGTTTGCGATTAGACAGAACAACAAAAATAGGCAACCTTATCAATGTGTGTGTGCGATATACGGCATACAGTTCACTCTGATGATTTTTTTACTGTTAGGGAAAGCAACAGAAACAGTCAACCAAATCAAGGTGTGAGTGATATACGGCATACGGTTCACTCGAATGAACTATTTGGATTAGGGAAGAGAACATCATCAGTTCAACTTAACAAGATGTGTGTGATAGCGGCTAACAGGCCCAGAGGTTACTTTGAGAACAAGTACACAGAGGTTAATTTGACATACATGACTTATAAGTTTCACGGAAATCATATCACTTATTTTGAAAACATTTAATTGTGTTGAATGTATATAGTGCTTCGTCCTAGTAGTTGAATTAAGCTCGAGGTCCATATTTTGGAAACATGTTATAATGGAACGGGATAGACCATCATTCAAGCCAATCAACATGTGTTCAAAAAAACAAAAATTATCAAAAGGTAACAAGATAGACCTTCTTCAAGCCAATCAACACATGTGTTCAAAAAACAAAAAATGTGAAAAATTTACAAAACAAAGACCATCCATCTAGTTAATATCGAGTACACTTCCCATCCGGTCACCCATCTCATGACTACTCCAACCTGAGCAAAGTTAACTTGGAAGTTCTGTTAGATGAGCTATCGGTAGGGAAGCTGGTCCTTGCTATTGTAGGATCCTTCTTTGCATCCTTTATTGTGCAACACAATGGAAACGGTTCAACTGAACAAGATATGTGTGATACGCGGCAAACAGGTCCGTGATCAGAAATGTGTGCGAAGACCAATAATAACACAGACGATTTCTACTAATTAGCCGTGTAATTTGCTCTGTCTACAGAAGAATAAAATGTATGTATGTGTGTATATATATATATATATATATATATATATATATATATATATATATATATATAT
>LR738712.1:97457602-97473538 GCA_902687465.1 Secale cereale
TATATATAACTGAAATAAACATCCAATTACATAAGTGACTATACAGATCATTCGCACACACCTCAATAAACAATTACATGCATTCTAAAGTAGGAGAAACGATCGTCTAGTCATCTACTTCTTGTGACGCTCCCGCCACTACTCAGTGGCTCGATCCCTCGTCTGGGGCATGAAAAAGACACTTTCTCATGTCAACGATCCGCATGTACATCTCGTAGCTTGTGTACGCGTCCTTGGCCGCGTACTTGACGTGTTGTTCATCCAGTCTCTCATGCCAAACACTGTGCCACGCGTTCTTGTACTTCTTGCTCTCATCCTTCATCTTCATGTAGTAGGGGTCGATAATGGTCGAGGCGAGGTCAACCAGGGAGTTTAGTTTGTTGTTGTCGCTGCTCGAGACCTTGTAGTGGTCCTGGATGTTGACAATATTCCGACATTTCAAGCCCAAAACCTTGAGCGCTTTTAGATCGTTAGTGGTGTCCACCATAGCGAAATTGTAGTCAGAGTTGTTGATAAACCTGGAGAAACGCTCGCAAGGCCTTGTGACCAGGTGGTAGTGGTAGACGAGGACGTCATGTCACATGCACAATTGGGCGACGCTAACCTTCTGATCGTGCCTGGCATGACCGATGGTGTACTTGAGGTCGAAGGCGACCACTTGGTACTTGTCCTCGGCACGGAACTACTCCATAGTTTGGATGGAGCTCTCCACCGACACCGAATCGTTCGTGTACACCACCAAGAGGGCATTCCCCCTCACGTGGGTGTCCACTACGTGATGCGTGGTGAACTGCCCGCTGTTATCGTCGTCGGCCGCTGGGAGCGCCATTGGAACCGCTGGATGTCCTCTCTGTATGTGTCATCGTGGGTGTGCTTATTGTGCCGTGTGACGCGAGAGATGAAGGTAAATGGTCGCAGGAATAAATGGGGGCCGGGCGGCCTGGATTATGGACGCGTCCACATGGCAGTTTTTGCAGCGGGTAACTGCATTGTCGCGCTGCGCCCGGCGCAACCCCATGCACACGAACGTGCGTGATCGTGTGCCGGCCCCAAACACTGGCAACGTGCATGGAGGGATGAGGGAAGAGCACTCGGAGGGACACGAGAGCAGAGCGCGCCACGGCCGCCTCAACCGCAAGCAACCACACGCATAGAGCAGTTGAATACGCAGGAAATAGTCGCCTACAAGCTGGTCGACAGTTGCATCGCTACATAGAGAGTGGCCGTGTACTACTACCTCCGTCTTGGTCTATAGTCCCCTTTATATTCTTTGCCATACTTTGCCCTCTAATTTAACCAAAAAAATGTTAATGCATGTTATAAAAATTATATAATTGGAAACTATGTTCAAATACGAATCCAACTATATAATCTTTGGCAACTTGCACTCGTATTTTATTAGTTAAATCCTACTTATAAACCAGGATGGGAGTATAGTAGGTAATTAAATCGCAAATGTTTTTTTATTAACTGTATGTGTACGTGGTCTTTCATCCTCCTCTCACACGTCTTGTCACTCCGCTGCCGCAGACAGGTTACAGCGCAAGCTTGCGCAACGTGCGGGGGCGTTCTTTTGGACAAATGGTGGCGCCAATGAATCGTCGGTGAGCCCGGTCGTGCGCAACCTTGCAGGTTCCTGCATGAGCTTCCAGCCCGACTCGGTGAAATCCCCAAAATCCCAATGCTTACCGGCCTGCTATATAAACCCTCGCGGCCGGCGAGTCCTACGTCACACCCCTCCCTCCTTGTAGCTTATCCCGTCTGCTTCTCTCACAATCTCCAATGGCACAGGTCCATCGCCGTCGCTCAGCCACTCCGTCGTGATCAGAGCACAGCTCCAGCTGGGAGGCTACACCGCGGCGGCGGCGCAGTCCCCGATGTAGTGTAGTGTGCGTGGCGTCCCTATTGGGTGTGCGCAAAACACCCACCACACGATCGGCCGCCGCTGCCCGTCGGTAGCTGTTGCCGGCCGCTGTTGGCGCCACACCACCGTTAAAAGCCAGGTCCATCGCCCGCTCCGCTGTCACAGCCGGAATGCAGGAGGTGGTCGTCGTGGCCGCCACCCCACTACCGGCCACCATGGCCATCACCCGCTCCGCCACCGCGGCCTGAAGGTGGGAGGTGGTGGTCATGGCCGCCACCCCATCGTCGACCGCCGTGGCCGCCAGCCCATCGTCGACCACCGGGGTCATCACCCACTCTGCCACCACCGCCCGAAGGCAGGAGGCGGAGGTGGATGCATGCACGTGCATCAACGACCTTGTACGCTACACCGAGTTCCTATGGGAGGAGGAGGAGCGCCTCGTCGAGCATGAAAAGAGCCTTACCTCCGTCGTGGACGCGGCACACACCGCCTCAGAGGCGAGGAATCAGGAGATCTACGAGGAGAACCACCGCTTAGAGAGGGGCCGTCTGGAGCGGCAGAGGGCGTTCGAGGTGAGTGTCGCTGAAGGTGCAGCAGTGGCAGGCACCGTATTGTAGTTGTCCAGCTCGTCGGTAGGCTCCACCTCCTCTGCCTCTTACTGGGCGCGCTAGGCAGAGGAGAGGCTGCCAAAAGTAGTACAAAGCCCCTCCGTAGTAGTAGTAGTATTTAGGGGCTATTTTGTTCAGTTCATCTGATTATAGATGTGGTCGAATTGTACAACGTACTTAAAATTAGCTAGTATATAAAGTAGAACTAGCTATTTCGGTACGTGGTTGGCAACAATTGGGGAAAAGTTTGGTCGGTTCAGCTGTTGAGTTGAACTGTTTGTATAAAGAATGACTACTTAATCTATGTTGAAATATATGCTTAATTACTGAATTTTAGTTGCAAAATTTAGATACTGCTAGTGATTTTCAGCTGCATATTTTGACAAATCGCGGTGTTACAAGGTTGACAAATGGCAATGTTACTAGATCAACAAATGTCAATCTTTCCAGTTTGACAAATGGCAACATACCCAATATAACATATGCAAATCTTACCAAATTGTTGATAATTGGTTGCACACGGGTCATCCAAAACAACCGTTTGCGTTGAAGAGATGCACAAATCCTGCTCTCACTTTGCATACGGGTGTTCTATCTAAAGCGTTTGCGATCAAGAGGTGCACAAATCCTGCTCGACACATTTTCCCTTGGCTTCCTAGGGAAGTTGTCGATCTGCATACGGGTGTTCTAACTAAAACGTTTGCGATGAGTGTTTTATATTTAAAAACCATTGATGTTTTTTTCAAAAGAAAATCGTTTGATAAGTATGTACATTAAGAGAGATAAACGCAAGATCTCTCAAACCATATCTTTAATTCAGTCACACTGCAAATTTATATTCATATGATCGAAATACAGTATAAACCCAAGAAATAAAACTATTTCCGGCGGCGGCGGAGGCGGCGTGCCGCACCGTCGTTGTTATCCTCCGGGACGCTATTGTTGAAGTCTTTAAGGCAGCACAGAATGTTCTTCACTTGTAAATCAAACATCATGTCGTCGCGCGATCGACGGGCGGGGCGCGGGAGGACTGCAGCTGGCGGCGCTGAGAGGTAGCGGTCGACGGCGGCGTGCCATGCCGCTGAGGGGGGCGCAAGCACGGGCACAAGCGCGGCGGGTGCAGCCAAATGCACGGGGGTCAGCGCCACGGTGGGTGGAGGGGCGCGCACGGACACGGGCACGGGCGCTGGTGCTGGCATGTACACGAGCTCACGCGGGTCCGCGGAGACCTCGCAGACGCCTGCGGCTTCCAGCTCTGCGATAGTGCTCCGCGACCAGCCCGTCAATGCTATGGGGATGGTCACTGGCGCAGGCGCGGGAAGGGAGCTGGGACAGGAACGAGGGCAGCAACCGTCGCCGCCAGCTCATTCTGGGCCATGTTCATGAGGCACCATACCTCCTTATTTTTTATCTCCTCCGGCTCGGAGTCGACTTTACCAAACTTGAAGACTAGTGGCAGATGATCCTTCTTCTCCATGGCGTTGGTGGAGGTCTACGGGAGGGAGGGGAATGGGAGGCGAACAGTAAGGCCGCCCGTATTAAGCAGCGGCTCAGGCGCCATTAATGGAGAGGAAGGAGGGCGGCCATGGAAGTCAAAGGGCTCGCTTCCGAGTGAGCCTCTGCAGCGTACAGCTCGCACGCTTCCCGATGAGCCTGTGCATTGGAGAAGAGCTTGCACGCCTATCGGTCAGCCTGCGCACTGGACTGCGCTTGCACGCCTCCCGTTCAGTCAAGCAGTTGTCCGCACGACACCTCCTATAGGCATTAAAACCAAGACACATGGTGTCACGTGAATGGTTAACATAACGCACACGGTTTGAATTATACAAACATTTGCGATGTTAGAGTGGCAGGTATTTGTTGCAAAATGCCTTTGTGGGCTGTTATTCGAGTGTGCCTCCTCTCAAAATGGACACAAAAAATACCACAACATGTCGGGTGCCATTCCATGATAGCATGCCAAGTTTCATGAATTTCAGACGAGTTTTGCATTTGCTAGAATTTAAAAACAAAGTATCTCAATGTTTTGCCGGCAATCAACAGTGCTCTAGTGTTTGAAATTCATTCCCATTTCTTGCATGGGGCCTAAGCCTGCACCCAAGGACAAAGATTTGATTTTTCAACAAATTTATATGCACTGGAGCATGTGCATGTAGTTCAAATTTGAATTTTGCACATAAAATGCCTAGAAAACACAGTTAATGTATAAATGTCCAAACGAACCCCAAAAAATTCCAAAATTTTACACAACACTCATGTTGTTCTATGTTGACACTAGAAATTTTTTGAAAGCAATAAGAGGCAGCGGATATCATTTCGTCCCCAAAGGTGGCATGTTCCCTACCGAAACCATCACGCTTGTTGTGAGAAGCTCTGGTTTGTGAGAAACTTATACCCAAACCTACCCCAAATGGGACAAAATAATTACCACGTCATGTTGATGCCACTCCATGATAGCATACCAAGTTTCATGAATTTCAGATGGGTTTTCCATTTACTAGAATTTAAAAACCAGGTATCTCAATGTTTGCGGCCGAGTGATGGTGGCATGGTGTTTAATATTCATTCCCATTTCTTGCATGAGACCTAAGCATGCAACCAAGGACACAGATTTTAATTTTCAACCAATTTATATGCATTAGAGCATGTGCATGTAGTTCAAATTTTAATTATGCACATAAATGCATTGAAAACTCAATTAATGCATAAAAATGTCCAAATGAACCCCGAAAAATCCCAAAAATTGACACAACACTCCCGTTGTTCTATGTTGACACAAGATTTTTCTAAAGCAATAAGAGGCAATCAATATCGTTCTGTCCCCAAAGGTGGGACATTCCCTACCGAAACCATCATGCTTGTTGTGAGAAGCTCTGGTTTGTGAGAAGCATATACCCAAACCTGGCCCAAATGGGACAATTTTTTTACCACGACATGTTGATGCCGCTCCACAATAGCATGCCAAGTTTCATGAATTTGATGGGTTTTGGATTTACTAGAATTTAAAAACCAAGTATCTCAATGTTTGCTGCCGAGTGAAAGTGGCAGGGTGTTTGACATTCATTCCCATTTCTTGCATGGGACCTAAGCATGCAACCAAGGACACATATTTGAATTTTCAACCAATTTATATGCATTAGAGCATGTGCATGTAGTTCAAATTTGAATTATACACATAAATGCATTGAAAACTCAATTAATGCATAAAAATGTCCAAATGAACCCTGAAAAATCCCAAAAATTGACACAACACTCATGTTATTCTATGTTGACACGAGAATTTTTTTGAAAGCAATAAGAGGCAATGGATATTGTTTCGTCCCCAAAGGTGGGGCGTTCCCTACCGAAACCATCAGGCTTGTTGTGACAAGCTCTGGTTTGTGAGAAGCATATCCCCAAACCTGCCCCAAATGGGACAAAAAAACTACCATAGCATGTTGTTGCCGCTCCATGATAGCATGCCAAGTTTCATGAATTTCAGACGAGCTTTGGATTTACTATAATCTAAAAACTATGTATCTCAACGGTTGCGGCCGAGTGATGGTGGCAGGGTGTTTGACATTCATTTCCATTTCTTGCATGGGACCTAAGAATGCAACCAAGTAAATAGATTTGAATTTTCAACTAATTTATATGCATTAGAGCATGTGTCTGCAGTTCAAATTTGAATTATGCACATGAATGCATAGAAAACTCAGTTAATGTATAAAAATGTCCAAGCAAACCCCGAAAAATCCCAAAAATTGTCACAACACTCGTGTTGTTCTGTGTTGACACGAGAAATATTTTGAAAGTAAGAAGAGGCAACAGATATCGTTTCGTCCCCCAAGGTGGCATGTACCCTACCGAAACCATGAGGCTTGTTGTGAGAGAAGCTCTGGTTTGCGAGAAGCTTATACCCACACTTGCCCCAAATGGGACAATATTTTTACCACGGCATGTCGTTGTCGTTCCATTATATCATGTTAAGTTTCTTGAATTTCAAACGAGTTTTCAATTTACAAGAATTTTAAAACCATATATCTCAATGTTAGCGGCCGAGCGACAGTGTCAAGGTGTTTGACATTCGTTCTCATTTCTTTCATGTGACCTAATCTTGCAACCAAGGACAAACATTTGATTTTGCAACCCGTTTTTATGAACTAGAGCATGTGCATGTAGTTCAATTCTGAATTATGCACGTAAATGCCTAGAAAGCTCAATTAACGTATAAAAATGTCCAAAGGATCCCCGAAAAAATCCAAAATTTAACATGACACTCCTGTTGTTCTATGTTGACACCAGGAAAAAAATTGAAAAGAAGAAGAGGCGACGAATATCGTTTTGTCCACAAAGGTGGCACGTTTCCCTAACGGAACTATGAGGCTTCTTGTGAGAAGCTTATACCATAACCTGCCCCAAATGGGACAATATTTTTACCCCAATATGTTGATGCCATTCCATGATAGCATGCCTGTTTCCCTAACGGAACTATGAGGCTTCTTGTGAGAAGCTTATACCATAACCTGCCCCAAATGGGATAATATTTTTAGCCCAATATGTTGATGCCATTCCATGATAGCATGCCAAGGTTCATGAATTTCAGACGGGTTTTTGGATTTACTATAATTACAAAAGCAAGTACCTCAACATTTGTCGGAGAGCCACGGTGACGTGGTGTTCAAAATTCATCCCCATTTCTTCCCTGGGACATAACCATAAACCCATGGACACATATATGATTTTACAACCCATGTTGGTGCACCAGAGCATGTGCATATGCTTTAATTTTGAATTGTGCACCTGAAATGGCTAGAAAACCAATTTAATGTATAAAATTTCCAAACAAACCGTGAATAATTCCAGTTTTTTATGACACACATATAGTTGCATATTCACTACAGATAAAAGGTCTAGCAATTCAAACACCGTTCATTGCCGCTGTGACCACATTATGTTATTCAAATCAAGGTGAAAAATCAAGTAGATCCCACACAGTTTACTATCACCAGCCATGTGAAATGCGGTACAAAATATCCTGGAGCACCGTCGGTGTATAATACGCATATGGCTTATGAGAGAAGGTGCGTCAACTACAGTGCACAGCAGGTGTGTCCAGCACACTAGCTCGCTCCCCAAATATCATTTCACTGTTCAATCGTCGTCGGTGAAAGATGGGGATGTTGGAAATATGCCCTAGAGGCAATAATAAAAGTATTATTATTATATTTCCTTGTTCATGATAATTGTCTGTTATTCATGCTTGAATTGTATTGTACGGAAACAGCAATACATGTGTGAATATATAGACCACAATGAGTCCCTGGTAAGCCTCTAGTTACTAGCTCGTTGATCAACAGTTGGTCACGGTTTCCTGACCATGGACATAGGATGTCAGTGATAACGGGATCACATCATTAGGAGAATGATGTGATGGACAAGACCCAATCCTGAGCCTAGCACGAGATCGTATAGTTCGTAATGCATAAGCTTTTCTAGTGTCAAGTATTTATTCCTTAGACCATGAGGTTGTGCAACTCCCGGATACCGTAGGAATATTTTGGGTGTGCCAAACGTCACAACATAACTGGGTGGCTATAAAGGTACGCAACGGGTACCTCCGAAAGTGTCTGTTGAGTTGGTACGAACCGAGACTGGGATATTGTCACTCCGTATGACGGAGAGGTACCTCTGGGCTCTCTCGGTAAGACAACATCATAATGAGCTCAAAGTGACTAAGGAGTTAGTCATGGGATGATGGATTACGGAACGAGTAAAGAGACTTGCCATGACGAGATTGAACAAGGTATCGGGTATACCGACGATCGAATCTCGGGCAAGTACCGTACCGATAGACAAAGGGAATAACATACGTGATTGAGTGAATCCTTGACACAGTGGTTCATCCGATGAGATCATCGAGGAACACGTGGGAACCAACATGGGTATCCAAATCCCGCTGTTGGTTATTGACCGGAGAGTCGTCTCGGTCATGTCTGCGTGTCTCCCGAACCCGTAGGGTCTACACACTTAAGGTTCGGTGACGCTAGGGTTGTAGAGATACATGCACATGGAAACCCGAATGTTGTTCGGAGTCCCGGATGAGATCCCGGATGTCACGAGGAGTTCCGGAATGGTCCGGAGGTAAAGAATGATATATAGGAAGTCCAGTTTCAGCCATCGGGTGAACTCCGGTGGTCACCGGGAGTGTCCCGGGACCACTGGAGGGGTCCCGGGGGTCCACCGGGTGGGGCCACCCATCCCGGTGGGTCCCCTAGGCCGCAAGGGGGAAGGGGCCAGCCCCTAGTGGGCTGGCGCACCACATGGGCCCCCCCCCTCCATGCGCCTAGGGTTGAAACCCTAGGGGGAGGGGGCGCTCCCTATGCCTTGGGGGGCAAGTCTACCCCCCTGGCCGCCGCCCCTCTGGAGATCTGATCTCCCAAGGCCGGCGCCCCCCCTGGCCCCTATATATAGTGGGGGGAGAGGGCAGCCGCACCCCAAGCCTCTGGCGCCTCTCCCCCCTCCCGTCACACTTCCTACTCCTTACGCAGGGCGCCGGCGAAGCCCTGCAGGATTTCCTGTTGCATCCACCACCACGCCGTCGTGCTGCTGGATCTCCGACAACCTCTCCTGCGCCCTTGCTGGATCAAGAAGGAGGAGACATCGATGTACCGTACGTGTGTTGAACGCGGAGGTGCCGTCCGTTCGGCGCTGGGATCATCGGTGATGAGGATCACGAAGAGTACGACTACTTCATCCACGTTTCTTCGAACGCTTCCGCACGCGATCTACAAAAGGGTATGTAGATGCACTCCATTATGCTCGTTGCTAGATGACTCCTTAGATTGATCTTGGTGAAGCGTAGGAAAATTTTTGAATTCTGCTACGTTCCCCAACAGTGGCATCTGAGTTAGGTCTTTGCGTAGCATCTTGCACGAGTAGAACACAAACAAGTTGTGGGCGTTGAGTTTGCTCAATTTTCTTGCCGTTACTAGTCCAATCTTGATTCGGCGGCATCGTGGGATGAAGCGGCCCGGACCGACCTTACACGTACGCTTACGTGAGACTGGTTCCACCGACAGACATGCACTAGATGCATAAGGTGGCTGGCGGGTGTCTGTCTCTCCCACTTTAGTCGGATCGGATTCGATGAATAGGGTCCTTATGAAGGGTAAATAGAAATTGACAAATCACGTTGTGGTTTTGGCATAGGTAAGAAACGTTCTTGCTAGAAAACCTATAGAAGCCACGTAAAAACTTGCAACAACAATTAGAGGTCGTCTAACTTGTTCTTGCAGCATGTGCTATGTGATGTGGTATGGCCAAGAAGATGTGATGAATGATATATGTGATGTATGAGATTGATCATGTTCTTGTAATAGGAAATCACGACTTGCATGTTCATGATAATGACAACCGGCATGAGCCATAGGAGTTGTCTTAATTATTGTATGACCTGCGTGTCACTGAATAACGCCATGTAATTACTTTACTTTATTGCTAAACGTTAGCCATAGTAGTAGAAGTAATAGTTGGCGTGACGACTTCATGAAGACACAATGATGGAGATCATGATGATGGAGATCATGGTGTCGAGCCGGTGACAAAGATGATCATGGTGCCCCGAAGATGGAGATCGAAGGAGCAAGATGATATTGGCCATATCATGTCACTTTATTTGATTGCATGTGATGTTTATCATGTTTATGCATCTTGTTTACTTAGAACGACGGTAGTAAATAAGATGATCTCTCACTTAAAATTTCAAGAATTGTGTTCCCCCTAACTGTGCACCGTTGCTAAGGATCGTTGTTCCGAAGCACCACGTGATGATCGGGTGTGATAGGCTCTAACGTTCGCATACAACGGGTGTAAGCCAGATTTACACACGCAATACACTTAGGGTTCACTTGACGAGCCTAGCATGTACAGACATGGCCTCGGAACACGGAAGACCGAAAGGTCGAACATGAGTCGTATAGAAGATACGATCAACATGAAGATGTTCACCGTTGATGACTAGTCCGTCTCACGTGATGATCGGACACTGGCTAGTCGATTCGGATCATGTATCATTTAGATGACTAGAGAGATGTCAATCTGAGTGGGAGTTCATTAAAATTTAATTAAGATGAACTTAATTATCATGAACTTAGTCTAAATTCTTTACAATATGTCTTGTAGATCAAATGGCCCACGCTCATGTCACCCTCAACTTCAACGCGTTCCTAGAGAAATCCAAGCTGAAAGACGATGGTAGCAACTATACGGACTGGGTCCGTAACCTGAGGATCATCCTCATAGCTGCCAAGAAAACTTATGTCCTAGAAGCACCGCTAGGTGACGCTCCCGTCCCGGCAAACCAAGATGTTATGAACGCTTGGCAGTCGCGTTGTGATGATTACTCCCTGGTTCAGTGCGGCATGCTCTACAGCTTAGAATCGGGGCTCCAAAAGCGTTTTGAGCACCACGGGGCATATGAGATGTTCCAAGAGCTAAAAATGGTTTTCCAGGCTCATGTCCGAGTTGAGAGATATGATGTCTCCAACGCATTCTATAGCTGTAAGATGGAGGAAAACAGTTCTGTCAGTGAGCACATCCTCAAGATTTCTGGGTTGCACAACCGCTTGTCCCAGTTGGGAATGAATCTCCCAGACGAAGCGGTCGTTGACAGAATCCTCCAGTCGCTCCCACCTAGCTACAAGAGCTTCGTGTTGAACTTCAATATGCAGGGGATGGAGAAGTCCATTCCCGAGGTGTATTCAATGCTGAAATCAGCGGAGGTGGAGATCAAGAAAGAGCATCAAGTGTTGATGGTCAATAAAACCACTAAGTTCAAGAAGGGCAAGGGTAAGAAGAACTTCAAGAAGGACGGCAAGGGAGTTGCCGCGCCCGGTAAGCCAGTTGCCGAGAAGAAGCCAAAGTATGGACCCAAGCCTGAGACTGAGTGCTTTTATTGCAAGGGAACGGGTCACTGGAAACGGAACTGTCCCAAGTACTTAGCGGACAAGAAGGCCGGCAACGTCAAAGGTATATGTGATATACATGTTATTGATGTGTACCTTACCAGCGCTCGTAGTAGCTCCTGGGTATTTGATACCGGTGCAGTTGCTCATATTTGTAACTCAAAGCACGAGCTGCGGAATAAGCGAAGGCTGGCGAAGGACGAGGTGACGATGCACGTCGGGAATGGTTCCAAGGTCGATGTGATCGCCGTCGGCACACTGCCTCTACATCTACCCTCGGGATTAGTTTTAAACCTTAATAATTGTTATTTAGTACCAGCTTTGAGCATGAACATTGTATCTGGATCTCGTTTGATGCGAGATGGCTTCTCATTTAAATCCAAGAATAATAGTTGTTCTATTTATTTGAGAGATATGTTTTATGGTCATGCCCCGCTGGTCAATGGTTTATTTTTGATGAATCTCGATCGTGATGATACACATGTTCATAGTGTGAATGCCAAAATATGTAAAGTTGGCAATGATAGTCCCACATACTTGTGGCATTGCCGCCTTGGTCATATTGGTGTCAAACGTATGAAGAAGCTTCATGCTGATGGACTTCTGGAGTCTCTTGATTATGAATCATTTGACACGTGCGAACCATGCCTCTTGGGCAAGATGACCAAGACTCCGTTCTCCGGAACAATGGAGCGAGCAACCAACTTATTGGAAATCATACATACCAATGTGTGCGGTCCAATGAGTGTTGAGGCTCGCGGAGGCTATCGTTATGTTCTCACCCTCACAGATGACTTGAGTAGATATGGGTATATCTACTTGATGAAACACAAGTCTAAGACCTTTGAAAAGTTCAAGGAATTTCAGAATGAGGTTGAGAATCAACGTGACAGGAAAATAAAGTTCTTCCGATCGGATCGTGGGGGTGAATATTTAAGTCATGAATTTGGCACGCACCTTAGGAACTGTGGAATTGTTTCACAATTGACACCGCCCGGAACACCTCAGCGTAACGGTGTGTCCGAACGTCGAAATCATACTTTGTTGGACATGGTGCGATCTATGATGTCTCTCACCGATTTACCGCTATCTTTTTGGGGTTATGCTTTAGAGACTGCCGCATTCACTTTAAATAGGGCTCCGTCGAAATCCGTTGAGACGACACCGTATGAACTTTGGTTTGGCAAGAAACCTAAGTTGTCGTTTCTAAAAGTTTGGGGTTGCGATGCTTATGTCAAGAAACTTCAACCTGAGAAGCTCGAACCCAAATCGGAAAAATGCGTTTTCATAGGATACCCAAAGGAAACGATTGGGTACACCTTCTACCACAGATCCGAAGGCAAAGTCTTTGTTGCCAAGAATGGATCCTTTCTGGAGAAAGAGTTTCTCTCGAAAGAAGTGAGTGGGAGGAAAGTAGAACTTGATGAGGTGATAGTCACCCCTCCCGAACCGGAAAGTAGCGCAGCGCAGGAAATTGTTCCTGAGGTGCGTGCACCGACAAGGGAGGAACTTAATGATGATGATCATGAAGATACAGATCAAGTTACTACTGAACTTTGAAGGTCCACAAGGACACGTTCCGCACCAGAGTGGTACGGCAACCCTGTCATGGGAATCATGTTGTTAGACAACGGTGAACCTTCAAACTATGAAGAAGCGATGACGGGCCCGGATTCCAATAAATGGCTTGGAGCCATGAAATCCGAGATAGAATCCATGTATGAAAACAAAGTATGGACTTTGGTGGACTTGCCCGATGATAGGCATGACATAGAAAATAAATGGATATTTAAGAAGAAGACAGACGCGGATGGTAATGTGACCATCTATAAGGCTCGGCTTGTCGCTAAGGGTTATCGACAAGTTCAAGGGATTGACTACGACGAGACATTCTCTCCCATAGCGATGTTGAAGTCAGTCAGAATCATGTTAGCAATTGCCGCATTCTATGACTATGAGATATGACAAATGGACGTCAAAATGGCATTCCTTAATGGCTTCCTCAAGGAAGAGTTGTATATGATGCAGCCGGAAGGTTTTGTCGATCCAGAGAATGCTAACAAGGTATGCAAGCTCCAGCGCTCGATTTTTACGGGCTGGTGCAAGCATCTCAGAGTTGGAATATTCGCTTTAATGATGTGATCAAAGCGTTTGGCTTTATAGAGACTTGGGGAGAAGCCTGTATCTACAAGAAAGTGAGTGGGAGCTCTGTAGCATTTCTCATATTATATGTGGATGACATATTGCTGATGGGAAATGATATAGAATTCTTGGAAAGTTTAAAGGCCTACTTGAATAAGAGTTTTTCAATGAAGGACCTTGGAGAAGCTGTTTATATATTAGGCATCAAAATCTATAGAGATAGATCAAGACGCCTCATTGGTCTTTCACAAAGCACATACCTTGACAAGATATTGAAGAAGTTCAATATGGATCAGTCCAAGAAAGGGTTCTTGCCTGTTTTGCAAGGTATGAGATTGAGCAAGGCTCAGTCCCCGACCACGGCAGAAGATAGAGAAAAGATGAATGTCATTCCCTATGCCTTGGCCATAGGTTCTATCATGTATGCCATGCTGTGTACCAGACCTGATGTGAACCTTGCCATAAGTTTGGTAGGGAGGTATCAAAGTGATCCCGGTATGGAACACTGGACAGCGGTCAAGAACATCCTAAAGTACCTGAAGAGGACTAAGGATATGTTTCTCGTTTATGGAGGTGACGAATAGCTCGTCGTAAAGGGTTGCGCCGATGCTAGCTTCGACATAGATCTGGATGACTCTAAGTCACAAACCGGATACGTGTATATTTTGAATGGTGGAGCAGTCAGCTGGTGCAGTTGCAAGCAAAGCGTCGTGGCGCATTTTGCATGTGAAGCGGAGTACATAGCTGCTTGCGAAGCAGCACAAGAAGGAGTCTGGATGAAGGAGTTCATCACCGACCTAGGAGTCATTCCAAGCGCGTCAAGCCCGATGACTCTCTTCTGTGACAACACTGGAGCTATTGCCATTACCAAGGAGCCCAGGTTTCACAAGAAGACCAAGCACATCAAGCACCGTTTCAACTCCATCCGGAATTATGTTCAAGATGGAGACATAGATATTTGTAAAGTGCATACGGATCTGAATGTCGCAGACCCGTTGACTAAACCTCTTCCACGGGCAAAACATGATCAACACCAGAACTCTATGGGTGTTCGATTCATCACAATGTAACTAGATTATTGACACTAGTGCAAGTGGGAGACTGTTGGAAATATGCCCTAGAGGCAATAATAAAAGTATTATTATTATATTTCCTTGTTCATGATAATTGTCTGTTATTCATGCTTGAATTGTATTGTACGGAAACAGCAATACATGTGTGAATATATAGACCACAATGAGTCCCTGGTAAGCCTCTAGTTACTAGCTCGTTGATCAACAGATGGTCACGGTTTCCTGACCATGGACATAGGATGTCAGTGATAACGGGATCACATCATTAGGAGAATGATGTGATGGACAAGACCCAATCCTGAGCCTAGCACGAGATCGTATAGTTCGTAATGCATAAGCTTTTCTAGTGTCAAGTATTTATTCCTTAGACCATGAGGTTGTGCAACTCCCGGATACCGTAGGAATACTTTGGCTGTGCCAAACGTCACAACGTAACTGGGTGGCTATAAAGGTACGCAACGGGTATCTCCGAAAGTGTCTGTTGAGTTGGTACGAACCGAGACTGGGATATTGTCACTCCGTATGACGGAGAGGTACCTCTGGGCCCTCTCGGTAAGACATCATCATACTGAGCTCAAAGTGACTGAGGAGTTAGTCACGGCATGATGGATTACGGAACGAGTAAAGAGACTTGCCATGACGAGATTGAACAAGGTATCGGGTATACCGACGATCGAATCTCGGGCAAGTACCGTACCGATAGACAAAGGGAATAACATACGGGATTGAGTGAATCCTTGACACAGTGGTTCATCCGATGAGATCATCGAGGAACACATGGGAACCAACATGGGTATCTAGATCCCGCTGTTGGTTATTGACCGGAGACTCGTCTCGGTCATGTCTGCGTGTCTCCCGAACCCGTAGGGTCTACACACTTAAGGTTCGGTGACGTTAGGGCTGTAGAGATACATGCACATGGAAACTCGAATGTTGTTCGGAGTCCCGGATGAGATCCCGGACGTCACGAGGAGTTCTAGAATGGTCCGGAGGTAAAGAATGATATATAGGAAGTCCAGTTTCGGCCATCGGGTGAACTCCGGGGGTCACCGGGAGTGTCCCGGGACCACCGGAGGGGTCCCGGGGGTCCACCGGGTGGGGCCACCCATCCCGATGGGTCCCCTAGGCCGCAAGGGGGAAGGGGCCAGCCCCTGGTGGGCTGGCGCACCACATGCCCCCCCCTCCATGCGCCTAGGGTTGAAACCCTAGGGGGAGGGGGCGCTCCGTATGCCTTGGGGGGCAAGTCTACCCCCCTGGCCGCCGCCCCCCTGGAGATCTGATCTCCCAGGGCCGGCTCCCCCCCC
>LR738712.1:97473690-97485979 GCA_902687465.1 Secale cereale
CCCCCTGGCTCCTATATATAGTGGGGGAGAGGGCAACTGCACCCCAAGCCTCTGGCGCCTCTCCCCCCCTCCCGTCACACTTCCTACTCCTTACGCAGGGCGCCGGCAAAGCCCTGCAGGATTTCCTGTTGCATCCACCACCACGCCGTCGTGCTGCTGGATCTCCGACAACCTCTCCTCCGCCCTTGCTAGATCAAGAAGGAGGAGACATTGCTGTACCATACGTGTGTTGAACGCGGAGGTGCCGTCCGTTCGGCGCTGGGATCATCGGTGACGAGGATCACGAAGAGTACGACTACTTAATCCACGTTTCTTCGAACGCTTCCGCACGCGATCTACAAAAGGGTATGTAGATGCACTCCATTATGCTCATTGCTAGATGACTCCTTACATTGATCTTGGTGAAGCGTAGGAAATTTTTTGAATTCTGCTACGTTCCCCAACAGGGGATGTGGACCCGCGTCGTGAGGGCAACTGTGGTGGCCCACTCCAGCGAGAGCGCGGCCGCAGCCACCATGCTCGTGCTAACAAGGTGCATGAGTGCAGCCGCAATCTGCGCCCGGGCGGCCAAGGCAACCCAAATGGCTGCTCTTGCTTCTCAGGTGGTGGCAGCAACATCTGCCTCGGGGATAGCAACTGGCGAGAGCGGCACAGCAGCTATCCGTTCTGCAGCGGCGGCCTTAGCCCTAATGGAGGCCGCCCACGACCATGTCGAGGGCTCCCATGCCCAGCTCGTGGCGGTCACCACACAAATCAAACAAAGCTTATCCGACAACGGTTGGCAACCCACGGCAGCGGTTACTGAAGCCAGTAATTTGAACATCCTATGTTGAAGCGGCAGCGGGTTTAACAGGGCTAGTAGGAATATTGCTGGTCCGTACTGGATGGGGCGGATTAGCGTCAAGATCCATTGGTGCAGTTTCTTGATCGATAAAGACTTCATGATCCATTGGAGGAGGATCATCCTGCAAGGCATCAACATTCTCTTCAGCAAGCTCGGGATTCTTTTCCGATTCAGGAATCACATCATCACCTGTCGGTTTATTCAATTTAGCCTTCTTGCTAGGCTTGGGCTTACTACGAAAGTTAAAAGTGACGATAATCAGAGGAGTGAAAGAAAAAGGTTAACAGGAAAATGAAAAACTTAACCATGAACAGTTTTTAGAGGAGGAAGTTGCGTAGCTGTTGATTCGCCGGATGACGAACGAGGAGTATCCTGATAATTTGAATCAGATGGATTAAGAGGTTGGCGAATATGACCCTCTTTGGGATACAGAGCATCTGGAGTATGTAAAACCTCTAATCGACGTTTCCGGGTGAGTGTATATGGTAAAGTGGTGGACTCAATGGCTTGACCACTATGTCGCGTGGTGCGGCAAACTTCATGTTGCTGTTTCTTCAAAATAAAGTTTGGGTCCAAGTAAGCGAAACGGTGAGAAAATTGTACTTTCCGACTTGCCCGATGAATTTTTGGTGTTGGCAGAGGTTCTGAACCGGAAGAAAGGGTAATTACCTCAACAATATCTGCCTTGCTGCCTTCGGTGATTCCCTGAGTACAATCATTCTTAATAAGATGCAAGCAAAGGGAGCCAAGGGAATCAAGTGATACCTCTGAGGCCGGTTCATCATCCTCAGGATTGGATTCAGATATGTCTGTAGCTTTCTTCCTGACGGTTTTCTTAACGGCCTTGGTCTTCTAGAAAGGTGCCTTTGTCGGTTTATCCTGGACTTTCTCTTCCAGAATGGGTCATTACCCTATTGAAAATTGTGAAGTCATTCAGAAAGAGTACTAAAGACAGATTGAAAAGGAACAAACAAGATAAAGAAAGATTTACCGATGGCGGTTTGTTGAGCTCGCAGTAGGGAGCCAGTTTGGTTTGGCTGCAGGCTTCTACTGGTTCATTCAGTAGCTTCTTAACAGCCTCATTGACCTCATTCTCTGCTAGAACAGCTTCAGTATGGCGCAGAGGATCTTTGGGGTTTCCGGTATATTCACACATTAAACCGGAGCGCCGGCTTAGCGGAAGAATGCTCTAGGAAATCCAATAGCGAACGAAATCGATTCCTGTTAAACCATTTGCGGTGAAGGCTCTAAGCTTTGAAAGCTGCGGGGCATGCCGGGCTCGTTCTTGAGCACTTAGCCGTTGAGGGAATGGATGATTCTCAGAGAGCCGATGAGAACGGTAGCACGGCAGAGGATTTTCACCTTCCGAAGAAGTATCTAGACAATAAAACCAAGTTCGGTTCCAATCTTTAGGATGGTTGTGATGATTGGTGTGTGGAAAGCTGACATCCTTCCTCTTCTGGATGGACATTCCGCCAAGTTCAGTGTTAGGGCTGTCTGAGAACTCAGTGCGACGGTTTAGATAAAAAAATCCCTAAACAATTCAATTGAAGGCTCTTCTTGCAGATAAGCTTCACAAAATACTTGAAAATTGCAGATGTTGGACACAGAATTGGGCCCAATATCTTGAGGATGGAGCTGGAAGTCAGCTAGCACGTCACGAAAGAACTTTGACCCGAGAGGACTGAATCCCCGGGCTAGATGATCAAGAAATATGATAACTTCTCCATCTTTGGGCTCTGGAGCACACTCCGGTCCAGGGACTCTCCAATGAAGGACATTCTTTTGGCCTAAAGCGCCAATTTCAGCCCGGTTCTGCAACTCGTCTTCGGTAACCCGAGATTGGACCTAGTTGCAGGAAGTAAACTGCTTGGCTTGCTTTGCCATTTTGAAGGGAAAAGCTAAAAATATAGTGAAGGGCCGGTTTATGATTGATGCAAGGCTAAACCGGTAGTGTTTCAAAGGTATTTACAAACGGCGGTTTAAGCAGGGGCCTAATGGTATCTACCGGTTTATGATCTCTTTCTAAAAGCTAAACCGCCGAGGAGAATATGATAGGCATAGATCTGAAGTTATGGGAAAACAAGTTTTGTAAAAGTTGCAGTAAGATTACAGATCTACGGCGCGTCAAAAATTCGGAAATATTCAGGATCAATATTCCAACGGATACAACAATGGTTCAAACAACCTAGTTGGGACTAGTATGTCAGAAATAGCAAGGCACATACTAAAAGAAGCGGAGTTATTACTACAGGCGCATGTCGGAGGATCAGATCTACACTAGTTGTCGGGGCCATGATGAAGAACTACGAAGAACAGCGCCCTAGCTATGAACTTGCAGGAGAAAACCCTAATGAGATCTATATAAGGGATAAGGAAGGAACTTACTGGAGCCAATGGTTGCGGAGGCGCGCAGGCGATTCTCTGATCCGACCAGGTTGATGCAGCGGCCAAACTTGACGAAGAGGCAAGGGTCGACGGCGGCGGCAGAGCTTGAGCACGGACGAGCGCGAGGAGGAAGAAGCAAAGGAGCAAGAGGGGAAAAAGAGATGCCCCTCTGCCCTATTTATAAGTCGAAAAATGAAACGGCAGGCGCGGGAATCGAGGAGCCAGAAAAGTGGATATGGGACGATACTGTCGCCTCAATCTTCAGAGCTTTTAATGAGTAAAAAATAAAACAGGTACAAGTATTAAATGAGCAAATGACGTCACGGTAGTTCAATGTGATCCAGGAAGATGACGTCACGACGATTTATGAAGTATTTGAAGCCACAGAAGGTGAAATCTTTACAAAGCATTTGAAGATTGACATGAAGAGGTTCAAATCAATCCGGGGCCTAATGTCAGGGATATTACTACTAGGTATAAACCGCCCAGGGAGGGGCCGGTTTATGCCTATAACGAATAATTCATATTGAAGCCCAGCGAGACAAGGAGCATGGCGCTTTATTTCAGAAGAGTAGAGATCCAAGGCCCAAGAGGTGTTAGGGCCCATAAAGTGTAAACCGTCATACGGCGTGTGACTTGTGTTGTAAGGTAGGAAAGATAGAGACCGAGCCGGGCACGTTTATGAGCCGGCCTCGGGATTCTGTAAACCGGGCCGGGCGTCACCCTGTGTATATAAAGGGGCAACCCGGCGACGGTTCAAGGAGAGAGAACAACTCGAGACACAGGCAAAGCGGATTCGCTCCCTGGTCATCGAAACCCTAGCAATACTACACCAAACTAGACGTAGGCTTTTACCTTCATCGAAGGGGCCGAACTAGTATAAACCCTTGCGTCCTTGTCCTCTTTAACCCCTTTAAGCTATCCCGTAGCGATGGCTCCATGACCAAGTCATTTTGCTAGGACATCTGCCGTGACAAAACCACGACACCATGCAATATGTTGCTCTAGTGTATATTTTCTATATGTCGTGCAGTGTGGTGCTCACTTATTAACTTTTTGGTTAATTAGTTGTCATCTTCAGTTAATTGTTTGGTTTAATTCTGCAAATGGGATGTTCAATTCTTCAGGCTGCAAATTTGTATTGTCTTCCATGTGAGAAATAAATCGAATTTAGCTTTACAAAATACATGAGAAACGAATACAATTGCCATATTTCCAAGTTGTCAAGCATGCTTGGTTTGGTTATACATTCTACAATGTGGTGCTCAGTCAACGTTTGGTTCATTTGTGTTGTGGTGTTTAGTTAACTATTTGGTTCAATTCTGCAATGTGATGTTCAATAGTTGTGGGTGTATTCTGTTATTGTATACCATGTGAGAAGTAAAATCGAATTTGGTTGTACTAAATACATGAGAAACAAATATAATTGCTATATTTCCATGTTGTTAAGCATGCTTGGTTTGGTTAACTGTCTGATCTTCTATTAGGAGTATGTTATATTGTGCAATGTGGTGCTCAGTTAATGTTTGGTTCATTTGTTGTGGTGTTTAGTTAAATATTTGGTTCAATTCTGCAATGCGATGTTCAATTGTTGTGGGTGCATTCTGTTATTGTATACCATGTGAGGAATAAATTGAATTTGGTTGTATTAAATACATGAGAAACAAATACAATTGCTATATTTCCAAGTTGTTAAGCATGCTTGGTTTGGTTAACTGTCTGATCTTCTATTAGGAGTATGTCATATTGTGCAATGTGGTGCTCAGTTAATGTTTGGTTCATTTGTTGTGGTGTTTAGTTAATTGCTTGGTTCAATTTTGTAATGTGATGTCCAATTGTCGTGGATAGATTTTTGTATTGTAGTGCATGTGAGGAATAAATCGAATTTGGCTGCACTTAGTACATGAGAAACATATACAAGTGATATTTTTCCTAGTTCTTAATCATGCTTGGTTTGGATAAATGGGTTTTCCTCATGGCTTGAATTAATCTGATGAATCTGCAATGTGCTTATTATTCATCAGCATATTTTACTGTTAGTATGCAAACCCTTACTTAACCTGATGACTAACTACCTTATATGTGTTGCAGGGAAACAATGGGAAGCACTGAGGTTTACAATCGAGGTTAGCACGTGCATGGTCTGTTGTCTAATAGCACATTATTATGCAATTGCGGGAACCATTCTAATATTTAGGTTTTTAACAATTTGGTCTTGCACATGT
This sequence comes from Secale cereale, assembly GCA_902687465.1. NCBI lineage: Eukaryota > Viridiplantae > Streptophyta > Magnoliopsida > Poales > Poaceae > Secale > Secale cereale. The sequence continues at coordinate 97,479,148 of LR738712.1, forward strand.
AGGTCCTGCTGTTAGAGGTTTTGACCCACTGTTCGATCATTTTTGCACATGGGGAAATGAGTTGTCCATGAATATCAATCAAGTCAAGAAACTCACAAAGATTGTTAGGATAGATAAATTAGTGACAAAAAACAACAAGATCTTTGTCTGCACAATGAAGAAGATATCAGTTCACTACAAGATGGTACTAACTATTATACCTTGCCTTTTTTATTCCTTTGCCCCATTTCTAAAATAGAGAAGATATTTATGCACATCCTTGTTTTTAGGCCTTTCCAAAGCAGTTCACTGATGATTACCTTTCAAACCACATCTATGGTCAGGAGGCGAGGAAGGTTTTCATACAACACCCACGGTCCAATATTGATGTGTTCCTGAAGAGGATGAAGGACGGACGGTCAATCATCCACAGGCACTGGCCTAAAGTTGCAAAGATCTTCAACATGAATGAAGGCACAATATTCGCCTTCCGCTTCAGCAGTTTTCCAGATGAGATGCATCTGTCTATGTACCGTATATGATGCTAATTTTGAAAGGTTCTAGGTGTTGCATGTGAAACTTGGTGCTGGTGCAGTTGTCCAATGGGGTAGCTGAGTGCTGAAGCTATATCATGTTGTACTCTGATGTATTTCAATTATGAAATCATGCTTCCTTAATATGGAAATGAAATATATTATGTGCTTAATATGAATGCCAATTAGATTAATAAATGGATTATTAATAATAGGGCAATTAGCCTGCTAATAGTGAATTTGCCTGCTAATTGGGTTTCACTATTGCAAACGGTTATTGAGAAAATACCGTGGGCGATGACCTCAGGCAACGCACATAGTTTCTAGGAATAAACCGTGTTGGATCAATGAACAATCACACACGACCTTCTCTTGAAAACTGTTTGTGTTAGGCAACCTTGCGCAAACGTTTACCACATAAAAACTATGTGTGATGGACACCCTTTGCCACACAGCTTCTTCTACGCACCGTGTGTGATGCATTCAATAACGCAAACGATAAAATTGTTAATATCATGTGCAATGGTAACGCTATCACAAACAATTTAACGAGGAAAATTGTGTGTGATGTAGCTGCGAACGGAAACGTTTTCCTTTGAGCGATTGCGTGAGATGTATATACGACTGTGTGGGATGTACTTACGACCGGAAACGATTTCGCCTATATAATGGTATTTTTTAAGCACTACTATATGTATAACCGTATTTGATCGCTCGCCGGTCGCACACAACCTCATTTTGCCGAGCATGTGTGCAAGGAGGGCATATCCCCGACGGTTTCTGGGTCTTGTGAGAAGGACATGTCGTGGTTCTAAGTCTGACAGTATGAGTAGGGGGTACGAATGAGGAGGCAAGGTCCTAGATATGGTGGAGTTGTACATGAGGTGTTTTACGAGTTCAGGCCCTTCTCGGAGGAAGTAACAGCCCTACATCTCGGTGCCCAGAGGCGGTCGACCGATATGTGTATAGGTGTGAGTTACAGGGATGCGAACCCTTGTACAGGAGGAGGGGTGGCTTATATGGTGTGCCAGGACCCCGGTCATGCTTCACGTTACCAAGGGTTCAATGTACATTAAGGCAGACGTTACTGATAACGTCTACAGTAAAGAGTAATAACGGCATTCACTATGGCGAGTAAATTCCAGGCCGTTATTTTCCTAAGGGACCTTTGACCTTCGGGGGTCGAGTGCCTTGGATTGGTCGAGTGGAGTTGAGTCGTCTTGTAGTTGATGTCCAGTCGAGTGGGGTGTCCTCTTGGGCCGTCTCAGTCGAATGTCTTTCTTATCTTAGGTTTTGTCTTTTGATCTACTGGGGTAGTGACCTTGGGTGGGGTACTTTGGTCAGGCCTGTGACCCTACCCTAGGTCTGTAACCTCGTCAGTAGCCCCCGAATGGATTGAGGCTTGAGCAGGAGAGAGTGCTGAGGAAAGCTCCGGTTCTAACTCGGCGTCCCTGGGGTAGTCTTCTCTGAGCTCGTGGACTATGTTGTCCTCCTCAATCTTGTCTTGGTCGCCTTGATCGATTCTGGAACCGTCGAGTGCATTGGTTGCGTCTTCCGTCGACTGAACTTTGCGCTAGGCGTCGGGTGCCATTGGCGTGCGTAGTTTTTGGCGGGGTTGGTTGCTCTTGGGTCGCCGGATTCTGCGGGGTTTCAAAATTTGGGGAAGAGCGCGGGGCGGGACGTGCCGCAGCAATCGGACGGATATGCTCGGGGATGCCTCGATCCTCGCGCCACCTTTTTCACCACGTATCACGTCCGTGCTTGTTGCAGGATTTGATAAGATCGCTCGGGGCCACCGGTCAGCCACTCGACCGAGGCGCTATAAGTGCGCGCCGAGCCCGAAGCGGGGGCACTGTGCGCCCATTCCTTGCTCTTTCGCCCCTGCCCCTCCGTCGTGCCTCTACTCCTTCTCGCTTTCTCCACAGCGACCGCCGGCTCGCGCGCCATGGGCAAGGACAAGACCACGGCGATGGAGCATTTGAAGAAGGCGGCGACGGGGAAGGGGAGGCGGTCTGGCCGTAGCGGATCGTCGTCGAGGTCCGTGCTCCCTCCTGGTTGGATCCGGGGGGATTGGATCCGGTCCACCATCATGGCGGAGGATTTGGAGGAGTTGGAGGAGGAGGGACTGGTCGCTCACGGCTCCTGGCGGGTGCCGGAGGGCGAGCTCGAGCCCCGGCCGCGGGAGGGTGAGTGCGTTCTCCTCGCGACCCACGTCGACCGAGGTTTCTCCATGCCTATGCACCCCTTTTTTCGTGCTTTCTTGATATTCTTCGGCGCCCAGCTGCATTACTTCACGCCCAATTCCATCGCTTTCCTTGTCGCGTTCGTTTCCATGTGCGAGAACTTCCTCGGCTGCCGGCCGCACTGGGGTTTGTTCAAACACATCTTTACTTGCCGCTCGCAAACCGTCAAGAAGGCGAACCCGAGTGACGAGAAGACGCATGTCCTCCAGGCGTGCGGCGGACTCGGCATCCAACTTAGGAATAGGAGCGCTTTTCCCCCCATGATTCATCCGAAGTCGATTCGGGGCTGGCAGTCGACTTGGTTCTATTACAAGGACAGTCCAACTCCTGGTTAGTCGACCGGACTCCCCCCTTTCTCTCTTGGTCGAGCCAGCCAGCCTCCTTCAATGATCGTGGGTCGAGCCGAGAGGGCTGAAGTGAACATGTTTGTGGAACGGTCATCCAGTTGGTCTGCGAGGGGGTGACAGGGTTGGACCTGCTCGAGGTGTACCTCATGCGGAGGATCCAGCCGCTCCAGGCTCGGGACCACCCGATGTGGATGTACTCCGGCACCGACGACTCGTCGCGAGTCCACCCGAAGGCGGCCGACGTGAAGTACGTGGCGCAGTGCCTGAAGTGCGTCACGGGGAACAAAGACAACCCCAGGGGGTCCGGGAGGGTCCTCCCATTCGACGCTGACCATCTGCCTGACAAGGTCTGTCCTCGGTTCCTGAGTGGTGTTCTTGTTGTTGGCTTGTAATTTTCTTGATGAGTCCGGCTGATGTTTGGCTAATCTTCCTTTTTTGCAGATCTATACTGAAATGTACTCGCTGCCCAACGGGGATCTGGTCCAGGAGGGCGAGGAGGGCATGGGCGACATCTCTGAGTGGAAGTCGGAGGAGGAGACCGAAGAGGAGAGCGAGGACTACAGCTGTGGGGAGGAGGTCGAGTCACCTCCCTGTGATGAGAATCGGTCCAAGGGGAAGCACGACCCAGGGGTTGTGCGCCCTCGGACAGGTCCCTCCAACTCCCAAACGCCCAAGCGAGCTCACACGGCCACTCCCCATCCATCTGAGAAGGCGCCCAAGCATCCCAAGGTTATCACCGCCAAGCCCCGGAAGGCTCTGCCCAAGATTAAGGTGGATGTTCCCATCGCCTCCACGTAAGTACTATTCAGTTTTGTTCCTTTCTTCCTTTCGGAGGTCGACCATGTCTTCGTCGACTCATCTTCAAGGGAATTCTTCAGTGTTGCTACCTCCACGACCTCGATGGACATCGACAAGGGCCGGGACGACGAGGAGACCGCAGATGCCGCAACATCTCGCGCAGGTGCGAGTTGTAGATTGTGTCTTACTTTTCGTCGGTTAGGGCTGACGGTCGACTGAACTTCACAATTGTTTGTTTTGAAGTGCCGCACCACGTCATAGAGCTCCCAGATGATGATGATGTCGATGAAGAGCGCTTGGGAGGGGCTCGACGACGCACGGGGAAGAAGGGCCGGAAGGTGCCTTCTGGCCCGGAGGCCCAGCAACAGGAAGACGCGGTCCGATCCACGGTCTCCTTCGCCGTCCCCGTGTTGACCGAACGCCCTGCCTAGTCAGCTGGAGGGGCCGTTGACCATGCGCCTGTCCCAGCTGTCGACCCAGCGCCCGCTCCGGCCGTCGACCCAGCGCCTGCTCCGTCATCCGTCCTCTTCTCCTCCTATCGCCTCCCGGAGGATCCCGTGGGCGCAGCTCAAGAAGCCATTCGCCAGGCGGGTTGATGATGGAGAAGACGAAGGCGGCGTACGAGGCCAGCATGGCTGCTTACGACGCTAGTTCTGCCCTTCGGACCAACGTCCAGGTTTGTTTTCTCCGCTGATTGGCTTGCAACGCTAGAATAGTCTTCGGTTTTGAAAAAATATGTTGCTTTGTTCGTAAGATGATGCCACGCCCACCGGGTGAGAGTCTTGTTGTGTAGTCTTTTAGCGTTTGCTTTCAACTTCCCTTGAGCTCGATCCAGACTGATCTTGGCCGAGTGAGAACCGGTGGGGGCACGCTCAGTGCACCCACTGGGTGTAGTCCCCGAGACCTTGGTCGACTGCTGGCAGTCGGCCATGGTCTAATGATAGAACTTTCCTCCTTGTTGTTGTTTTTTTCTGAGCTCGATCCAGACTGATCTTGGCCGAGTGAGAACCAGTGGGGGCACGCTCAGTGCACCCATTGGGTGTAGTCCCCAAGACTGAGGTTGAGTGTTTGACTCGACTGTAGTCTTAGAATCTTGTTTTGTTGTGTTGATGCAGAGATCTTGCGAGTTTGGAGCCAAATTTGCAGACCTTGAGAAGAAGCAGATCCAGCTCAATCTTGACTTGCAGCTAGCTCGGGACCACCTGAAGAAGAAGCAGGATGACGCGGCCGGTAACTGATGCTAAACATTCGTTGACTGACTTTTGATAAATGTGCCTTATGTCTCCTCATGTTCATCTGTCCAGTGATGTCTTTTGCAGGTCAACTGAAAGCGGCCTTGGAGCAGAAATACCTCGACTTGGCGGCGGCGCAGTAGGCGGCTCAAGAGAAGGCTGAACTGGCAGCGCGGAAGCTGGCTTATAGGCGCGCTTGAGGCGGAGATCACCAGGCTGAAGGGTTCACTCGACGCAGCTAACCAAGAGGTGACTCGGCTGAAGAATTCCAAGAGTGTTCTGAACAACAAATATGAGGCCCTCTTCCAGAAGAGGATTGATCTGGAGGCTTATCTGGGCGACCTTACCAAGAAGTGGTACCTCGTGCTCGAAGGTATGTCCCTTTGGCTCAGGCTAAGTTGAATCGGTCGACCCGTGTTTTGCTTGCTGAATCGACTTGTTTCTTGTGGTGCAGAATTCTGCCGCAACTTCGATGAAGAGACTGGGCGGGTCGAGCCCGGCCTGGACCCAGGCAATTCTATCGTCAAGGATGAAGCTGCCATGAATATCTTGAGGCTGGAGTCCCATCTTACTGCCGCCACAGACTACTTGGGACGGCTCAAAGCGGTGATGACCCGGATCGACACTGCGCTCTGGAGGGGAGTCGTGCAAGAGAACGACCTGGAGTCTCTGATGACTTGACTCAATGAGATTCCCGGTCGAGTGCAGGAGTGGAAGAAGTCGTCCGCCCAGAGTGGAGCCGACGTGGCGCTATCCTTGGTCCGTGTGCACTGCAAGGAGGTGAAGGAGGGAAGGCTCGCGGCGCTCAAGGTCGCCAATACAAAGGAACTCCAGTTCCAGTCGTTCATGGAGACTTTCTTGGAAGCCGCCACCCGCATCGCCGATGGGATCGACCTGGACCAGTTTGCTACACCTGCAAGCCCGCCTCCTCTGGAGGAGTGAGTGAACTTTGATGCTTCAATTCAATTTGCCTCGGAATGCCGAGTGATCCTGTAATCGTTAAACTCTGGTGGGCCCGTGGCCAAGGTACTCTTGCCCGAATCTTGCTGGACTTTATCTGGATTTGGTTCCTTTGTTTGTGACTCTTTTTGATCGCTTGGATTTTGAGTCGACGCCTTGATGGTGACGTTGTGCTTGTGGCGGAGCTCAGAGGACCGCGGCTGAGCCTCCGAGTGAGAGGATCGCTCTTCACTCGGAGTGGTTTTTGCAACTTAGGCGATTCCAAGCTACGTTGTATTTGTGGCGGAGCTCGGAAGACAGAGCCACATTATACTTATGACGCAGCTCGGAGGACCGCAACTAACCCCCCGAGTGACAGGATCGCTCTTCACTCAGAGTGGTTTTTGTAACTTAGGCGATTCCAAGCTACGTTGTATTTGTGGCGGAGCTCGGAAGACAGAGCCACATTATACTTGTGACGCAGCTCGGAGGACCGCAGCTAAGCCCCTGAGTGAGAGGATCGCTCTTCACTCGGAGTGAGTGTTTGTAACTTAGGAGAGTCACGGGGTCGCAGCTAAGCCCCCCGAGTGAGAGGATTGCTCTTCACTCGGAGTGGTTTTTGTAACTTAGGCGATTCCAAGCTACGTTGTATTTGTAGCGGAGCTCGGAAGACAGAGCCACATTATACTTATGACGCAGCTCGGAGGACCGCAGCTAAGACACCGAGTGAGAGGATTGCTCTTCACTCGGAGTGGTTGTTT